>VZSE01007414.1:615065-1135168 GCA_013398275.1 Promerops cafer
AAATAAAACTAGGGAAAAAAAAAAAAAAAAATAAAAAAAAAAAAAAAAAAAAGCTCTGAATGCTTCCTCTTCTTTTAGAGCTCCTGCCTTTGAGTCTGTCAAGCCTGACTTTAAAACAAGATAGTTCTTGTCATCTGAGGCTGGGTTGCCTGAGGCACTTGGAAATGGACAGGTGAGTATTTGCAGAGATGATGAGAATATTCCTCATTTGCAAGAATAGAGTGCACCTTCTGTGTGCTTCACTGTCACTAAATGCAGACCAAAGTGCATGGCAACAGAAATAGTAACAACACTAAAACACATAGCAACTTTATAAAATATGAAACTTTGGGCCATAATACAAAAAAACCCCCAAAAAATCATCAAAAAAACAAACAAAATCTCCATCACCTCAAATAGTGACTTCCTTACATAGTTTTGAGAAAAAAGACATGTTCATTCTTGTTTTCAAATACACCCCTGGATGTGCATATAATAAAAAACCTCTAAAGAAAAAAAGATCCATCTTCTAAGAGATCATTGCATACTACAAGGTTGTGTAATAATATGTGGAGATGAGATAAGAAACACTCAATATACCAACAATTTGATCCTAAGAAACTGCACTTCCTAAATTTAGGGCCAGTAGGAGATGTTGTCTTTTTTTTTTTCTCTTGTTTAATACAAGACCATAAATGATGGCTTTATACTGAAGAAACCCCAGCAGGATTGTGGACCTTTAAAATCAAATTGTGAGGCCAATTCCAAGCTCAGCAGGTGCATGAAAATGCAAACAGGCCTGAGGCCATTAGTACAAATGCTTTTAACAGCTGCCAGGGAGCCTCAGCTTGCTGTATGGCTGGGCTGCTACACAAACACATCCAGAATGACTGCACAGACCCAAACGATTGAAATGGAGCTGCCTGTGATACGCTGAGTGTTGATTAATGGGTTGCACTGGTTAGAAGTCATGCATGCAGATGAGAGCAATACAGTTTTGGCTGCAACTTCTGGGCTACGGTTTTCTGTACCTGCCAGGTGGTCAAATCAGAGAGTTACTGCTGGCCTGGGCTGCCAGAATCTGAGGGGTGAAGCCTCCTGGTTTGTATTTCCTTTACAAAGACCACCGAGCACAATCTTGAATATGGTTAAAGAACATTTTCCTCCTTGGGGAATTTAGGTTACAGGACTGTGCAGAACCTCATTCCAGGAGGGGAACCCCACTTCTGCCATTTAGATCAGCCTGTAAGAACTTGAGTTTATTTGAGATGGAAGGAACTTATGTCTCTAGCCTGGCCTTCCAGGACTGAGCACCTTCCCCCACCTCTACTTCTCTCCTAACCCTTCAGCCCCCTTTGCCATCCCCCAATGAGATTTCATTCCTTCTCTGTTTCCTTTCTTTACTGATTTATCATTCGATTTCAGGGGAGAGGCTATTTGTCATCTGCTATACACAGCAGCCCAGTCAGTGCCATGAAGTAGCTGCACATGACAGGAGAAGGAACATGGCTGATATGATTTCTGGCCATTTCTCAGTTACTCTGCTGCAACTTTGCTGCTGACTGCACTGACTTACAATTACAGCTGTAATTGTAATTGATTATTACAATTAGAGTTGTTTAAATTATTCAGTGTAACAAGACAACAAAATGAACTGAGATCCTTCATCACTCACAAACTGAGGACCAAAATTTCTGGAGATGTATCTGTTATCATCCTTTAGTGTTCTCTCAATGGGTGCATGAACTCAGTTCAGTACTGGGGACCTTGTTATATTTTCACTCCTCATTAGGAATTTGGGGGTGGCCATTTCAAGATGATTTGTTCATAGCAATAGAGCAAACAGTTGACCATAAATACACTAATTAAACAGACCCCCTAGGTTTACCATTGATCCAGCAGGATACAAAGCATAGACATTAAAAATATCAAACTGGCAACCCAGTTTTTAAAGAGCTAAAAGGTATTACTATGTCAGATACGTTAGATTTGCTATTAATATCACCATGTTTAAATTGCATCTGGCATTAATATGGATGATACCAGGTGAAGAGCTTCGGAATTAATCTCTAGGACAGGTGACCTGGATCTCATTTTAGTGAGGAGAGGATCTCCTACCCTTCAGGTGCGTTACCCTCTCCTGAATATTTTTGAGTATCTGCTCTATATGTTTAGTAAGCTAATAACTGTTAATATTTATTTTATGTAGTTATATAACTTCATTCCCATAAATGTTGGATGCAGTGTGGCATGTTCCCATTATCCATGTTATCTGTGGTGTATATAGATGGGCCACAGTGTTGTTCAGAATGAAATCCCATAGATACCATATGTTTTTCAAAATCCACTAAAATAAATATCCAGTCTTTCAAGAGTTTATACCCTTAGTACAAACCAGAGTGGGAAAATAAGAGCAAAATATGAAATAACTATTGACAGAAATATCCATATATGCTTTCTGCCCAAAACTTCAACCCCAAATATTCTGAACAGAGATAGATCTGAATTCTTCTGGTCTTAAACTGCCTCACAGTCCCCAGTATAATCTAACCAGTGCAAGAAACATGTATAAATTACAGCAGTTCTACAGGTCTAAATTTTTCTCTCCTTTTCTGTCATCTCCATCTCTCAAAGCAGGATTTATTTAGCAGTCCTTCCCAAAAGACCTGGGGGATATTTTCCCACAATAATAGTTTCCCTTGCATGTTTTGTCCCCTGTTAATTTTTTACCTGATACAAAGCAGCTGATGAAGGAATGATGCTCTCTTTACTACCTCTGTTGGTGACAACCCAGACAGACTCAAAATGTGTGTGGTATTGGTGTGGTTTGCTCACCCCGTGTTATCTCCAGCTCTTAAATATCTGTGTCAGTGACTTTTCAGTCATATGACTGCATGAGGAATGGTCATTCTACCACTGCCTGTATTAGTGTACGGTACTCCCACAGCAGTACAGGTATTCTCCACTCATTATTTGCTGTTTGTCATGTCCTCTTCATCACCTGGCCATAGACAAAGTTATTCTGGTACAGTAAGGGACTGTAATAACATTAAGAAGTAATAACATTAGTTTTACCACAAATAGCTGTATAGGGAATGTAACAGCTGAAATTAACGATATAATCACAAATCCTAGAATAAAACCTCCTTCTCCAAAAATATGTGCAAATGAGACTAAGATTTGCTAACATTAGGGTAGATCAGAAGCAATTCACAAATGAAAACACAACAGAAGCAAAACAAAATTCGTCAGGTGATTTAACTAGAAAATGTAACTCTAAGAGCTCTAATGGTGAGTTAAAATGGAAATTATAATGTTTCCTGAACTGTGCTGCAGCTACTCCATATACACTCAGAGCAAGAAAATGAGCTGAGCAGCTGCCATGGGGTTATAGCATGTAGTTTGCAACCTGAGACTCTACAATTTCTAAAAGGGTTGGGAAATTCCTGAAGGAGAAATGCAATTACCAGAAGTGGGATTAACTAATATTAGTTAATCAAATTTGAATTCTAATTTGAAAGGCATTTCCTTAATGTCCTTTATAGAAGGGAAAAGGAAGGTAATGTATTCAAATGAGTTTTGAAATAAATAAATTATTTTTAAAAAGGCTGAGAGTGGATTTGCGATCCAGACCTAATACTCAGTTTGCTCCTAGTATCCAGATTATAGGAGATTATCACAGATCAAACCCCTTTAACAGAAAAGAACCTTTTAAATCCACCTCAGCATTGCCCTTATTAGGAATGAAGGAGAGAGGCTCCTTCCACTGGGAGGAAAGAAGCCCTTAATTCATGTCTTGTCAGAAGAAAGGCACTTGCTTCAGCACTGAACGAGGTTAGTTATGGCCCTAATTTACACAGCAGCATGTCTTCCTGGAGGAAGGGACGACACCTTTAAGTAATAATGAACAAGTGTGCATTGACAGAATAATAATCACAGATTGAAAAGGTTACAGCAGAGAAGGTGGTAAAGCTAAGTGCCTGCTCTAATTCCACTGGGTGCCATAATATCAGGACTCGGGAGCTGCACTTACAATATAAAATAACATTAGTGTGGCAATTAGGACTTAATGGTTTGTGGAGAGAAGTCTGCAAGACTTTATAAAAACATCTAAATTAGTCTGTATTCAAGTTTTACATCACTCACACTTTTTTTCTGTCTGTATTGTCCTCTCCCTCAAAGGCAGAGTTCTTTTAAAACATTGAGAAGAAATGCTAGAGGAACTGGTGACACTTCTCAGTTTGTATATATGGGTATAATCTGAATTTCAATTATTCAAACTGAATAATTTTTTCAATTTATTCAAATTAAAGAATCTGGCCTAGGGTACCTGAATAAAATTGCTGTCCTAGGAGCAAACATTCATTTGCTCCAGTAAGCAAACAAAAAACCAAATCACTAGATGTATTGACCTGGTCTCTTATTCACTAAATTTTGACCTATCTTAAGGTGCAGACATCCTACAGCACTTAGAGAAATGAGACCTTTTTGAGTGAATTCATACTCCACACATTTTGTTATGACCTTCTGCTTGTCTCAGAAGGAAGAAGTCACCCAGATTTAAAGGAGATAATCTACAATTTTTAAAATTCTGCTGACTTCTAAATCCTGTCACCATGATAACAGCGTGCCAATGGCCTGGAAGTGCTGGGCTTGCAGAAAACCTTGGAGAGCATGTGGAAATTTCTCCATGTATGGGGGATAAGATGCAGGCAAAAACAGGGGTTGGTTTTTTGCAGTCCACTACATGGCACAAGATTTTTAACTTCTATGGAAATATGTTTCTTCAATAGTTTTCATATATGACTTCCATTCAGCATATCAGTCAATGGCTGACTGACTAAAAATCTCAGGCATTAAAAGTACACAGCATCATTGTCTCCATTACTGTCTGACCATTGCACAGTTCTGAAGCTGTCTGAAAACTGAATTTACACTTAGTTCTCTGATCACTGGTGGCAACAGCTGATTTCTTCAAATTTACAATAAGAACTGACAGAAATGAAGCATGTCCTTGCCTCTTCATTGATCTCTCTTCCCTTTTCTTTCACACACATACAAATTTTCTGTTTCAATTTATTGTGCGTCTTATCTCTGGTAGATATGTTTATTTGACTATATATTCTCTGTCTGAAACTGAAAGCTCAAATACCACATAGGTCTGCATTGATCCAGGTACTGACAGTGCAACTATTCTATATACTTCCAGGGGAGATTTCAAACTGCTCCTTTCCTTTTAGGATATGCTTTTTGTAGGTTTGGTGTGAAATAAAAAAAGTACATGCAGGGTTTTGATTGCTGTCTTTCACTAAGCCTATGAAAATATACAGACAATTTGGAAATGTCTGGGGAAAAAAAAACAGTCCTGAAAAATTCTTTACTGTGAAGTAAGGACACAGAAACTGGTTGTCCAGAGAAGCTTGTACATGTATACATCCATGCACACATCTATATAATAATTCTGTCAGAATTCAGTGACAGACATGGAATTTTCATTTTTCTCACCAAAGAAAAGTAAAATGGCCAAGCATACAGAAAGGGATGGTGTCCAAGCAGAGAGGCTGGATGCAAAGACACTGTACAAACAGCTGTTTCTCTAGTGCTGATCATGCTATTCATTCCTTACTAAATTCAGGGACTCTATTCACCACACTTCATTCCCCCCCGATGAATACCTCTTTTCAAAGGAGAAGGACTTCAGACACTGCCCCTTTAGGTATGGTTTCCTTCTTCATTTCTGTGATGACTGGATGCATAACAAGCATCAGGGATGAGGATTCAAGTGTTGCTGCAAGACCAGTGTGAATCAGGTCAATATGAGACAGGAAAATGAGAATACAGCAAGATGAGGCAGGATAAGCAAAGTTATCGACTCATGGGTGCAGGATGGATTTACTTGATCTTCCCAAGATTTTCTTCCCTTCCACACTGTGGAGCAGAAGATCAAAATTAAACTCGATAGCAATAAATGTATTGCTTCGGTGCTGGGTTCCTAAACTTATCCCCACCTGGTGGTTGGAATTCAAATACTTGATTACTGAGTTTATCCTTTTGTAAGATACACCTTTTAACGTGATATTCTGCTCTTCTTTCTGACTGCTGTGTGGGAAATGTGTATATACTCATGCCTATATACTGCCAATGTGTTCTTTTAAGTAGATACTTCTGAAGCGGGAAGGATGTATGTACTAAATACCAAAGAATTGTACTCCCAACTTTGATCTCTGAATCAAGGGAAACAAAGCAGATTTGCACAACACAATCACTTGCAAATTGCCTCCCAGGGTATTGGTGGGGATTGAATCCTGTAATAGAGAAAGATGGATTTGCCAAGTGTCCGGGAATTTGAATGTGTTTTCTTGTTAACATATTAGGCACAAACTCCCTGGACCGTTGTTGGGTCAGCAGTTGAACACAGTGAGATTTGGGTTACCCACAGGGAGTGGAATCTGGTAGATGGGACAGAAAATGCAGTTAGTTTCCCTGCTTCAGTCTACAGCATCATCAGAGTGGTTATCTCATGGAGAAAAGAGAGGAAAGAATCTGATGGCCCATGCCCAGCACTGCAGCATGCTGGTGACAGGAGATATACATGAACTGCTTGTATTTAATGCAGCAGTGGCCTTTCATGCACAAATATGAGGATTTATTTTTCCAGAATACCACACAACTCTTATTCCCTGGAAAACTGTCCCTTGGCCTTTGGATTAATGACTATGTTATCATGCCATATTTGTTTTCCCATACTACTTAATCCTGCCTGTTTAGACCTAACTGAAAAGCTGGATCTGGTGTATGAATCAAGAATAGTCCCTCCAAATAAGGGCGACTCTCTAATCAAACCTAGTTCATGTTTTTTTCAACTTTGCATTATATTCATCTTCTTGTTAGCAGAGAGAGGGCCTACAAAGACATCTAGGCCACCTAATAACAAATAATTCTTACAAAAGCATCTAGATTATTGAGTGTGACTACTTTTCCATCTCCAAATCCAGGAGNCTTACAAAAGCATTATTGAGTGTGACTGCTAGATTATTGAGTGTGACTGCTTTTCCATCTCCAAATCCAGGAGGTGACCCATGAAGTATTTATTTAACACCTAAGACCTCTCATCATTCATGTGTGTCTGTCTCCTGGTCCCATCTGCAATGAACACTGGAGGAATAGGAGACTTAAAACCCTGTCGTTCATACCTAGTCTTTGGCCACTGTTAGCATACCTGGGGTTTTTTTTCCTCCAAGACAGAGATCATAAACACACTGAAATTTTTTTGGAATAGCTGTCCTTACACTGATTAATGACCTAAACCACAAACTACCCTGATTTCAGGTTCAAATCTTCTCTCTTTTGAACATGATCACCCCATAAATTTGTAGTATTAACAGATCACATACAAAATCAAGTGCAGAATCACATGTTAAAAAAAAAAAAAGGCAAATAGTTTTTCATAGAAAAGAGAGACTACTTGAACTACTGCCAACAGACAGTGGCAACAGTGACCTTGAAATTTTTAGTATATTTTAATCTTATGAGCCATTCAGATACTGGATTGATGGGGACAGAGTAAGTATCCGGTGTGAATCCACTAAATTATTAGGGCTGATTTCTAGCTGAAAACATTTCAGTAAAAGGATTATATGTTTCATTTAGGTAAATAATGGTAGGATCTGCAAGTGCTCTTGCTGGCATGAAAATTCTGAGGTCTGTCAGTCTGTGTGCTTCAAAGCAAAAAATGGATCCAAAGTCAGTGATTTTTATCATGACACAACTGTATTTGGTGTCTTTCATAAAGGTCCTATACTTAAATTATTTTGACAGATTGTCAGATTCCATTAAAAAAAAGTTTTTAGCCCTCCAGACTATGGCAAAAAACCTCTTGACTAAATTTGAAGATCAGAATGTAAATCAAATGCCAAATTTATTATTTTATCTCCATAAGATCTTGTGATTGGGTTGAAGTGAGCCCATGATTTTTGAAAACTTAAGGCCATCCATCCTGTGTGTCAGACTGGGTCAGAAGGAAACCACATCCTTTATCCCTTCAGAATAAAGCCTGTTGGCTTTGTCTTTTACAACACCTGGTAAAGTTGACAGCCAGCTGTAGGACGCTTAAACTGGAGATTTCATGAGACCCACTAGAGGAGTCAGCCCTTCTCAGGCCCCACTAGGGAAACCCACAGTCAGCTATTCCAAGGGTGTGTTTAACCCAACTCTTCAAGAGGCAAATAGCAAGTTAACTTCTCACTGTCAATTCGATGTGTCTCAGCTGAGCATCACACATTTCACCTGCAGCTGCCTGTGTCCCTGAGGGCTCCAGCCCCTGTGCATGCTAAGCCACTAACCGGATAGCAGCCCTCCTCCACACCCTCCAGGTCACAGGATTTTAAGGGACAGAATGAGGTTTAACGTTAACTGCCTTCTTCCAGAAGATTATAAATAATTAAGTAAGGCAGGCATGCGAAAAGATTCTGTGGACTTCTGCAGGGGGACACAGCATGGGAGCCTCCTGCCCCTCTGGTTGCATGGGTGGGTGGGGATTGCCAGGCCCACAGGAGCAAAAGCTGGCATGGGGGCAGTCAGGCCAGTACTGCAGGTGGCCACATGCGCAGCTCCCTGAGCCATCTGCTCTGAATTAGACTGGATTAGAGACACAGCATAGACAAATCCCTTCTTGCTGCTTGTGTGAGATAGATTTATCCCATGTGAAATATGGCTTAGAGGAAAGGGCTGCCTCTCTCACTTGCTAGGGAAAGGCAGTGGACAAGGACAGCATCCACAGCCAGATAAAATAAACAGCACCCCTAAATGAGAGATGACACTTTGGCAGGCAGTCTTTTTTTTTGATAGCCCCAGCACAAAGTAAAAAAAAAAAAAAAAAAAGTCAGGACAGGTACCAAAAACTCCATGCAGGATTTTCTGAAGGCAAGAAATGACACAGGTAGGTAAAGTTGTCAGTACGAATAGCACTGGATTCATAATCGTTTTACAGAGAGGAAGAGTACATAAGAGGAATGGACAGATCTGAGCCAAAATGTCCTTAAGCACCATTTACATCACAGGTCCAAAGACAAAATCCATTTCATTCTTGACTTTCCTTGGTGGTTGGCTTGCCATGGAGGCAACAAAACAAACAAAAAAGACCTGCAGAGCAAGTCTGTTGTTAGTATTTCAGGAGTCTGTACTTTTTATCCAGTTCATCATTATTTTGCATACTTTCTGCATACATACTGCTCCCTGAGAGGCTGTCCTGAACCCAGTGGTCATGACCCACCATGGCTGTGTAGCCCTCAGGTTTGTGAGGCACTAATTGTGCTTACTTACGCTTTTTCCACCTATATAATGGCCCTTTGGCAGAGTTAATCTTTGCTTCTTTCTTTTCTAAACAGCTGCTGGTTCTGCCTTACAAATGCCCACTTTTCCTTGTGAATGAAGCACACTGGAAAACATAAGGGAACAATGGAGCAAAGGTGCCAGTCTCTAGTTTCTAGAAACTAAAAAAGAAACAGTTCCAAATGAAGTCAAGCCCTGTACCTGCCTCCCTAAATCAAATACAGAGTAGGGTGCACTTTTCCATGTTACTTGCATCCACAGTTCAACTCTTTTAAAATTAAAGCTCTCCTTGCCTTTATAATGTTCGGGAGCAAAGAAGTGGGAACAATGAACCCGGTGCCATGAAAAAGACCGAATCAAGGATGCAATAAAAGCAAATAAAAAGGGAGAAGAGAAACATTATAGTGAAGGCAGAGACTACAGGTTTTGAAAATGTCATAAGAAGGAAAATGCCTTCTTTTTCCAGATCCTGTGTGAAAATAGACGTTCATCAGAGAGTTTACATCACTGTTATATCAGGAAATGGAAGGATTTACACAGTTTCAAACAAATTTTGGGACATGATACTGAACTCTTTTACAATAGTAAAAATTAGAATCAATTAAAACCAATGTTACCCCAGACCCATATATATTATATTGTCTAGGACTGAAAGAGGGGATTTTTTGTCATTTTTAGTCAGAAATTACTGATTAATAAAATAAAAAAAAAATTTATGTGAGTAGGCCATTCCTCATGAGGTGTACTTTTTTGCACAATACTTCAGGAAAATATAGCAGAACTGTCATCAAAGAACATTTCGGCTCCATTGCACAAATAAAAGGCATCATTTTCCATTAAGAAAGGTTTTTTCTTCCATTATGAAATGAAAAAATACAACTCAACAATGTAAAATAAATTAAAGAATGGTTTTATTTTGTATTCCAGTTGAAAATGAATGCTTTTTTCAGTGTTAAATTTTCATAGAACAAGAAACCTATTTCCTATGAAGTACTAATAAAGACATCCATATGACTAATCAATCTCATTTGTTTCAATGCCATCATCTTTGACATAAAGAAATGCTGTACTTCCAAAAGCTCTAATTTTTTATGTCCGTTAGACTATATCAGCCACATGACAATTTTGGCAGTGTGCTGTGCTATGTAGTTTGATTATGCTGCAAAATTTAATAGAAAGTTCATATTTAGTATATGTTTTGGTTGGTCCACACATTGATTGAACAGATCTGTGCATAATATAATTAAACTAGTTACAAGTTGTGCAGCCAAATCCCTTAAGTATCATATTCATATTTTATGGTCCTCTTGATAGGCCAAATCTTGTATCTTACTTCTGAATGGGATTCAGTAGTGGTACAACACAGGTTTCCCTGCACATTACTGCAACATAACTTAGTTAACTGTATTACTTCATGAAGTTTGGAGAAAATGCGGTTGTCAAATTCCAGGCAAATTCCTAGAATAATCCTGAAAAGATGATCAAAATATTCCTGGATTCTGTTTACACTTGACCACTTCAGTTGTAAACCAAACTGCAAAATTTTTCAGAAAATTTCCCATATTTTAGGGAAGAAGTGAACAATTTGCCTTTTGTGGTACTTTAATTGCCAAATGGCCCCAAGATCATATGTTAAGTGGCACAAGTAAGGTCAAACGAGATTGTTTACAGAATACAGCAGACATCACACTGGATTAGAGAAATGTCAGTCTAGCTTGCTGTATCATCTCTGACAATTTTAGCAGCAGGTTCACAGGTGCTCTGTGATTGTAAGCTAAATATAGCCCCCTTCTTTGGTTTGACAATAAATTCTATCCAACAGGTCTTACAAGCCTGGTTGAAGTCTCCATATACTGGGTTTTTGTGACAAGGTTTTGTCAGGGGGGGACTTCATGGGCAGCTTCTGTGAGAAGCTCCCAGAAGATTCTCCCATCTCTCACAGAGCCAAGCCAGCCAGCTCCAAGATGGAGTCACCACTGGCCAAGGCCAAGCCCATCAGCATCAGTAGTAGCACCTCTGGGATAACAGATTTAAGAGAAGGGAGAAAAAACTGTGCAATTGTAGCCAGACCCTGTGGGAAGCCCACACTGGAGCAGGTTCCTGGCAGGGCCCATGGAAGAGGAGCCCACGCTAGAGCAGGTTTGCTGACAGACCTTGTGACTCCATGAGGGACCCACACTTGAGAAGCTTGTTCCCAAAGACTGAACCATGTGGAAGGGACCCGCTCTGGGACAGTACATGAACTGTAGCCTGTGGGGAGGACTCATGTTTGGATAAGTTTGTGGTGGATTGTCCTCAATGGGTGGGACCACACACTGGGACAGGGGAAGAGTGTGGGGAGTCCTTTCCCTGAGGAGGAAGGAGCATCAGAGAAAATGTGTGATGAACTGACCGCAGCCCCCATTCCCTGTCCCCCTGGGCAGCTGCAGGGGAAGGAGGTAGAGAAAATCATGAGTAAAATTAAGACCTGGAAGAAGAGAGGGGTGGGAGGAAGAAGTTTTAAGATTCAGTTTTATTTTTCATTACCCTTCTCTAGTTTGGTTGGTAACAAATTTCCCCCACTCATATCTCTTTTGCCTGTGACAGTAACTGCTTAGTGGTCTCTCTCCCTGCCCCTCTTTCAACCCACAAGCTTAGAATTTGTATTTTCTCTCCTCTGTCCAGCTGAGGAGGGGAGTGATAGAGCATCTTTAGTGGGCATGTGGCATCCAGCCATGGTGACCCCTTCACACACCAGTGAACAGCTCACTGAAGTTTATTTACAACGTTAAAAAAAAGTCCACACATGCAGGTCTTTCTGGTGGATATACAGAAGAAAATTAAAGGGAAGATCAGTTTGTCTCTTCCATTTAGCTATGTTTACCACCAATATTGGAAGTTTCTTTGGTCTGCTGCTAATTCTTTTAACTGGCACTTCATAGTTACATGCTCAGAATTCTCTTATTTAAGATCGATGATTGTCCTCAACAGCTCTTAATAAAAGTAAGACACACCCTTCCGGAGGTCTCACTTATTTAGTAATCTCATGACATCTCTCTAATCTTTTTGATTCACTCCTTCTGTGTGTCCCTCTGATCCAACTGTTCCTGCCAATGCTGACAGCCATGTGGCAGAATGGTTCCATTGTCACTTCCAATTACCCTGGCAGGAGCTGAGCCAAAGGCTGTGGACCTAATGAGGTGTACCCAACCAGGGACAAAATGCAGCTCCATTTCTATTCCCTGGGTGACAACTATTTTGTAAGAGCAATCCACACCTGGTTACCTTAGGAAGTGGAAATAAACATGCATGCATAATTACAATGTGATCTCCTGCACAGCCAGGGTGGGGAGGGAATTGGGGAGCCACGAGAAGCATGGGAAGATCCACAGGCCGAGTCATTGAACATGTTCTGCTGCTGTGATAGCAGCATCTGTCTTTGCTAGTTAACACTCTCGTTTGTAGCAAACAAGAAGGGGCATTAGGCTTGTTTCTGCAGGTGTGAAAGCAATCAAAACCTCCCACTGACTTCAGGGAGAGCACAAGCAGGTGCTTTGCAAGGACACGGTGCTGCTGCACGCTCTTTAGATAAGGCTAGAGCAAGAGCAGTGTTAAGAAAAACACACAATAAAGAGGAGCAGAGCACTTAGGCTGGGATTAATTTTACCTACTTTTAGCCATCTAAAACTTTAGTACCTAAAATAGATTAGTCATTTAAGCTCCCTCTGCAGAGGGAGGGATGCACTTCAAGAGGCTGATTAATCCTTTCTGCTCCACCAGTAGTATATAGGGGTGTCTTTTACAGAATTAGGATGATATAGTCTCCCATAAACAGGTCGCATAAACTCTCTGGATGGCCACTGGCAACAAAGATATTTAAATCCTTTGGAGGTGACCCAAAATTTGACTCTAGTTAACAAGAACAATACTCTTTCCATTGCCTTTAACTGGATATATATTAGTCCATAGTAGCCAAGGAATAAATTCATACTCTCAGAGGACCTGGGTGGACTATTTTATGCAGAAATTGTTTAAATCTAAGGTACTGTGTAAATGTTGGGGGCAAGCAAGCAACTATGAGTGTAAGAAATATCTTGCTGTTTTGGCTCTCCATTTCAGGTTTGATCTTTCCTGACAATCTACCTACTGGCACCTGATGCTGTGACAGTACAGGTTTGCCCAATCTTTCTCTTAAGCTGAAATTCTCTCTTTGTAGGGAGAAAACAACAGGAATGAATGACACAGAATCCACATAAGACACAGAGAAATTCTTTGGTGCCTATTATATCTTGTGAGATGAAAACTCTGATCAAGCCTGAAAGAATTTGACAAGGATATGTTTGACATGTTCCAAGTAAGCCAACCTTGCAATAAATCACGTTTACCATGCTAACCTTTACTGAGAAGCACTGAGTTTGAATAAGTGTTGCATGAAGGGTATTGGGACAGGCATAATGCACAAAGTTTTATTAGCGGGGTCTGGAGGTGAGATATATATACCAACTTTGAAGTTACTGAAGGTATTAAAAACAGTGGGAATAGAAAGACAGAAGTGGGGTGGGGGGGGAAGCCAAAGGAAAGTGTCTCCCTCTGACCAGCTGGGGTCATTGCCAGGCAAGCATTCCCCTGTGTTACGTGCAGTCTCCCACATAACAGCAGGTTATAACAGTGATAGCAGCCATCCCCATCCCCCAGCACTTCATACCTACACCATGACCCTCTAGCAGGTCCTACGGTCTGTTCCCATTCGTGATGCTCTTCATGCTGACTCTGGCACACCTGGATGGACACAGGCACAGGCACACAGATTGGCACAAAGCTTTGGTGCATGTGTTTCTCTGGATAATCCTGACCAGGCGTGCAGGTGACCATTGCCTACTTTGCTATGCTCTAAGCTTTTTCTTTCTGTCGTAAAAACTAAAAGTCATAAGATGAGCTGTAGCAAAGGGGTAGGAAGGACAATTCTCCATGCCAATGGCAATTGCATCCTGTAAGAACTGTCTATATGATCAGTATATGGGCTTGAGGGTATAAGTACATGAGGCAAACCCTACGAGACCAACAGAATAAAACAAGTGAAAATACTGCCCTCACAGCTCAGACAAAGCCCTGCCACAGGAGCCCTGGTGAGCAGTTACAGTGAGCTTTGAGCAAAGGCAGCAAATAGAAAGTGTTCAGCTTCACAGTGATTGCAGCACCTAAGGCACTGTGCAAGAAGAGAATGTCTTTTGGCTGTAGATTTCTATATTTCAGAATTAATTTTCCTTAAAGCAAAAAACCCCATCCCACTCTACCAAACACATTTGTGTTGCACAATTCTGAAAAAATGTTGCAATCTGGCTTACAAAGTTTCCAAACAACAATTGTTTATTTTTTATATTAAACTGACAAAGGTGTCATATTTTCTTTCCCTATCAAATTTTAAGTCTATTTTACAACACTTCTGATTTGTTTAAAGTAAAATTAAACCTGGAAAAATATTTGCCACTTTCACTTCAGCACTTAAAAATCAAATCATTAACCTGGAATCAGCTTTAATGAAATAACGTTTTCTGTAGAGAGTGTTAGTATAATGTGAAAATATTAAAGCATCTCTCTGAACCATATTCTACACAGCCTTTTGTCTTTCCCACTTGTATGTTTTTCACTTCATGCTTCCCTTTAGCAACCTTCATTAAACTTGCACCTTCACATATACACAACCTGGTTTTTACTATGATATTCTTTTTCTTCTGATGATGTCCTCTTTCTTTCATTCCCTACCTTCTAGTCAATTCTCTTCCCCTTCTTTGTTGCACTCTCACTCTCTTCTTCTCTTTTGCAACATGTCCAAATGAAAACCTGGAATAAAAATTTCAAGAAAGGCTGTCTGCATGTGTCATGAATATAGGGATCTTTCAAGACTTTTTTAATTTCCATGAGAAATCTGAGCAGGTTGTATACTCCCTTTGAGGACTATGGTCCCCAGTGTAATCCTTTGGCCCACAAGAATAAAGTTCTTCCTTCTCACTCAGTAGAGAGCCAGGGTCACTAGATCCATTGTCTTCCTTTAGAAAATAAGTAGCAAATGTGTGCTCTTCTTCCCTAAAACATTTCAGATTTTCTCCCTAGAATGTCCTAGATAGAGGAGAGAGACGTTGCCATTGGTTAGTAGGTAAGAAAATCATGACTGAATCAAATTATTCTGACCTTGAATTGATAATTAAGTTCTTGGACACTTCACAGAATGAGAAATTCCACTTTGTCCAGTGAGGGAGCCTAAAGTCACTGGCATGGGTTAGTCCCCTGACGTTTGCACAGATTACATGACGTGTACGCTTTGTCGGTCAAATCCTGTTCACTGAGAGTCAAAAATTGACCCCTGCCTCAGACTCAAGATCACACATTTCTGGAACATCTTTCCTTCCATGTTTCTTCAAAAATATTCTGGTCTTTCAACCACGTATTTCTAATTTCTTTTGCTGGGCCCTGAGTATGAGGAGAAGACCTTTACTGTGTTTCTACTCCTACAAAAAACACTCAGTCATCATCAGTCAGCTTAACTGGCCATTATCCACTGTGAAGATACGATGCAAATAAAATCTGCCTCTGCTTTTTAAAAGAAAGAATGCTTCCTTTTCAGTCATATGTTAAAAAAAAAAAAAAAAAAAAAAAGAGAAAAAAAGAGAGAGACAGACAGAGACATGGCAATTTCCAATTAACAGCCTCTGTATTCCTCTGCACTCAGTGTTTAAAATAAGTTGATTGAGATTGTAAACTGTGCACCGAGTGATAATATTGCCAATGCTGACTTTGCAAAGTACAGCTATGTCCTTTATGAATCAGTCATCCTTGCCTGGAGGAAGAGGCAAAATAAAACGATGGAGAAACCATCAAGAGAGCAGGTGTGTGACAAGTGCCTGCAAGTATACAAGTACCAAACTAAGCAGAAATTCTCTCCACCCACAGCATGGCAACAGAGAAGCCCTATTCACCTGTAAGGTTACTGTTTTATGCTGACAGGACATAGGTGTATTACATCCCAGAAAATGCAGTGCAAAACAGTGCCTCTTAGCAGATGCTTGGCATGCAGCAGGGTCTGGTGTCATGATTTGGGTCATGGCCATGCTGAGGGCTCAGTATCAGTTTCTATGATGAGTCTCTGTCCCACGGCAGCAGCTTGCTCAGTCTTTGGCCTCATTCACAGGTATCCTAGGTGAACAGACTTCATCCTAGGGATCATCACCAGCTATGCTGGCTCACCTACTTCTGTAAGGCAAAATCGTGAAGATAGGAAAACCAGCCACAGTCACTCTGAGTAGAAGAGGTTAGAAATTAGCACCTGGTAACTCATGTGACAGCTGCAAGAGATGACGGGGAGAAGGAAAGGTTCTAATATGCGGAAAGGATGTCTCCAGGTGATCTGGTCCAGCCAAAAGGGCAGATGTGCTCTTGCCTTCAAGTTCACCCCTGAGCAGCCAAAGGATCCCAGGAGCCCTTTGCTCAGCCACTGTCACTGTGCTGCACATGCATGTAATCCTGCTGGAGATGCCAGCATTCCAAATGTATCATTCCAGTGTATCATTCCAAATGGCTAGTGCAGGAAACATTTCTGCCTGTTTATGCTTGCAAATTTTCCTACTCTACTGGGTGTTCAGACAGGCTCACAAAAGCAGTTCTAAATGAATTAGCAGGCAAATTGCTCTGCACAGTGGAAGATCAGAAAGCAAATGCAAAGAGAAAGATACACATTAATGCTGTATTTGCTGTAAACAAAGGATTGTGTTTTTCTTTTCATATCCTGAATGACTCTAAAAGGGCAAGGCAAAAAAAAAAAAAGAAAAAGAGGAGACAAGGAAACAATTCTCTTATGAAAAGGGATAGCACATGCCTCTCCTCTGGACCATCCTACATCTTAAAAACAACATAAAATGTCACCTCCTCCCATTGATAGAAAGCTCCTTGAAATGCAAAAGTGCAGACAACAGAAAAGTGGTCACGTGGTCACATCCCAATAACATGAGATTTATTTGCATCAAAACAATTGAGGAACTATTGGTATTCATAAAACATTCACATACCAGACCCTTTATGTTCAGGAAATTTAGAAAAAACTAGAAAAGATTCACAGGAACAAGAACATCCAAAACTGAAGGATTCCTTCAATACAAATAATGATTATGATAATATAAAGCTTTTCAGTGTTAATTGCTCTAATTGAAGAATTTCATAAAGCTTTTGAAATATTAAAAAGTGTTTAATTTTCCAATATATGTGTGAAATAGTTAAATACTGGTTACTTTTCAGGTAGAGGACACAGGTGTAATTGATTCACTGTGTGCTGCTAAGATTGAAAGCTTCTCAGACCATAATTTATTTACAAAGTAACCCTTTAGCTCTTTCCTTTTGTCAGCCCCCTAAAACTATGAAGATAAGAAGAAATACTAGATAACAGTAAAACACATGCTTACTCCTTCATTCTTTCTAAAAAGAAAACCAAAACAAAACAGCATAAATTCCTTCAGATTTCATTAAAAATCAATTATTTTAATGGTCCAGTGTTCATTTCTGCAGAAGAGTGATAAACCAAATATACTTGGTATCTCCCCAAAGGGAATATTTAGATTACCTAAGCTGTTACATTAGCAAGGGTTCTACCAGGCAGCCAAACAAGTGGTTTATATTCATAGTGCTCCATACATATTATCTTGCAGGATGGTGGGTAAGGCTCTAAACTTTTATGTAGTCATCGTTCCACAAGCATAAATGTTGCTGTACAGTCACAACATTTCACAGCACTGAACTTTTCACCTGCAGAGCATCAAATGCATCAGAAGCTGTGCAAGTACTACTTTCATTTCAGAGTTGGGAAAACAGAGCAGCCAGAGACACACAGTAGCTGAGAAGAGAACACAGCCCTGATAACTTCCCATGATGATACAAGTCTGGACTTGCCAGATTTAATTTTCAAATTTAACTAAGAAAGCTAAGAGAAAACTGTCAGTGAGGGAAGGGGAAGGAGATGGAGGGAGAAAGATACCTCCAGAACACTACTGAGGCTGGCTCCTCTAAGATCAGCTTTATCTCACCCATGGTATGTGTAAAATGGGATGTATTGAATGCCAGCCAGTTTCTTGCTTCGGACCATACTGTTGCCTAGATGAGAGATTCATATTTTCAGCACACTGAGAAAACATGTGGTCACAGTGTATTTTAATCTATCAACACTGGACAGCTTTTTCTCAGACAACTAAAATCTACCTCCTTTGTTTTAACTAATCCTCATCACAGGTCCTGGGTTAAGGAGCCAGTCTTTCCCTAAGTAGTCCTCTCCAGTGCACACCTCCATACCTCTTTAAGCCAGGCTGGCATTTGCTGTGGACTATGAACCATATCAAGTGCATTGGTATCAGTTGTGTGAGATTTGCAAACCACACAACACTTCAATTTGTTTAATTCAAATATTAATATATGGTTAAGGTTAACATCCATTTACTTAGTTTTACATCCTTAGAAAGCACTGACATTTCAACTACAGATCCTCACAAAATGTGGAGTAAAGACATTCAACATCCAAGAGATATCTGTAAATTGAAGCATCCAATCACATACCCTCGCCACTCTGACAGGAATTCTTCTCATTGGTTTGTTACTAATGAACTTCATTAGAGTCCTGAAGGAGCTGGCAGTGCAAGGTCACTCTCCATCATCTTTAAAGAATTAAGGGAGGTGCCTAATTACTGGAAAAAAAAGGCAAATATTACAAAAAAACAGGAAAGAAGATGTTTCTAAGGACAAAAAGAAACATCAGAGTTTGTCAACTCTGGTTCGTTAAAAACCTCACAACACCACAAAACAAAACAAAGCCAAAAAAACCCAAAACCCAAAAGACACAAACTCATGTACACAAACACTCAAACCTGTCACAGGTTTCAGTTTCATGGATCCTACATCCAATCTTTCTGTTAGAGACACCAATCTGGTTAACTAGATGGAATCCCAGCATCCTCACCTGGTCAGCCTTTTGGACTAAGCTGGTGGAAGTGTTATATTCCATGCACTGAAAAGCCATCACAGAAATATTTCCCTCAAACAAGTTTGATAGAAGCTTTGTAGACTTCTTTGCACATTTCTTGGTCCACACCACAGGCCTCTTACTCACAACCAGAGGTCACTGTCCACAGATGTTTCCAAAAACTGAAACCAATGGTTGTCCATGATTGTGTCACTGTAGATTTCAAGGGTATAGATACTCTTCAGGTTGTTGGAAAGTAAATATTCGAAGAGCTAAAAATAAGAGGTCTTTGTATAACCAAATACATCTCAGTTTTTAAACACAAGACTATGCCTTTTAAAGTTATGCAAGCAAAATCAGATTTTGCTACAGACAGTAATAGTAATTATCATACATTTTACTAACACAGATCTCTTGTTGGACATTTTTCTTGTTTGTCTTCTTACCACTTTCAATACAAGGATAATCCTACAGATTGAGCACTGCAATAAGATGCTGACTAATGTTTTACATGCAAGAAGAGAATAACTCTAGTCCTGTGTGGGCCAGTATTGTTTGGTTTACATAGTTAATATCAGATATTCTCATTAAAAGCAATACTGAAGTCATACAATTTATTGTCCCAGCCATTAGCTATTGGCAGCTAAAATCTCAAATATTGCAGTGATAATTGTAATATAATTTCACAGACAGACCAAAATATATGAACTCATGTACTATTTGGGAAAGAAGTCCAGCTACCTCGGAGAGCCTAATATGAAGCTCTGAGATCATATGAGGACCCAGAAGGTCACCGAGGAGAGCCTGTATCGTCAAAGTTCTTGAACTTTTGACATAACTCCCATTCAGGACTGCCTAGAAATGGGAAGTGAAAAGAACAATTGTGATCCTGTGAAATTCATGAAGAAATAATGAGCAAGGTGCTGAAAATAATTCCTTCTCTCAGGACAGGTACATTGCAGGATACGGAAATCTGGTCTGAGCTTTAGAGTCACTTAAGACAATGTTTTGACTTCCAAATCCTTGCTCTGTGACTTGTGGATATTGCTTGTGGAGTCTGAGGAATTTAAAGTTGATTTATAAGAAATATGTCAACAAATACAAAATAAGGTGAGCAATGACCCAATCATGAGTATATACACAAACAGTGTTAAATAGCTTTCTCTCTTTGCTCTTTATACGCACAATATGTATGCAATTTATTTATAGAAACACACTGGATATATAAAATCATTAAATATACACTGTAGGTACATAGAATACTTGTATATTCACTACGTAATAACATTTCAACAAACATGAAACTGGGACTCAAATAATTAAAAACTTTGAAGTCAAATATTTTAGAGCTCATGTTGAAGAAGATTTCTGGCTTTCCTCCACATATGGCAATGTTGCTATCTGTGGGGTAGATGGAGAACATCAGTTGTCTCAGGGATTAAGAATCTCTATGTAGCTAGCAACTGAGAAGCTCTGAGAAAAGATTTACATTCCAGTCTTCCCCTGACCTTCAGCATCTGACAAAAAGTTTTTGGAAAGTAATGCTCCACTTTTAGGCAATAAGTTATTCTGAAATGGCAAGTATCATTTACATCACCTCTTCTTCCATTCTCTTACCCCATTAAAGATTTAACATCTATTATTCTCTGTTCATGGGACCAGAAAGAAAAGGGTTGATTCAGGGAATATTATTAGAGTTGGTATTAAAAATGTTTTTTCTTTTCTTTCTTGTGCAGCAATAGCATTTTCCAAAATCTGGAGTTAGATAACAGAGGTATCCAATTCTGTTCTGAATGCCCAGCTGCATATCAAGTGTTTGAATGGGGCTGGCAGAATGTGGGACCTGAGGGATGACATGCCCTCATGAATTGGCCACTGGCAGGCAAAGTACACCCATTTTACCTCCCATGCCCTTCAGTTGTGCAGTTAATTTGAATATAAATGGGTATTTAAAACAATAATAGACATCCCTTTTTAGGGAGTGAAATCCCACTGGTGGTGATGGGAATTTGGTATTGGTCTTTAATGTTCCTCTCAGATCTGACAGATCATTGAATGAGCCTTTTTGGCTTTGTGTCACAGCTTAGCATCCACAGATTTGATGGGTCAGTTTACTTGAATATTCTTAGTTTTAAAGGTACTTTATTTTCCCGTTAATCAGTGCATGTGCTGCACCAAACAAGGCTCATGCATTTATTAGCTTATGGCTCAGTACAAATGGGAGCGTAAGGGATAATTGCTGAGTAAGAGAGAGTGGCTTAACAGGAGACATCTCTGAATCTAGGATGGAGTTAGGCTCAGAAACCTGCACATCCCTCATTTGCCACAGGGTGGAAACAATCTCAGGAACGCATCTCCATAGCATTGCTGCAACAGTTCAAATGCAGCAGTGAGGTGCCACGTGCTGTGCACAGGGATGCAGATGCAGCTGAGAGCTTCGAACGGCTCTGAACTGAGCACACGACACGGCTTCAAGTCGCTGCCTGAATGCTTCTTTACACCCAGGAAAACAGCATGGCTCCTCAGGTGCTTTTCTAATCTAGTATTTGAACAGTATACTAGTTTTATAAAATTCCATGTAAAATGTGTTGTTTCGTAACAAACTAGAGAACTGTAAAGAGTTAGTGTACTAATGAAAGGAAAAAGAGCTCAGATCCGCAAGTGCATTTAAGTACTTAATGCCCCTAGGAGTTTGTCTCCCATTAGATGTTGAATGGGCAAATTAGGAAATAAACTGCTCTTCTGAGCTCAGGCCAGAGGATTTTTCTCCTACATCACTAATTTGGGAAGATTTGCTAATGATCAAAGACAGATATATCTCTAAAGAGAGACTTTTGATGGTAGAGAGAGGGGAAATGACATAACAGTTATTCCTTTTTTTCCTCTACTGACTTGAAAAACTGATTTGAAGAGATGCACAGAATGTTCCTGTTCCTCCCAAATAAGGGACTAGTTAAGCTCATTTGACTCGAGGCAGTGGTGGGTCTTGCAGTGCAGCAGCCTACTCCTGAGAGCCAAGCAAGCGAGCTCTGCACTCTCCATTCTCCCCACTTCTTAAAAAAGTTGAAGATTTCTGTCCCCTTGAGATGCCAATCCAGCAACCTTGAAATACCTTAATATTCATATTGGCTAAGAGAAAGTTTAGATTTGTCTGTCACACCTGGTGCATTCCTACTCCAGTTCAGTCTTTTTACCCACAGCTGTGAGTTCTTCCTGCTTTTCCTTTTATATGACATAGGTGTAAAGGACTTTTATTTTGAGAATTATGTTCTGTTTTTATTTTAAAGCAGATGGCATTTCCAGTGCAACATCAGGGGGCTTAGTATAGTCAGGAGCTTTCTCTGGGAAGACAGCAGCTTCGTACCAAATGAGCTGATTTGAAGCTTGTATGAAAAAACTTGTAGCTTCAGAACTCCCCCATTTTTGGGGTTGTCTGCTTCAGGGGAACTTTGAGGCATTTACCCCCAGGGCTAACATCAGCCCAAGCCTTGCAGCAGGTGCAGTACAAGGCAGCCCTTTGAGCCAGTGTGCTGCCACTGGCATTTTGAGGGCTGCACATAACTGGCAGGAGAGATGTTCGCTGGCAAACCTTTCTGCCACTTTGCCATTCCCCTCCAGATATGTCACATCTCTTACTCAGTGGACTCCCCGTGCCCCCGCAGCGCAAGCGCGCTCTGCGCAGTTTCAGTTTTAGGCACTGTGGTTAATCACTGTCATTTCAGCATCTGGATGCTGGGAAAGGCTGCTGGGCTCTTCTGCACAGACCTGTGAAGCTGTTTGCTTTCCCCTGACCCATAAAGCAAAGAAGAAAAATGGTGACAAGTCATTAACAAGATATTCTGTGTTTCATTTTATGAGTGCCAGCTGCTCCCCAGCAATCACTCATATAAAACCAGCACTAAAACCTGACTGCTGTGGGATGTGAGTGTAGACCACATGAGCACTGAGCAGCTTTCCAGTTAGGGACAGAGTGGGTGGTGCCATGGAATTGTGTGGGCCAGCTGCTCGCCAGGACTGGGAGTGCTGGAAACTTCAGGGGATCCCTGGGCTGGCAGGGAGGGAGCATGGCAGCCTGAGGGGCACTGGGGCAGCCCCAGCCCAGGACATTTTGAGCATGTCCCCTGAGGATGGGGGAGGCCAAGGCAAGGCTGGGACAAGGACTGGTGGGTCTGGGTAGGGCAGGGCTATGGGGAGCTGCAGCCCAGCCCTGTTGGGTGTTGCTGGGGCAGGGATTGGTGGCCCTGGGAGACTGCCATGGGATCCTGGGCCATGGACAGGGTGGGAGTAGCCCTGGAGGACTGGGAAAGGGCAGGCAGGGCTGGTGGTACCCCCTTAGGCCTGGCAGATAGGCAGAAACTGTGTGGAAGACTTCTGTAATGAGGAAGACCCTGACTAAGCAACAGAAGTGAATATCTCAGAGCTGCCACAAAACTGTGGCAAGTCCATGACATCTGGTAGAGGCTTGGCCAAAGTCCGTGTTTCCTTCATACTGAAAATTAATGAAAGCATCCTGAGTTCAGCCAAGAGGGGCCAACCAAATAACAGCTACAATGACAGTATTCATGGAGCCAAAGCTGGCTCCGTTCATTTATCTGGGGACTCCTCCTTGAAATCCAACACTATTATCAAGCTAAACCCCTACAAATCCTTTCTGCTACTGCTTGGGAAAATGCCTGACCTGGAAGATTGAGTATAAGACAAGAAATACTCAATGCTCAATGCGTTTCTTGAAGAGATTCCTAAAATAACTGGTAAGACATATCAAGGGCCGGGAAGCAATTTAGATCAGAATTTTCTGAGTTTGTACCTCCAAATTGGGAAGGAGCTTTAGTGTTTGCTACTGATTCTTATGAATCTAGCTTGTTTCAAGCCAGTAACACAGCTCGGGGGTCTCCGTAGACATTCTCATTACATGCCCAAAGATCAGTTCCTGCTTCATTCCATCAAAAATTTAATTTGTATGAAATAAAAGCCTAACAAAAAGGAAGAACAAAAGCCCCTATGGTGGAGAGCAGAGGACCTCCTGCAACATATGCTATCTGAAATGAACACAAAATGGCAGCAGCCTCCAGCAAACACTTGGAAATTTAAAGATGCAACACACAGAAAATTAAGCCATAATTGCTTCCAACCATAGCAGCATAAGCCATAGCTAGTTATCACCTGAACCATCTGCTCCCCCAAGCAGCAGCTCTTAACACAGGCATGAGATTGAAAGATCTTCTCACTTCAGGCGTACACTCTGTTCACATCAAAAAAATGGCAACAAAAATCAAGTGTTTTCCTCTGCACTTCAACATGCAGGAGATGCAACAGCAGGATTAGCCACAGAAAATACAAAGATAGAAATTGTATCAGTCATGAAAGTCTCTGCAGCACAAGCCCCGTCCTGTTTCACACAAATGCTGACAAAACTGATAAGCACATTTTCTCCTTACAGTCAGAATTTATAACCTGAAGTGGCTGTTATAATGGAAAAGTAAATGATCCCCTGATACTCAAATCAATCTTGTGAGAAATAACCTGAATAATGAGTTACAATTGCAAGAGATGAAATTAAGACAAGAACAGTTAAATAAGGATCTAAAGGAATAGATAACAGTTAGTATGGTGTTGGAAACCTAAATTAGACTTTAAAATGTATGCAGAGACAGAGGAAGAGGGGAGGAAAATAAGGAACTGGAGCAGAGGCCTCAGATAAAGACGAGCCTTTGATGAGAAGTAATCAGAAGCAATGTCAGATTTGCATTATTTGAGGAAAAATCCCCACTTCAAATAGAATTTTTTATGCAACTAGGTTTTAGAGCTTGGCACTATAGGAGGATTTCCATTTACAGTATGAAATACTCCAAAATGCTTACAGCTCAAATCAATTTGTTGCAGATGTGATTAGAAACTGTCTCTAAGACCATGCTGCTGCACAAGATGTGGAACCAAGCTAATAATATCTCTTTCACAGTTTGGTGCCTCACACTGATGGATGGTCTTCACCCGACAACAGTACAACAAAAGGAAAGTATTATCCCTATTTTAAAGGAATAGATGACACTTCAAAATCACCTAGAATACTAATGATTAACTGAAGGCATTTATTGTAGAGGAAGGGAATATAGGACCCTGCCATAGGTTCTTGACTACAAAATCAGATTTGAAAAACAAAGAACCAGCAATAAGATACCTTAGTGTTTGCCCCTATTGGATTATTTACTATGACCCTTGTTTTCCATCCAGGTTTGGTAAAACTGGGTTTTCCTCAGAGTCCTTCCTAAAGCTGGAACATATGAGGATGGAATTTATCTCATCTGTCTGCATATGTCTACAGTATGACCATTTCAGTGCTCTTATACTCTGGCTTTATAAACAATGGGGAAAAATTGTCACTCACAGGATGTGATTCAACTTGTGCTAAAGCAAGTGTTTAATTCAGGTGAGAAAACTGATGTTCTCTCATTGCCCACAAAATTAGCCTGGTAGGATTACTTCAGGTGTTAGCTCAGGCATTTATTCTGCAGATGTCCATGAGATGAGTGCCTGAGGCACTGGAAAATGATAATTAAACTCTAAACAAAATGCTCTAGTCTCTATGTGTATTATGATAACACCATCCTATCCCATTCCTGAGTTCTCCACATGTCTGTTCAGGTCATTTTTATTGCAACTAATAAAAATACAACTGAGTCAAGTGCTGGGGAAATACAGCAGGAAAAAAAGCCATGATCATTCAGACTTTGTAGGATAGGGAGGAAGTGAGAAGGAGAATTTTGGTAACCATTGACGGTAATACATAGTGGTTGATGACTATTGTCATCTAGATTCTTCTGCAGGGCACTTTAAATCAATAATGGCAGAAACACTAGCGAGAATGTTAAATAAAAGCTATTTTGCATTGCCAGGGAATTAAGGATGGAATAATAGATCTTTCCTACTGTTTGCCTATTTATGTATTCATCCACTGTCTAGCTATTTATCTATTTCTCTAGTATTTGCTGGCTGATGTATTTCCCTATTAAGAGAATTTTTAAGAAATGTCTCAGGTTATCAGTCACCTTGAGTCTGAATACCTGTGCTAACTCCTGTGATACTGTCCTGCAGACCACATGATATGTGAACCACAACAAGACAAGGCCATTATTGAGAGGTTAAACAGTGGGAATGAGCTAAGGCAAAGTTTCAACAGATGGTTTCTCTCATGAGACCAGTAAAATCTAAATTTTCCAAATAGGTCATTGCAACAAGTAAAAAGGTGAGGAAATTCTTATTTGCAACATAATGGAAAACATCAGAGGAAAACCATGACAGAGTCCCACCACTGTCCAAATTGAAGCTGCACAACTCCCCTTCAGGAAACACTGACTTGGAAGACCTACAATATTTCCTGCAGTATTTAGTGCTGGGTTTGGCTTTAACATCAGCTGGGATTAGATCAGCTCCTTCTAACACAGCCTTGATTATCATGCAGAACCTGAAAGATGTTGGAATAATCAAGCTTTCATATAATCAAGGGCATATTAAAAGTATTAAATGCGTACCTAGAGACACAACTGTGTAACAGCTAACAGGCAGTTACAGATCATTGGCTTTCGAAAATCACAAAGAGAAACAAATCTGTTATTTCATGTTGTTATTGTTCCAGTGACATTCTGTAATCCAACCAAAGCCCTATTATAAAATTATTAAAGGGGTTTTTATCTTTATTGTACTGTGCTATTTAACTATGTTCATGGCACCTGGAAAGACTCTCCTAGCTGAGGATGATTATTAAAAATAAAATACATTGTAAGTAATAATCTTTGATAACCATCTTTTCAGAAATTTTGAGTCTCTAAGTACACTTGGAGAAAAACCTGGTGATTGCAAAAAGAAAACTGAAGCTTGAGAAAGTTTTGTGAGCCCTCCCCAACAAGTTAGTGCTAGTAGCATCATTGTAACCTAGATCCTCTTCATAGTCTAATTTTTCTGTCATTAGGATACAGTCCTAAAGTGATTCCTGGAGTCAGTCTATTCCCATTATCAATTACAGTGTTAATTCACTTCAGCCTGAAGATATAAGACACTACATAAATATAAAGAGTAATCTAGTTGCTGCTTGCTTTTAAGTGAGTAGCCAAGAGTTTTTGCAGCCTTGGATAAAAAGACATGCGTCATTGGACACCAGTGAGGTTCAAAACATGGCTTAGATTTCACATTAAAAAAAATAGGCCTTGTTAGATACCATATGTTTACAGCCAAAATCACATCAAAGTTGACTAACAATCAGTATCTGATGACTGTGGTGCTTGACTCAGAAATGTGCCAACAGATGAAAGCATGTCTTTGCTGTGGAGGCTAAATAGCATTTCATGACAGGTGAAAGATTTTGGGAAGGAAAAAAGAAATCTCTGTAATGTAAATGGCATTATACATACAGTTTGTAAACATGAAAGGGATGAAATGTACCTGCTTTGCAAATAAATGCTCTACATCAGAAGAAATAAAACATCAATGCATATGAATCAAGGCCAATCTGTATGACTTGGGCATAGTGGCATTAAGTTTCTGTTTTTTTTCACAAACCTCATTTTAAATAAGTTTATACTTTTCCTACAATTTTCAGCACTGGGGTGCATAGCAGGAAATAGTGTTACACTTGCAGGGTAGGATTGAGTTCCATGGGCTCAGAACCCCGTCCCTAATGTCACTAAATATTTCTCTGTGACCTTGAGTATTTTTCAATCTCTTCCTTTCTTTAATTCCTAACTAGACATCCTGGTAATAGCAAAGAATTACATATTGGGAAAACATCCAGTATATTCTCAGAAGATTTGATTTTTCAGTAAAGCAGTGTGGACAAAGGTAACACATGTCAAGGTGCCAGACCAAAATCACCATGGAGATAGAAGTGGGGAGATTTTGAATCACAGAGCAGATTATTTTCCTAAAAAAACCCTGTGTCTAAGTGCAATGATAACTTTTTTTTTTCTTTTGGTAAGCAATATATTTACCATTGATTCTCCTTTTTTTTCCTTTTCTCTGTCTGTTTTTTTTTTTAACTTCTCATTAACCCCTCCTCCAAACTTCAGTTCCAATGACAGAAATTCATAAAACCATTTGGGGCACATGAGCTGTGAAAGGTTTTAATCAAGTGATGAATGAAATTTTTGTTTCACTCTAGTCTTGGTTTTTTCATGCAAGAAAAGGTTAGGAGCAATTTTGCAGGACATTGCATCATAAATCCTAATTTGTGTATTTTATTTCTATTGCAAACCTACAGACTTCAGTGAACTTGACAGAATTCATTAGGCTTTTTTCCAAGAAAGTCCCAATACAAGTCCGGATTGGGACAGCTCTTTTTCAGCGTACACTTGACTAAAAGGATATGTAAAGCTTGAGTTTTGAAAGAAACACCCTTAAATAATCTGAAAAAGACAAAAAGTAGCATGAAAATCAGATCCAAGTTTGTGAATGAAAAACAAAGCAAAAAACACAGTTGAATTTTAAAACAGAAGAAAAAGCAATTGTATATAAACCTTCAGTAGAAGTAGGATGGATACTTTCCTTTCATTCCTTCCCATAGGGGGAGGAAGACCACCAAGTATGTCTTGTACTTACCAGTACATAACATTTCAGAAATTATTGAATTTAGCAATAGGTAAAATGATTCCTTGGGTGTGTGGGGTTTTCAGAGTGCAAGATATCTCTTGGACTGTACTCCCATATATAACTAAGAACTTGCAAAATTATCAAAATTCCTGTTGAAACAAACAAACAAAAAAGATGAACAGCAATAAAAATTTGAGAATTCAGAGGAAAAAAAAGCAGGTGACCTGAATGGGATAATTATAATTTGCTAGCATGATTGAAGAATAAACCAGAGGGGAGAAAGAAAAAGCCACAGGAAAAGGTCAACCAGAGAGAGAAATATGCCCAAAGTTTGGTTGCAATGAACTATATGTCCCTATACAGCAATTAGAGCAATGGTTTTCTATTCAGTTTATTCACTCTGTTGTATCACTCAAGAAAAGGGAGATAAATCAGGCTGGTGCCTGACCTTTAAAAAACAGTGGATCCCAGTGAATCATCCTGTCATTGACATAATAATTTGATTTCTTTTGAACCTCTTTCTACACATCCAGCAGCTGGCAATAATAGAGTTATGGCCTGCGTTTTCATGAGGCAGCCTTTTTCCCTTGTTTCTTAAGGTAAATAAAGTATAGCAGTTGGAAGCAACTGAAAGATAAATTTATCATCATGTCCACTGTGCCTATAGAGAGAAAATCAGTGCCAGGAATGAGATCTGCATGAAACTATATCTGAAAACCCAATATGGCATCAAAACATTTCATTTTAAAGTATTGAAAACTTTTGTTTCTTTCTCTTCACACTTATTTTTAATGTGTTATTCTGGGTTCCTCAAAGATAAAGTGCTCAATCACCAGAAGAAAAAATTCTATTTACACTTCGAGCTTACTCACAAAGGCCTGGAAATCTCAGAAAAAGACAATGTAAGGAATATTTCCAGAGAGATCCAATAAATGAATGGAAATATTCTGCTTTTGTACATTTATCCAATCTCTTTGCTGGATTATAATTGATATGAGAAGTTCCTGCCATGAAAATATGACAACAATATAAAAGAGAGACTTATAGTTATTTGTGAACTTTTCAAAGTTCATAATTAGACTGTGGATATTATGCCAGCATCAAAAACTAAGAAACTGCTATTTTTATTGCATCACTTTGTGTCATAAACCATTGGAAGAGCAGAAAGTTGCAAAACATAAGCTGTTTTTTTTCACTTGTCCTCCTTTCTCCCCCTGTTCTAACTGGTTTTATATCCAAAGTAGACGTAGAGTAGTAGATACAGAGAAAGCTCTAGAAGTGACCTAATTTCTATTGCTGCCTCTGGATTTAGAAAAGTAAGGAAAGACATTTGGACCTTCAGTGTTGTTTCTAATAGATATGATGGGGCTGTGAGGTTTGTGTAAGGCCTACATACCCATCCTGTGCACAAACATTGTCTGCTCTGACACTGAGCTGGGACACTCCTGATTCTTCGCTGACTGCATAAGGAATAAAATTTAAATAGGAACTTAGGGCAAGTGAAGATCAAGGAAATGCAATGTACAGAAAAATATCAAATGGATGTCACTTTCTTCTCCTTGAACTTTGTGTCTGAACCCATTAAAAATTTATTGGTCTACATTGTCCATTTAGATCACCTAAGTCACTGACTCCATGCTATCAGAAATAGCAAACTCTTGTAATTACCAAACAGCATTAATTTTTGTGTCCCCCAGAAATCTCAGTATAGTTGACTTATAAATTCACTCATTTTGCTGTTCCTATCACTGCTACTCCAATTTTTAGGAACCCTTTTCTCATTTCAAGATTAAAGTTATTCACAGACAGTTCATTTTTTCTTTTTTTTTTTTAATACAGTTTTTTTCTTTTAGCTTAAAATGGCTCTTCTTCTTCCCTGATCTTTATTCCCTTAGCACATTTCAGCAATATTCCCTCTCCATCTTTATTTTGCTGGCCTAGTTAAGGCAAGTTTTCTTCTAGTGTCTCTTGAGCAATAAATTAATCATTCCACTATTCATCTAGTAATTCCTTCCTGCACCTACTTCAGGTTGATTTAGTCTTTCTTGACTATGGCTTTACAGAATTTTCAGTGTTGTACAATATTTTTACTGGCATAATATGAAAGTTTCCCACATCTGGCATATATTTAATTGTGGGAAATGAATATCCATTTTATCTTTTTGTCAAGAGTGTGCTATGGTTTAAACAGCTCTCTTCCTTCTGTGGTGCTTATCCTTCTATTTTATTCCTAGGTATCAATCATCTGACTCCTCAGTTTGCATTTTGCTAGGCTGGGCAGCCTAGACTCTCTTCTTTCACAAGTAGATATCCACTTTCTTAATCATTTTAGCAGCCTTCCTTTTCCTTTGCTCTCATCTGAATTTGTCTTTCTTGCAGGTGGTGAGACTCACAGTATTCCAAACAACACCTCCCCACAACTATGCTATTAACACTCCCATATGTCTCCTGATATATCCAAAGAGAACATTTGACTTTTTGATGATGGCATCATATCAGTGGCTCACAGTCATTTGGGGTCTGACAGATATATTCAAATAGTTTGTCTTCTCTTTCTGCTCTGGACAGTAAGATGCTAGGACACTGCAGAAATTATTTGCAGTACTCCTGGTGCAAGATGTTACACAGCAGCTCATTTTGCTATTTTTCTGTTACCCTGACTCTTCTGATATTTTGTTCTTCATGTATAATATTCCTAAACTGATTTCTAAAACTGCTGTCTCTTCTGTTTTGTGTCATCAGCTCCTCTTTCTCTGTTCCAGGATCAGGATCATTCACAATAACAACACACAATATTGCTCCTAACTTTAATTTTTCAGAAAATCCATCACTAATTATTTTAAGCCCAAAAATTCTTGTTCTAAAATTTCCTATTTTTTTTTTTTTTGCAGTCTGACTTTAACCTCTTCTCAACTATGCCATGCTTTTTGCTAATCTACATCTTCCTACACAGAGCTAGTAATTCCTCAATTCTTCACACAACTTCATAACTGAAATCACATAATTCTGGCTAGATAAGATCAGCTGCACTTCCTTTGTATAGGAAAAAAACCCCAAACAATCAAACAAACAAAAACCAGCCAAACAAACAAAAACACAGAAAGAAATCAGGTTATCCTGGCAGCATCTACATTCAATAAACCCCTGCAATATCCTGTTCCTCAGTCTCTCCAATTCCTATTTTCTTGTGAACTCTTAACATATTTCCAAGGTTTTATCCATGGCTTTCTTCCTTTCCATTACATTTTCTCTTTCTACATAAAGGTATTGCATTTTCCTCTTTCCACTTTCATGCCATTGCACACTTCAAGTACAGACTTTAAAACTTCCCTTTCTGAATGAAGATTTCATTTGCCAGTCCTTTCAGGGTTCTGGGCTGGATATATGATCTACTCACTTTCACTTGAGACCTTTCAACGCTTTGGTTTTAGTTTCTCATTCCCATTAACTATCTTCTCTTTGTCTTCATATATATGATGAGTCATATTTCAAATTTTTTTGTCCAATGACCCTCTGCCATTTCATACACAAATCAGGGGTGTCCTGAAGTTTCAGCCATTCTTTTTTCTGTTTGACCAATTGTCTCCATTTACACCCTGACAGCAATTTTTAGAATGTATTTTTTTTTAGGGTGCACATACTACTGAACAGTACTTTCAAATATGCATCAAATCCTACTTAAAGTATTTTGAAGGAAGGTTGCCTTTTGAAATTTTTCTCTCTGTTTGGATTTCCCTGGATTCTATCTTTACAAGAATAGAGCATGTCTCTTGTCACTCAAACTCAGTCCTGGAAGTAGTAATTCAAAAGGTTTATGCTTTAGCAAAAAATAATGCCAGGAAATCAATGTTAATGCCAGTTTTTCCAGCTTCAGAAAAAGACTTCTTATGATATGCAAATAATGGAAGTCTTGATTCACTGCCATGGTGAGAAAATAAATGAATAAAAAGTAACTGATTCTGGTTTATTAAAATATTTCATTGTTGTGTTTTTCTCATATACTCCAGTAATGCTTAAATGGCATCTGAGAAGTGGGTCATTTTGTGTTTCAGTCTGTAAAGCTTACAAGGAATAACAATGTCTGTCCTCAGAGGGCTAATCCTGTGCTGTGGTAGGATACATTCAGTGGCTTCAGCAGGACATGGAAATTCCTCCATGCTTTCTGTGATCCAAAGGACAAACATAGCCAAGGACCCATGGGGCTGTCAAGCATTTTTCCACGCAGGGGCTTTTTGGAGGAGGAAGGCTGTTGAAGAGAGGCAAATCAAGTATATGCATGTGTGTGAGAGAAAAAAATACAAGCTTTATGTAGCTGTATTGCAATATTATAGTGAATTTGACTTCTCTACAGGCTTTTTTAACTGTAATTTTAGTTTCCTGTCTCTACTCATGGGTAACCTGATTAAAGCAGTGGTAGGTCTGCAGCATTCTGATCACCACATGGGGCACAAAAGTCTCTGGTTTCATCAACACATCCCTTTCCACTGACAACATGGGAATGGTTTTGGAAATCGCTTTAGTTTTCAAGAATTAAAACATTGTCTTATAAAACCCTTTATTTCCTTGAATCTCTGAGTAGGCTGGATATTTATTTACAAAGAAGAAAATAATCACAATGACCTATCAGCCTCTGCAATCTCCTTATTTTTGTTGATGACTTCCAGGAGTTGGAATAATTTATTAGGTTCTTGGCTGCATATTATTCCATTTTCATCAGTGTTGCACATACAAAGATAGTTATTTGAGAATGATTTCTGGAGATAGAGATAAAAACAAATTACTTTTGCAGTGGCCACTGAACACATGTAAATGAAACTGATTATGAAGTGTATTGCTCCTCATGGACCAAATAACATCCTGTGTGGCTCTGCTGGCCCTCTATGTTCATTTGTTGAAAATCTATTAATAAGAGCATATTTTAACTTGTAAATCAATCTCTCCACAACTCATCTAGCACAGAAAGAATGGAGATAGCCAGAATGATTCTATGCAGTCTAAGAATCGCAGCTCTGAGTAAAACTTCTCACTGGCTTCAGCCTTATTTTAGAAGATGGAAATGTATCTACAAGGCATTCTGACACACCCGTGGTCATTTCTCTTTTGCTACAAATGGCAAGCAGAGACTCCTATCATGGCACAGCACTATACCTAGATGCCAATGTTCCACAATTACTTCCTTACACAAGCAATTCTTTACCGTTTTCTTCTCCTAGTGTTTACAAAAAACCCTTAATTTATTGCTTATGAAGTGAGCTTTACCTGCTAATCACAGATGTGACAGGGAGCAGGATGAAACCTGGTACAAAGTAGCAGCTGAAGGGTTTGTCAGATGGTGGATGTTTTAAGCCACTGACCACTATTAAGTAGCACTGCCATTTCTGCCACTAACACAGTAAATCTGTCTAACACATTAAACCAAGCGACAAAAGACAGGTTGCAAATGGGCTTGCAAACATATTTATGTGAGTCTAGCTGTGGCAGTCACCAGTAAAGAGGATGTGATGTGGATCTCAGTGTCTACATCCATGATATCTGTCATCAGCTTCCATTTTAATTTGGAGCCTCTGACGATTGCCTGAGACAGCTTATTGTTTCTCTAATTGTAGACTTAGAGTAACAAGTTATAAAAATATCTGGGGACTTGTGTTTCTTTCTTGTAAAAGATCCAGGTGAGGCACTTTCAAAAGGTTCATTTTGAAAAGGCAAGCTCAGGCCCTTTGAGATGCAGTAAGGCCAAGTGCTGGGTCTTGCACTTTGGTCACAACAATCCCAGACAATGCTACAGTCTAGGGACAGAGTGGTTGGAAAGCTGCCCAGAAAAAAAGGACATGGGAGTGCTGGTCAACAGCAACTGAACACGAGGCAGTGTGTCCGGGTGGCCAAAATGGCCAGTGGAATCCTGGCTTGTATCAGCAATGGTGTGGCCAGCAGGACCAGGGCAGGGATTGTCCCCCTGCACTCGACACTGCTGAGGCCACACCTCAAGTGCTGTCTTCAGTTCTGACCCCTCACTGCAAGAAAGACACTGAGGTGCTGGAGCGTGTCCAGAGAGGGACAATGGAGATGACAGCTGGCCTAGAGAGTAAGTCAGACAAGGAGGATCTGGGGGTGTTTAGCCTGGAGAAACTGAGTCTCAGGGGGTTCTTATCAGTCTCTACAACTCCCTCAAAGTNAGTCTCTCAGTTGTAGAGACTGATAACAGTCTCTACAACTCCCTCAAAGTCAGGTGTAGCCAGGTGGGGACTGGCCTCCTTTCCCAGGCAACCAGCAACAGGACAAGAGAACATATCTTCAAGCTGCACCAGAGGATGTTCAAGTTGGAGATCAGGAAGAATTTCTTAGCTGAAAGGGTTGTCAAGCATTGAGATGATCTGCCCAGGGAGGTTGTGGAGTCACCATCTCTGGAGATGTTCAAGAAATGACTGGCCATGGGACTCAGTGCTATGGTTTAGTTGACAAGGTGGTGTGCAGTGAAATGTTGGACTCTACAATGTTGGAGGTTTTTTCCAACCTTAATGAGTCTTTGAATCTTATGGAAAATCAGTTCTCTTTATTCCTTTTCAAGCTGGACATCCAAAGCTTTAGGCATCCAATACTTAATGTCCCTTTAAAAATATTCAGACACGTAGCTGATATTTATCTGAAATGAACATCCCTCTTGTTTGCTTTTTGAAAGAGCATCCATGCTCAGCCATGGCAAAAAGTATGAGATAGAATTTCCCTTGTAAGGAGTCACTAAAACAGGATTTGAGTTTGGATGAGGATTATGAAAGCAATTTAAATTAATATGGTCAGAAGCACAGGAGAGTACTGTCAGTAATTTTTACAGGCCTCCCCAACTTCTTCAAGCATCAGAGTTTCCATTTAGCAAGGTAATTAAGCATCTTAAATTATGCATCTGTGTGTTTTGGCATACTTACAAAGGACCTCCCAGAAGCACCATAGCCAGACTTTGTCTACCAACAATTGGTAAATTATTACAGTCCAAACAATGTGTGGATTGAGATGTTTTATCAATCTCTTGGAAAGAGATGTTCATGGTATATCCATACATAATTGTGTCTGTCTATGTAGGTATACTTACCCCTGTCTAAAATTACCATGGAACAAGCAGCACAAGAACGGGTATTTGATGCTGTCCAAGCGAGGAGCAGCATACCTGCCTACCACACAGGAGGCATTATCAGCCAAGACTTCCTTTGTTAGCTAGTGAATGGTACCGCCTTTCAGGAACCAAAATCTGCTTTGAACAGGGAACAAATTAACAAATTAACTTATCGTCCTCCAAGCTACCTCGTTCTCTCTCTCTCTCTTTCTCCTCTCTCCCTCTGTTCCCTCTTCTTGCCCACCTATAAGTTTTAAATATCATTAACATGATCTTTTGTGCTTTCTTCCTTAATGACTACCTTGCCACAGCTCCTTATTTTTCCAAGGTCTAAAGGAAAGGTGTCATTTGGCTGAATCCACTGAACAGGCTCCTGCATGAAATGACAATTTATAACAATTAATTAAATGTTAGGATTAGTGTCCCTGTCAGATGATGCCACTGGCTAATGATACACCCCTATGTCAGTGACAAATGATGAGATGTCAGCAATAAAGCTGCTTGGAGTGAAGAACTTACATGTCAGCCATTTATTCGTCCACACTTATCCCAAATCACTAAACTTCTTGAAAATAGCCACTGAGTAGCTGATATGATTCAAGCTGATGTAGACTGACATTGTAAGTTATTCAGCACAAAGGGAACAGAAGAATATTCAAGACTTTATCTTACACTCTCTGTGTAGGTCTATACCACCCCCTAATCCTATGATAAGGACTACAAGATCAGCTGGTAATTTGGGATCAGCTCTCCTGTTCCTAACTGGGCTATGGATGGTCTCCTATGATTCTCCTCAAGAACGACAAGGTGTTAATGAAATTATTTATAAATCTGCCCCAGCTTTATGAAGGGAATACTTCTAAGTGCATGGGCTGTGATTAACTGGACAGCTTTTGTGAAGGATGAGTGCAAACAAAAGGAACAGATAAAATAATTGCTAATGGAAAGAACCCAGTGGTACAATACAGACGAGGAAAGTATTGAATGAAGTGTTCTGCCACCCACATGATCATTGAGGAGTAGCACCATGAAAAGAAAAAAAAAAAAAGTAAATGTACTGTAACAAATTACTCTGACACCTGGGCTGAAATCCAGGAAAAACTTTCTGGCAATAAATAAGGTGTCTAAGAAACTGTATTTCTTACACTTGTGGTAGCTGAGTGCTGGCTGCCATCATGGTAAAGCACGGGTTAAATACAGAATTCAAAAATTTTAGTATGTTCGCAGCTCCTCCCTAATCATAAATGCTGCCTTTTAGCTCAGCTTCATAACATTTCCTTTTCATTGTGATTACTGCTGTGCTGCACATGCAAGTGCTAGCTGGGAAAAGGGCAATGGAAGGTGCAAGAGTGGTCCAAAGCAGTCAGAGATGCACTGAACACTGATACGTTGAAGGGTAGAATTTCTTGATTCTCTCTCTCAAAGCTACATTTTGTAGTGCTCACCTGGAATGTACATAGAACACTAAATTTGTGAGAAATCAGGGAAATTATGGTGGTTGTTTTCAGTCCTATTGAAGCTCCACTTTATTTTATCCAACACATTGTTTGAGATGATGGCCCTGTCCTTCACATGGTTGTTGCCTGCAGCCAGGACCATTTAGTTCTAACAAAGATCCTATTTAATGCAAGAAAAACCTAAAGCTTATTACCAATCACTGGCTGTATAAAATTACAGGCTGTCAGTATGTGTTAGATGAATCCATCTGGAGATGATAAAAGAACCGTGAATGAAACTGGGTTCAACATTCCAGATAAACTGTCTTTTAACATTAAAAAAAAAAGCCGAAAAATAAGAAAAAAGGACCAAAGACTGGTTATTCTCTTTGTCTTCATGGAAACTAGGGAAGAGGGCACAGAGCTATAATGCAGTCAGCTTCCTAACTATTTCAGAATTATATTTCTGAGGCTTTTTCATTTGAGGTAGGGCTTTCTTGCTCAAAGGGTGGTCCCTCTCCTATCATTGACTGCAGTATTCTGAGCCTTGTTTTTTGGCAGAAAAAAATATGTGGATAAACTGAAAAATAACAACAAACTTGGTCTGGCTGAAAGCAAAGTCTATTAATGCTCCAGGACGGTGGGGAGTGTTAAATCCTTTTCACACACTTTACAGAAATAAGAAAAACATATTTTCACGAAAAGAACCCTCAGACTTTGTCTTATTCATGTCAGTAGGTTTGAATGCAATGATCAAGAAATACTAATACCCTTAAGTACATCTTTGGGAGCATATATAGACAACGAAATTGTCTTAAGTCATGCTCAGGCCCATATCAAGAGCCTTTCACTAGGGAAAAAAATGTAAAGATGCTGCACAGTGATTAACAGTCCAGCTCTGTAAGAATTTTCCTATTTACTTCTGGGAAGAAGAAGGGGACACTTGGATTAGGACTTTTGGGAAACTGAGTTAAGCTGTCAGCTACATGATGCTCACTATAGAGTTCATCGTAAGCATAAAACAATCTGGGTGCCAGTGTATTAGCCAAGCACTCAGCTTTGTTTCATATAGATGTGAAACTATGCTCCTTGTTTTTCTACTTCCTCCAAACGAAGTGGGAGGAAACACTTTTTGACTCAGAGTCTTGGAGACAGAGCGACTCCAAGATGTAAAAATGTAGTTCTAATTCTTGGAAGTAGATATCATTTTTCTATCCTGTAATCCTTTTTTCCCCACCTACTCACTCATGCCTTGCCTGCCTCATCCCTTTTCTACTCCAATTCCTCCCTTTCATATGCCACAGGTAAGGATACAAAGCCATAATTGCATCCTAGAAAATCATATACATAAGATCTGGGCAAAATATATGGATCACATTAAATAGAGGTGGTAAAAAGAAATAAAAATAAAGGCACACAATTCCTCATCCGATGACATGCGAAGCTGATATATGTGTAAGTTTTGTGGAAGTGATTTTAATACAGGAGCCTTAGGTCAGCTGTAATGTGAGTAAAAAACAGCAGCAGATTAAGAACGAGGCTAAGCAGAGAAAAGCTCTTGCAGGCCTTCTGGCAGGAGATTAAAATAATTGCTAATGGGAAAGCTTTACAAAATTATGAACATTTTAACTCCACTACATGTGATAAAGGAGCTGTGGAGAACTGAGAAGACCTCCTTTCTAAAGAAATGCTGTAGAACAAGATTTCTTTTTAGTTTTTATACAATTAAGCAATATTGTCTCCAACTGAGAGGTTATATGGGGTGACAGGAAGGGGCTTATGCACTATCCAGACAAAAGTGTGTAAACAGGAGGAGGACGAGGAGAAGGAAGAGTGTGTGGGTGTGAGTGTGAGAGAGGGTGCACACAGCATTTTATGGGTCTGAGACACACCCCGGTAATAGAGGTGTTTAAAGTAAACTCCTGGCTCTGACCTTGACTTCCAGTGTGCTCCAGGGTTCCACATAATGATAACAACTCTACCAGGTGCAGTGTTGGCATTCATTTGGAAAAATCTTTGAAATTCTTTAAATGAGAACATTTAAAATAACTTTTTTTTTAAATTCTGGTGTGCCCACAGAAAATTTGTGAATCAGAAAGGAAAACTACATTTGCTAAGTAACCACTGTTGTAGTGGCTTGTGTCTCCACCACTCAGATCATTAGATCTCCACTCACCTCACAGCTGGTAAGGAGTGAATTACCCTCATGGGGAGCCATACAGCAGTTCTTATTTCCTGAAAAAAATGCATTAAATTTCATGTTAGAATTTGTTATAATTCTGTGGAATTGAAGCCATATTTCTTTGCCATACTACTTCATACTGCCAGAAGCAAAGAAAAGACACAGATGGCAGACCTGGCTCGGTATCTTGTTGACACATCAGCTAGTCCAGGATAAAGCACCTAGATGCAAGCAACCTGCCCACAAAAGCAGTCATAGAGTGCAGAAATACCTCTTGTGCATCTCTAATGAGCTTATGATGCCTAATCTGATAAGGTCACGACAAAGCATGACTTCATTTTTTACCCTACCATTGTGCTTTAGGAACCGATACATTTTAGCTACCTGGAATATGAACAGAATGGATTCTATTAAAAATATTCTTTTTTATTTACAAGAGGAGAGTTTGGATGGGAGCAGGCTGTGTGAAAAGCACAGAAATACAGAAAAAGCAGAGCTGGCCAAGAGAGTCTGCTCTTGGTAAACAGAAGGACACAACAGGGCATGCCATCGGAGCTGTGTTCAGATGATGACACACCAGACCTCCACACATCCCATCAGCAATGCTCCCAGGAAGCCACACCCTCTTCAGCTGCAGGAGGAAGAGACAATGAGCTTTATATTGTAACCTAGGCAAGTGGGTCCTACATGGAGTAAGATGGTGCACTCCAAAAATTAATTCTACTTTGCTCAATACAATACAAATACTGGTCAACTAAAGCACTAAGCACTTAACTGGCTGACTTTCATGCTCCCTTCTTGCTTTTAATAGCTAGCAAAGGCCCATAAATACTGGGGAAGGGGAGCAGAATTGCCAACAAATTGAAATTCACAGTCATGTGAAAAAAACAGGTCAAAGGACAGCAGCCCTACATTACAATCACAGGCACTGTGTATGCCTCATTAAAAGAACTCTTATACATATTATATGATACAGTATACAGATTATAATTACGAGATGCCTAAAACACCTCTTGTCATTATAATCTGTATATTCAGTTCCAGGCTATGACCCTGGACTGGTGAAAAGCCACTGTCAGGGTGACAAAAAAGAAAAAACCACAAAATGTAGCAGCAGCAGAGAACTAGAGATGAAGATTTCAAATTAAGAAGAGAATGGAAAGAACTTTTTTGATTTACTGGATAAATAGTTTTCTTGATTTCTTTTTCCTTTGTAAAAAGGACAAATTTCTGCTGCTAATTCAGCAACAGAAAAGACAAAAAATGGCTAAAATACACGCAGGTTCTCCCAGTTATTTAGACTGATACAAGCATCTTTTACTGTTGGATTCTGTGAGACAGCAGGTGAAATGTTCCTAAAATTAACAGAGGTTCAGGTTCTTTTCAAACCACCGAAAAACTGTCATGGCATTACTAGTGTCATGCAACTCTAAATCTTACATAAATTTTATAATAATCAAAGTCCTGTGAAATAACTCAGTGAAAAAATCTCTTCTGGTTATTTAGATTTTGTTTCAGGCAATAAATCTATAATCCAGGAAACTCTTTGAAGACCCATGAATTCAATAGTGCCACAAACATAGGCATTATTTATTTACTACTACAGTAGTCTGAAAAATTACGATCTTTGATATATTGTTAGTAGCAGCTGCCTTATGCTGCAGTCATTAAGAAACACACATTTATGAATTTTAAAATTGACATTAAAGAGGTTCTCAAGACAAAAATGCTTATAGGACACCCCTTAAGAGCTTTTTAGTCATATTGGCAAGACAGAGAAAGCAACTGGAATTGTCAGGGGTCTAGAAATAACAACATACAAGGAGAGCTTGAGCAGAAAGACTGTCTAGGTAAGGGAATAATGAGAGGAAATTTGGAAACAGCCTGTAAATATTCAAAAGGGTGCTCCAAATACCAAGGGTATCATCTCTCTTCCTCATTCATGAGAATGAGACAGGAAGTAAAGGGATTTAAAGTGCAATAAGCAGGATACAGGTAAGGCATTAAAATCCCCTTCTAGTGGTAGAGCTCATGAATCACCAAAGTGGGTATGGAATATCCATCATAAGACACTGCTAAGAAAAAGAAGGACAAACTTGCCTCAGATAATTACAGCTGACGTCACCAAAGCAAGAGCATGGGTGATATATCCTCTCAAGAGTCCTTCTAACTCTTTCTCCTGTGTTTTGAAATTTCACCATTTCTATTTTAGCACCAGGATCTGGCTTTCATTTATTTTGTTTTGTTTGTCAAATGAGAAAATAATAAAAAAAGCAGTTTGCCTGTTGAAAGATGAATTAATTAAGCTATAACTCTTTTGGGTCAAATTTAGAAACAAAGTGCTGGCTTGGAAAAATTACTGAGTGTTATCTCAGTATTCCAACTCAGTTTTATTACAGGAATTAATCTTTTTAAAGATACAATTAAAAACAGCCATATAGTGGACAGAGCAATAAGCTAGAATAATTGTTCAAACAAGATGCCATAACCAAAACACAATGATAGAAATTCTCAAGATAGGATTTACCATGCTGAAAGGATTTCTTTTCAAGTGAAGGTTTGCATCAATGCCTCTTTTTATAGATGAAATTCATATTTATCTGTAAGCTGTATGTACAGACCTTTCCATCACTTAAAGTTCAGTGGATGAGAAACAGCTCTGGGCCTATCTTCTATGTACGAGGGAATTTCACCAGACACATGCAGACAAAAGGATCTTTATGTATCTACTTTCAATAATGCATTTCTCCCATACTGTGAGCAACTATTTGCTCCATGGAAAATCTTGGGTGTAGGAAGGGTTTTAAAAACATTCCCATAAACTGCTGCCCAAGGGTTGTTGAGGGTTGTTTTCTTTCCTTTTCTTTTTCCCATTATAACACATTTGCTTGCATTGGTCGTGACCATACAAAGTAGCAGTACTTTAATCCCACATGCTCCTTAAATATTTGTAATGAACACATGAAACAAAATGAAAAAAACTTGAGTTAGTATTTCTTATTGGAAGACTGATCAGCTTGGAGCTGGTAATTTTTATTTAAATCCAAAGGAATAGCCAGTAATGAAGTATAAACAATACTACAGCAATATGTTATATAATCAATCATGTAATATGTGATTCAAAAAAATCTTTATAACAAATCTATGTATGGACTACAAATTCACATTAAATAATGAAAAGCTGCAAATTACAGACACAATAGAAACAAGTGTGCAGAAGTTCATGAATGATGTATTAACCCAGACATTGGTAAAAATCATAAACCATAGCTGGGCAAGTATAAATCTTCGTTTTCACGGATTGTATGGTGTTAAACAGACTGTGAACCTTGGTTGAAAATTCAGCTACAGAGCATTGAGGGGACCAAATGGCATTATTATATTTCCATAAACGCAGGAGAAAAGGAAGGGGAAAGAACATGGACAAATTCTAAAAAAACAACTGCAAATAACAGGATGCTTTAACTGCAATACAATAAAAGTAATTTTGCAGCTAAGACAAAGTAATGACCACATTTCTGGGGTTTGTAATATATAGCAGGAGCTGGGCCAAAGAATGGTACATACTTTATACTGGCAGTGTGTGTGCCCTTTCAGCACACATAAAATATTATAAAGCTTGATCTGACACAGTCAGCAAAGAGTCTACACAGTATGTAGTTCAAAGTTTAATTTCAATAACAGCTCAGGGCCAGAAGTAAATAAATAAACCAAGAAAATAAATAAAAGGAAGAACTAAGTAGAACAACTAACTTTTCAAAGAAAAAAAAAAAAGGAAAATCCAATGTGACTGTGAGCAAGATCAGTGGTATTTCTGCAACATTGTCTTCATCTTCAAAGATCAACTCACCTAACAGAGCTCAAGTGTTGAAAAGCTTTGACAACAGGAAATGAGCAAGGGAGGGAGCTTTTAAAATGTCTATGACCTTCAGCACCTGTGGAAAGGGGAACTGAAATGTGATGTTTTCATGCAAATGCCATATTTGCTAGAAACTCCTGCTACTTTTGGAGGGTGGGTTCCTGAGATTTTTGCATATAGTGGATGAGGTGCTGTTGAAAATACTGATACTATGCAGAGTTTCCTGAAATCAGTTCCTAGAGCCACCCCCAGTCACTTAGGACCTATGAACAAGCTATTTCTCATAGAGATTAACAGATAGCTGCTCTGTTCTGGATACTGTGCTTCTGTGAGATGGACTCAAAATACATTTTGATGCTTTGCGAGCCCTCTTCCAATTATGATACAGTGGCATGGGGTAGTGAACCTGTTTTTCAAATGGTCTAAAAGCTGTTCACACTTCTATACATTATTAAGTACATGACTAATCTTCTGAGTGTCAGTGAAGGGATTAGTGAGTTGCCTCCTCACAGAAAAATTCTGGCCACTGGCTCTAAAGCCTTTCACACAGCACAAGTCTGGCCATCTTAAGCTGCATCTCAAATGTTCAAAAGAAGAGAATATGAATACATTTGACTCCTCAAGTATGTGTTTTCAATTTTGGAAACATTTCTGAACTTAAAGCATCGAAAACCCTGACTGAATGCCCTGCAATGCAAGGGCATCCAAAAGGCATGAAGAAATATCCAGATTTTCTTTTAACTACGCAGACAAAATAATAGCCATCAAAGAAAATCCAGATTTGTTGGTGTCAGCTTTTCTGGAGGAACAGAAATGTATAGAAAGTATGAAGTGGCACAGAAGTCTCAGAAATTAAAATGTAGTTGTCAGGCAGCCATAAGCACCTTGTACAAAATTTACCATTGAATTATCTTCCCCAGGACTAAACAGCCTGGTGACTGTGTTGCACTTTTTGCCATGTTTCATGCATTTAGGTGTTCCACAGGAGCTAGATGCAGTTTTGTTGTCTCTGGGCAGGTAGAGTTTAAGAAGCTTATTTCAGTTGCTCACTGGAGAGATTGAACCCCTCTAACAAAACAGAATTTACTAGAATGACACATGGTTTGGAATTACCATTTGGTCATAAAGGACTGAATGCCAAAATTTTGTCAGAGACAAATGGTTGAGAAAAATCATATGAAAGAGATGAATGAAAAACCACCTGGGCTGGTACTATGTGAAGTGACAGAAACTGAATGACTGATCCAATGGAGAATTTGTTATTGACCTTAGTGACGACAAATCTCAACTTCCCTGTTGTTCAACACAACCAGTTTTTAGAGGAGTACTTTACTGGGGAAAAAATATTCAGCACTTACAAAGAGACATTGATTTCTTCCAGCTCATTCAGTCTGACCTGAGAAAGACAAATGGTGAAGGTGTTAATGGACAAATGTAAAAGGAGCACATAGGCTAGTGAATAGAGTTACAGTTGCTCCCCACACCAGGATGCACTTTTCAGGTTTTCTACAGGCCAAGATGAAGGATGTAGGTTGAAATTCAGAAATTACCCTTCTATCAGTCATGCAATTTTATGACACGGAAAAGAAAGTCACAGCAGGCAGAAGAAAATTACCTTAGGCCTCTTCAAAGTCTAAGACAGTTTTAATGCAGGTTTCAAAGTGCTCTGAAAATCCCCCTTGAGCCAGCAAACATGAATAGGTAGGATGTTTACAGACAGTGATTGCTGGCTGAGGATAAGACAGAATTGTTCCTCACTTTATATCTTACCTTCCAAAACCTGTCTTCTCCTAGTATTGGAAAGCTCTGAGCTCCATTAGGCTTAAATTGCTCCATATTACTACATCCAACTGCTCTAGAAGGTGGTTTGTTATAGTTACCCTGATGCTAGGTAGGTATAAGGAAATAAATGATATATTTTGATACAAGGCTATTTTGCTGAACTGCATGGATTAAAGAACTGGTAATAAATTTTATTTTGTCTTCTAGGCCACTGGTGCAAACTAAGTCCAGTTCAATGGTGACCAGAAGTTATTGCCACCTGACAACAGAACCAAATACATGTGAAATTGATTGGCAGTTCTTAGCCCAGGTCCTTGTGACTAGGTCATGAAATTGCCACCCTTTCTGACACAAATTGGACCCAATGGAGCTGTGTTAATGCAAACGCCCAGGAGCAAGTAGGGTGGAACACTCTACTTTGTGACAGGGAGAATCAGGTCACATTCTTCATTTAAAAAGCTTTCTTCATAAAATTTAGTTTTGTCAAGACTGAACTTTATAAAATTCAACACGAAAATTTGAGACAATCATAAAATTTCAACACAATCTTTCTGTTGGAAGTTTCAAGCTGAAATATTTTTTCATTTTACCTCAAAATGTTGTTCTGCTTTGGAATTTCATTAAAAAAAATAAAAAGGAAAAGAACTTACATGTTATGGTAAGTGTTTAAGATGACAGTTAGAGTGGGATTCATTTTGCCCAACTTTAGACATCCACACTGTAGGCATCAATCTCAGAGCTAGTCACTCCTGGTTTCCTTTATAGTTAATGGAAAGAAACAGATACATTTAAGGTGTAACTTGTCTGACTTATTTTAATCATCTACTTTAAGATCAATAATGATCTTAAAATTGAAATTACTGTCTCTCTCCACTGCCTACGGTATGAGTCTACAGAGATCTTAAATGGAGATCTACCAGATACAGCTTCTACTGCTCAGATGAGTCCTCTCCTGGTTGTCTAACTCTCCATTACATACACTTACTTTTCAGCTTTTTAACAGTGAAAACCATAACTAATAATATATTTTCACTTGAAATAAAAGGCTGTACGTTGCTCCAGAATTTTCATTTAAAGTATAAACTTCTTTTCCAAGTGAATTCAAAATTTAAAGTGGAAAACTCTATTAGCTATGTGTGAAGCTGAAGTTATATAAGGGACATTTTAGCAGGCAAGAAGGATGAAAAAACACAGGTTCTCTCGTACTGTGTCTCACATCTCATCAAATTATTTCCACTCACAATTACTGAAGTCAACAGAAAATCTACAAGGAGGTTCTGTGGGATGGAGGATTCAATGATTTTGCTCTCCAATCTCAGCTGCCATGAAGGAAAGGGGCAGGAACAAGACAGCTAGGATAGCAGAGAGAAGAGATGGGGACAGGTGGGACTGACTGCTCATGGGAAGCATGGAGTGGGTGGAAAGAGCATGAAGAAATAGATGTTTTAGAGAGTGGCTGAAGACAAGAAGGGAAGGCAAACGTAAGAAAGGACAGAATGGGTAGCTGAAGAAAAGCAGCTCTAGAGACATTAACATTTTGCTTTTAGTTAAAAAACTCCAAAATGAGGATTGTTTTCTCACAGTTCTGATCATAATTTCCTAGGTTGCCAGGCACATGTCAGACACAGTAAAGAAGCACAAGTGGATCCTGCTTTTCCCTCTATATTTAGTGTATCCTCATTCAGCTCCAGAACTGTTTGCAGCCCTCTTTACTCCTTCTCATCTTATACTTCCACAGATCCAAGCCATTTTGTTGTAGACCTTTGCCTGCACTGGACTCAGATTCAGCCACACAGCTGGGAATATAATTCACTTCACTCAGCAGAACCAGCTTCATTGGTAAAAACAAATTTACATTGATTGCCTCGGAGCCTAACACACACAGTTTTTCCACCCCTCTGCCTAACAAAACTGTGAAGGAGATTTTTGGCTTGCCAATAACCTCACAAACAAATTAGCTTGATTTTAACACCATTACTCAGGCTAATCTCTCTTGGATTTCCTAGCATTTACACAGGAAATGGTTCATTCATAATAGATGGTGTGTACATTTAGCTTTTGTAATTCAAGGAATGTGTTAGGTGGTTTGTGGCGACATTTTTCTTAATAATGTGGGCACCACTGGAATGTCTTTCTCCAACTACTGTTCTCTTGGTGGATGCACACATTATTGAGATTGAGAGCAAGAAACTCTCTCAGGTGATTTTCAGGTAAAACAGAAAATATCTGCAGGGAAGGTTAGAAATAAAATTGAGATGTGTCTTTGCCTAGAATGGAATCCCAGACTGATAACAGGATTTCATGCAATTACCTTTTAGCAATCTTCAGTTGCCTTCCTCCCCTCACCACTTTCTTTCAGGTAGGAGGAAAAATGAAAATATAGGAAAATGAAAATATGGAAAGCTGTTCAAAGTCAGACCAGGAACAGGCAGGAGTTGTAGACATGTCTCTAACACTGATTCACCCTAGAGCTTCATGCTAATGCGTATCCTCTCTGCTTCAGTGGAACAGGTCTCCTAGGCGATGTCAAATTAGCCACACTTCTGATCCTGCACTCAAACTGCTACCATCACATTATTACTATACAAAGCCAATCTAATAGACAGCCTCAGCCCAGAGTCTTAACATCTAATTGCTTTAGAAATAGGCTAAACTTCACTTTCTTACACAGTCACGTGATTCAATGAGTGGCAAAACAAGTGGGCTTTAGACATCTCAGATAGCCTGCTTCCTCTATGTTTTTCTCACAGATCTTGAAAGAAACTATGTATATATGCAATCTTTTGGCCATTGTGTGATTTTGAGTTCTTTCACTCCTTCTCTTTGCCTGTAAATGCACTTGTCTCCCAAATTCACAGGAGAGATAAGTACAACAGCCAGCATTTTTGATGTAGTAATTCACATGACTTGGCAAAGTTTTCCTCTCCTGAAAGTGGAAGGTACCAACAAGATCTCTGACACTGCCTGCCTTCTGCTATTCCCACACCACAGTTTTTCAGCTCTTCACTGCCCATTCAGGAACTGATCTTCACATTGCACAAAAGGAATAATGGACATGTGAAAGTTCACCTAGGAAAGGTGCATGCTTTACTCTAGCAATGAAATAAAAGCAGATCAGAACCTTGAACTGAAATTTGTAATGGATAATGTGACAACAAGAAAGCCCTAGAACACAAATGACCTTTCCTATTTATCTATAAATTATTTTTGTACAAATTTTGTACAATTTTTTCTCTTTGTCTGGAGAAAAGGTTTGAAAACTTGTTGAAGAAAAATGGGAGTGGCACAGAGGACTAATCAAAGATAGCATCATTAAAAGAGAAAATTCTGTTAATAACTCCCTTCTGGTCTTAGGTGCCAAGAGACAATATTTACCAGGTCTATGTGTTTTCCCAAATACACCACTAATAAGGTTTTATAATTCCACTGCAGAATCTTATAAAACCATTTAGATGATTGTGGTGTGAAAGACAGGTCATACTTACATGGTTTGCCACATATACATGTTGAGCAGGAAACAAATATATCACAAAGGCTCTTTGCTAAATTTCAAAGCCAGAAGTTGAAGAATTTGGGAGCAACAAGAAGTCAGTGATCAGGGTAGCTTACACACAAGCAATTTTACTCTTTTAGCATCTCAGAAGGCATGATATTCCATGCACCCAGATTCTTGGGGCACACCATCAGAACTGCATCCCTACTGAATTGCACATTGCGCTTAACCCACTTACAGGTGGTAAGTAGGTGGTGTCCTACCACCCCCATGAGGCCTTAATTATTTCAGTAGTTTGTTTGAGCACCCTGCCTACCTTAGCCACTTTCATCTCAGAGGCAAGTTTATTCTCATGAAGAGCCCTGCAGAGCTCAGGCAGTCTCCCCTTGTTTGTGAAATCTGAGTCCCTCATGTCTGATCTTTAATTGCAAGTGTCTGCAGAGAAACCCAGTAAGCTTCAAGTACAGATCCACAGTAATGAAATGTGTCTGGAGTATGCTTCTCACAAGCATAGGAACACCAGTAAAGATTTTCAATTCAGCATGTAGCACAGACAAACTAAAATGAAACTCTCTGCTCTAGCAACAATAACTTAGGTTTTGTATGTCTTTGCAGAAGAAAAGAGGTAGAAGAGAAGGAAAAGCTTCTATTTAGTGCAGGAACAGATAAAAGGAAAATTCCTTTTCAAATTTTCATGACATCCTTTTTTCAAAGACTCAGCAGACAATATGGAGATTTAACATAGATTAGGCTTTACATTTAAGGGGGTGACAGCACTATTGTCAATTAATCCTACAGAAGATAAGCTCTGAGAGCACTGCTTCTGGCCTGAGTTTCTCCTGGTACCTTTATCTGGGTCTGTCTATGTTGAGAATTGAGATAAAGTTAGAAATCAAGATTACAAAGTATGTTTATATACAAAGTATGTTCATTGTTATACAAATCAGCATCTTTAAAGAGAGAGCTTAGGTGAGAATTGTCTCAGTGAATGCAGATGTTGCCCACACAGATGTTTATGCATGACCTAGCTGGGTACAGTCTTGTAAGAAGAAGCCTGGAACCCTTCCCTCCTGAACTATTTGGCTAAAATGGGTCAGAGTAACCACATACTCAGAGCAGCTAGCTTACAAATGAACACCTGTCTATTGATAACTAAATAGAGAGAAATCCAGAACAGTGTGTTTGCTCAAGAGTCCTGTGAGGGTAGATTTACAACAGCACACAGTAGCACACTTGTAAAAAAAGTATTTACTGTCCTGTAATCCCACATGTAAGCCAGCCCGAGGTATACCACAGCCTTTAACTCCAAAGCACTTTTATGCTGCCTGTTGACACACCTTGACACCCATACTGCTGTATCTTTGCAGATGTAATTACCCATATTTGCTAGACCACAGCAGTGCAGATATGACAGCAAGTTTATGCTACCATCTTTTCACTGGTCTCATACATCCCTCATGCTGTTTGCAGGGGAAAACAAGTATCTTTTTCTTCAACAATTCAGAGGGCATCTTGCGCTCTGTTTCAGCTGGTAGAGCTGGCAGTGACTCATGTTGTACGAAAATACGAAAAGCAAGATAAACAGGAAGTCTTGTGATTCCTGTCTCTAAAATAAGGCTTTAAAAGCCATTAGAATGATCCTGTGTCTCTGTTAGCTACCACGGATCCTGGCCAGTTTCCAAAACAACGAGCATCACCCTCATCTCTGGAAAACTATCCTGGTTCTCAATGTGCAATGTCAGCTGGCAGGAGGGGGTGAGAAAAAGGAAACAAACCAAAAACATCCTACAGAATTAATTAGGAGTTTGGAACACAATTTGCACCTAAGAAGCAAATGAAGAGTATGCTCAAACATCATTGAGAAGAAAGCATTGATCCCTGAACAGAAATCATGTCCCTCTCCTGGAATCAGTACTTCCTAATGTATGTCACATTGCCTGTAATTAGTACCAATCAGTCCTCTTCTAGCCAGGGTGATACAAGTATGTGTGTGGGATTCTAATTGGCCCTGGGGAGTTATCTGATGTGTCTAAAAATTCTTATGTGTGTTGCTCTTTCTATAGCTGAATATGCTTCATTCCTATGAACCCTTTCCTTTCTTTCACTCATTTTCTGCACGCTTCTTTTTTTGAAGACACACAGATTTTCTTGAATGCAGGTTTTCTCTGCAAAAGATTCCATCATGAGAAATACTTTGAAATAAAAGAAAATGGCAATGTTCATTTTGTGTGCATCACACTTTTGGTTCCAAAGGTTGTTCATTAATTTACAAATCCATTCTAACTGTCCAGCTAATTTCACTTTCCCAGTTATACCAAATCAAATTATTACCCTGAGTTAAATAAAATTACTTCATTTTTATTTTTTTTTTTTCCCCCTAATGAAAAAAAAACAAGCAAACCACTTTCCTCAGGAACTGAGTGCCTTCCAAGCTAACACATCAGTTATCTTTTCTTTGGGTGCATCCCTCTATTTCTTTGTACCACCTTTGGGTGCTCACTACCACAAAGTGATCAGAGGCATTCACGAGAAATTATACCTCACAGCAGCTGAGGTTCTGTGACAGGGAGGGCTGTGATGTACCAGCACGAGAGGCAGCACATCTTGCTGGAGACACAATGAGAATTTGGAAGCCTCCAGCTCTAGCACTAACTCTGCAATTTTAGGTACAGCATGTAGCAGTTTCCACATCAGTGAACTGGAAAGGCTTTTATTTTATTTCCTTCTTAAAATACTTACTGATCTTGCAATTAAAACTGCTAAGCAATAGGAAAAATAATAGGTAATCCTGCTAATAAAGACAGTATTTTGTTCTATACCATGAATTTTACTGTTTTTTTCTTTAACTAGTTTAAAACTACATACAAATGGCATTGGCTGAGGACTTTTCAGACAGTTAGTATGATCATTCCTAAAAGAAATAACGGTATAGATTTAAAATAAAAATACCACTAGTATCAGAAGGCTATGTAATACTGGAAACCTGGTAGTATGTTAAAGTTTAAGAACCTACAAAATGAATATTTCTGAGCTTGAAAAATGATCAATACCAAAGTGTCCAAGAGGTCAGTATTGGGACTAAAGTTTTTTAATGTGTAACTAAGCCCATAAAAGAAGCAGACAGCAAATTATTGAGGACTGATAAAGGTTTAAGTTATTTCAGCTAATAAAAGTCTACAGAGGATTGTGAAATTCCCCAGGTGTACTTAAAGTCATTGGAGCTCTAGGCAGCATGGTGTCAGATTAAATTTATCTTGGATAAGCAGGAAATAGTGTACATTGACACAAGAAAAAAAGCAAAGACACTGACAATCTCTAAGCCCAGCAGCTGCTCTAGTGGAGAAATAAGTGGAGGAGCCGGCACAAGCAGATCAGAAACAGATTATGAGTACACTTAAAATTACATGGGTTAGACATAGCATGAGGAATGATACTCAAAGCAAAGGGGGGAAGGGGAGGGAAGGGGCAGAATTAGGGACCTGGGATTCATGGGTAATGATGATTATTGATGCTGGAAAGGAACTTCCTGAAATATTTGTAGGAAGAATTATAGGAAATATTAAAAATGTGAATGATTCAAAGAAAAATACTTTCTTCTTAATATGAACATCTGAGAGGCAAAAAAGGGGAGAAATTGAGAAAAATATAAACATAAGCAAACCCATGAGGAAGTTATTAACTGCAGTGAGGTCTCCCCTCAGTCTCCCTTTTTCCAGGGTGGACAGACCAAGTGACTTTGGCAGCAACTCATACAGCTTCCCCTCAATAGACCTTTCAACATCTTTGTGGCCCTTCTTTGGATGCTTTCTAAAAGCTTTCTTATATTGTCATGCCCAAAACTGCTCACAGTACTAGAGGTGAGAATACAGCTAACAGAGAAACCATAAACATAGCAGAGTTTAAACTTCGGTATTTTTCCTGAATGGAGGTCGCTTGCTGAATCACAGACTTATGTTAAGCATTCAACCTACTGGCTGCTACTCTCTGTTATAAAGCAAATGCAGATGCATGCTGGTAGAAAAAGCTCCTTGAATCATCTCAAGAAAAGCTGCAATGACGTTCCCTATTATGCTTCACAATAGGAGTTTCTCTTGACTCTCTTTGCTTTATTCCTCAAATCAGAAAGAGAAGGAGAAAGAAAATACTTTTCCTCTGGTTGACTGAGTTTCAGAGAATTTCAGGTCTGGTCTCTCTTGCTTTCCTTAGGATTGCCCAGATGGCTCCTTTGAAATGGATGTGTTTAATTTTAGAGCAAGAAAGGGGAAAAGAAAGCTAGAGAGGCTAAAGCAAGGTGACTTTTCCCTGCATGTGTTGCTGTGTTAAGATTCTGTGGCAACATTTTTCTCTTTTTCTTTGCTTGACTCTATCTCTAGTCTCTCTCTTTTTTTTTTCCCACAGATAAGCATGTTTGTTAACTTTAATGAACTACAGAGACTGAAGTACAGAGATGGCTCTGTGTTTTATTCATCTGGAATTCTCTAAAGCATGAAAAGGACTCATTTGCTTTATTGGTTTTCTGTGGCCATCCTGAGAAAAAGATGCATCAAAACCACCATGATATCATACCAAATGGGAGTAATGGGGCATGAATTTCAGGTTACTGAGGCTGCTGCCCATGGAAGTGCAACAATAACATAATACATGCTGTTATTACAGCTGTGCGCACTTTGTGAATGTGTCTCAAGTATAAAACTAATCACTGTAGATTTTCTGTGTAACTTGGCTTTCTTCTCTTTAGTACAACACAAAGTGGCATACTCAAATAAAACAATGAAGTATTTTTAAAGTAAAAAGCTGCATAATTAGAGCCAAAGAGCTAAAACTACTGCAGACAAAGGATACAGATTTCAAGTGAACTTGAATTTAAGATCTCTGACTTACTAGAGTAGATGGCAAAGGTTCTTTGCAGTTACTTACTAGTTTGTACAGCCCTTTGTTATAAAAAAATCAGCCTTCAAAAGATGGGTCTATTGTGTAGAATAGGTAAAAGCCTAAGAAAAAATGGGAGATTACACACTATAAGCAAGTAAAGGAGTTTTGCGTTTGTCTGTCATGACTGTTATCCAAAGAATAATATCTTCACAACAAAATCTCCCAAGGTCTTCTTAACATCTAGTTCAACACCCCTGCCATGGACAGGGACACCTTCTACTAGCCCAGGTTGCTCAAAGCCCCATCTAACGTGGCCTTGAGTTATGAAAACAATAAATAAAACAGGGTCATTATATCAAAAAAAATGTCTATTCCAGTTGGCCTGTCATTTGGGAGCTTGATGAAGATCAACAGGCAAAGAAATGAGCTCAGGCAGTATCTCGTTACAGAGATGAGTTTGTGCAATTAATTAAAATAAAACTTATTGCTACCTAAAGTTTCTCTGTTCTATCTTCAGTACCTTAGTAAATTAATTTTCTGAAGTCTTCTTCATTCAAACTAAGGTACATTGTGATAGATGATCCTATTTCTCTATGCTAGTTTGAAAGGTAATTTACAAGAGGTCTGGTGGAGGCTAATGCTGGAACTGATTGACTCTTATTGGCTTTGGCCTTACCAAAGTAAAGGGGCAGCTGAAGCCTGGGCTTAAGGACAAATTGACAACCACTGCACCATCTCCTTCAAGAACATCATTACCCTGCATTCCCGTGGAGATGGGTGCAAGGGTCCATGTTTTTCTTGAGGTATTGTAGGATTATTCAGTGAAGTGGGTCTTTGAAACCCTGATGATGCATATTTAATATAGTTTTAGGCAAAAGTATACCTCAGCACCATTGAACTGCAAGATATTTTCCATATGTTGTCTTGAATGAGTGTGGTTTTTTGAGTAAGAACAGGATGATATCAATGTACACTTTGCTGTTAATAACCATTAACACTGGGCATTGGACAGGTATACCAAGTAAAGGTCCTGCTCTCGGGACTCTGTTTTCACTGGAAAATACAAACCCTTTGATTCTTGCTGGTTTTGTTATTAGGGAATTCACTGAATGCTGTCTTTTTGTGATTGTTTCTATATAAAGGATATACATCTTGGAATAAATATTTACGTAGAAATATAATCTAGTTTTTCTTCTAGAGAGCTAGCCATTTTCAAGAAACTGGAGCTGTGATGAGACTTGTGAATATTAATATGCAAATATTACAGCGAGTCCCGTTTACAAGAATAGGCCTGAATTATGCATTTGTAATTCAATGTCCCAAGACTTCTAATGTACTCTTGAGGATAATTGCAGCTGCAGTATAACTGATGCTAAATACAGTAAGTATAGAATTTTTGTTTTCCATTTTTTGCCTGGTTTTCTCATTCAGATTCTTTTTTTTTTTTCAGATGCTAACTATGACTGTCTCAGAGCTCCCTAGTGTACACCTACTGCAAACTGAATTTCCTCATCCCAGCGCTTATATTTAAAAGGCACAGAAAATAACATGAAGAAAGCTTCCTATTAGGGAACATGGTGGAAAAATGCTGGCAGATAGTGATTCTCATAGCAGGAGATACTGAAGACAGAAGCTAGCACAAAAGAGACCAAAAGTGGAGTTGAGATCCAATAGTGTTGTGAAGAATGGAGCCAGATCCATACCCATATCTATATCCATCACATATCCAGAGAAACAAAGGCTCTGGAGTCCACCAGCATCCTAGTAAGTATTTAAACAAAAGATTCATGGGGTTCTCAGAAGTCCTCAGTTCCTATTTTCCTGTTTTGGGAATAATTTTCCAAGGAGCAGGGTAGTATAGTTAGAGTAGTCTTTGGTACCTGGACTGAAATGCACCTGGGCAAAAGACTCTTCTAACCTCTGCTCCATTCCACCTTCACAGGCTACAGCACTGAATTACTCCACCCGCATATTTCTCAAAAGCATCTTGAAGCTTGCAGACTCAAGAGGTCCTCAGAGCTTATGACAATCCAGTTGGCAAAGAAATCTTTTAAAGTCCTGTCCTGTTGCTCTTAGCGATATGTTATGACCATGCTACAAGAAGGTATTCCTTTGTCAAAGCATTCTCTTCTTATGATAATTGTTATTTTTACATTATTTTTCAGCTGATACCATGTGTGTTTGAACATGGGAAACAATCAAGGAAACAGCTTTGGAAGAACAAATTTTATTGGCACAGCTCAGACTTTTGACAACACACATTATTTGATAGCAGTTTTTTATCTACTTGCCTTTCTATGAGAATAGGTAGACTTACATCTCTCTTTTAATTAGGGACAGCATTCCACTGCCACTTGTGCCAGCAAAATCCTCAAAACTCAGTGAAGAGCACTGGTAAAACACCTTGGACCTAGGTGCTTTACTGTTATGAAGAAAAACCTGATGAAAGAGAGGATACAGAAAATAAATTCCACAGGGAATAAGACTAACAGCACTGCAGCGTTGCACAACAGTGACTCTTGTCTTGTAGGTTATGGACTAGTGGCAGTCTGTGAGACACGGACATTGGAAAGTGATCCATGAGATGATCACAGAGAAAAAAATCAACAAAGACACTCCCACCCACAATCACTCAAGTGAACAACCAAAATGGGAGGAAGTAAAAGGAATAAAAGAGAAAACCTTAATTTATACTTAATTGTAAATGAAAATTATTGTGGCAACGCTGCAAAAGGTGGTGCAGGGATCTTCCTTAGACAGAGTAAGTGCCCATGGAATTTTTTTAAAGGCTAAATGGTCTTTTGATTAAAGAAAGTGGTAATATTATACAATCTTCTGATTGAGAAGAATCAGCAACATGAAGTACATGATTATTACACCTCAAGACAACAGTTTCTATCCATGGTTGGTGCAGAAAAAGTGTAAGGAGTCATGAAAGATGTATTAACACAGCCAGGCTTCAACCTATTTGTGACAGAAAATTCTGCTTTAGACACAAGGGACAAGATTTGCTGCCAGCCTTATTCACACTGCTTCATTGAAATACATAGAATTACACTGATTTAGTTCTAGAGGTCTTGCTTCTTTCTCTGGAAGACACTAATATGCTTTGGTTTGCAAAAATACAAAATATTTCCATCAAAAAAAATGCAGTTTTAGCCTCTTCTCCATTGTATCATATCAGTAAATTTTCAATGAAACATTTTTTCATAAGGAAATACTAGTTCTTTTTTTCCAGAAAAGGTCCATTCTGAAAAATTTAAAATTTCAAAACAGGTAGCGAAAACAAACTTGTCCGCTTGTGTGAGATTCTGTGAATTGTATAACTAAGTACTCTTTTTCATTTCAATGAATTCATTGTATCAAAGAGGGGGAAAAACCAAGAGTCTGTCCTGATTTTTATTTCACAGACATATATTGTGTTTATCATCATTTGGAACAGCAAATGAAATGTAAAACATCTTTAAAGTTGCCTTGAAATGGAGAAAATAATCAGATGCCTCTGAGCTCAAAATCTAATCTATCCACTGCCTCCCACATGGCAAGCATGGCATGTCCCACTCTTACATTGCCACATGAGGTTTTTAGCCCTACTAGTAATCATTGAATCAGGCCCTACCTTTTCTATCACTCCATTAAGTCAGCACCTTAAGTGTTAAGGAAGAAACTTTGTCAGGGACTTTGGCAGAGGAGTTTTCTGAGAACTGTTAATTTGCAGCACGCTATTTAAAGAAAACGTCTGCTCATCAGAGGATAATCTCAGAAACCTGTGGGTTTGCAAAGTGGCAGGTACCCAGCTCTCCCTTGGCTGAAAACAGCAGAGATTTACTTTCATATCTACCTCCCACATACAGGAGCTTTTGCCTTGGTTTTTCTGCTCAGTTCCTCATGACAAGGCATTCCAGGCTGTACATCTGAACTTTGTTGGAAGTTTGTTCATACATTTAAAATGAAAGGTGCTGACCCAAGATCTAAGGCTTTCTGAAGAACTTAGACAGGGGTGCATGTTGTCATATATGATGAGGGGTTGCTCTGGAGGTTTGTGCTCACTATTTTCAGGTTCAGTTGTTAGTATTTTTCACTAATGCAGCCATGTCATCTCCTCAGTCATTCCTGCTGTCCTTCATTGAACATATCCTGGCTTGGCTAATTACCATTTCCATCCAAGAGTTCCAGAAATGAACAGTTTTTCAAGATGTGGAAATAAAAAGGATTTAAGTTTCTAAGTTATAGTCCAACAAATAAATTGTAAGATAGATTAACTGTGATGTGTGAGCCAACACAGATCAATACAGCTGTGATGACTGGTCTGTGTCTGACATACCAAAACTTATCAATGTCCTCAAACAGATGTCCTTGTCAGGTTTGGGTAGCCCTTGGTGAGCTAAAAGAAATGAAAAATGTACACTTACTATGTCCATTACTTGCTCAGAACTAATTTTTACAGAATCCCAGAATGGGTAAGGTTGGAAGGGACCAAGGTGAGTCACCTGGCCCAACCTCCCTGCTCACACAGGGTCATCCTAGAGCACATGGCATAGGATTTTGTCCAGACAGTTCCTCAGTATCTCCAGTGAGGGAGACTCCACAACCTCTCCAGGCAACCTATGCCAGTGTGTGGTCACCCATGCAGTAAACAAGTTTTTGCTCATGTTCAGATGGAACTTTTTGTGCATCATTATCTGCCCATTGCCTCCTGTCCTATTTCTCAGATGGAGCAGAGCCTGGCTCCATACTCTTGACACCTCCCCTTCAGATACTGATAGACTGATGAAGTTCCCTCTCTCAGCTGTATCTTCTCAAGGCTGACCAGGCCCAGCTCCCTCAGCCTTTCTTGGTAAGAGAGATGCTCCAGACCTTTAATCATCTTTGTTGTCCTCTGCTAGACTGGCTCCAGAAGCTTCATGTCCCTCTTGTCCTGAGGAGCCCAGAACTGGACACAGCACTCCAGATGTGCCTCACCAGGGCTGAGTAGAGGGGCAGGGTCACCTCCCTTGACCTGCTGGCANACTGATGAAGTTCCCTCTCTCAGCTGTATCTTCTCAAGGCTGACCAGGCCCAGCTCCCTCAGCCTTTCTTGGTAAGAGAGATGCTCCAGACCTTTAATCATCTTTGTTGTCCTCTGCTAGACTGGCTCCAGAAGCTTCATGTCCCTCTTGTCCTGAGGAGCCCAGAACTGGACACAGCACTCCAGATGTGCCTCACCAGGGCTGAGTAGAGGGGCAGGATCACCTCCCTTGACCTGCTGGCAGTGCTCTTCCTAATGCACCCCAGGATACCATTGGCCTCCTTGGCCACAGGACACACTGCTGGCTCATGGATAGCTTGCTGTCCACCAGTACCCCCAGATCCCTCTCCACAGAGCTGCTTTCCAGCAGGTTAGCCCCCAAACTATACTGGTGTATGGTTACCCCTGATTAATTTTATTTTTGATATTTAGTACAAATCTCTGCTCTTGGCAACTGCCTGAAAAGGGCCTCCGTGGCTCTGGAAGGGAAGGCATGAGCAGTCCCAAGCCTCCCTCCTGGCCTTTCCCCAGGGCTGTTTACCTTGTACTGTCAGGCACTGCTCAGGAGTGAGGTCAAAAACAGACCCAGTGCCCTGGGGCGGAGGTGAGTAATGAAGACTCCATCCCAGGAACACCTGTCCCCCACATCCCAGAATCCCCCTGCCTTGGCTGGCCCAGGCCAATCTCTGGGAGGCTGGGCTGGGTGAGGTCAGGCCTCCCTGAGCCTGGGCTGGGACATGAAATGCAATATTGCATTGCATTGCAATATTGCATTTCATGAATCTAATAATCTAGTTACATGAGAATACTTTTACTCATCTTTCTCTCTCTCTTTTTTAGCCAGACATAAATTGAGACTCAGATTCTACTGTTATTAATGCCAGATCTCTGTACTTCTGGGTCACAAAGCATACGGATAGAGGTAGTTCATGCAGGGCACATGTCCACTTTGCATAAGCACTGCCAGATCAGCCACACTATCAAGAAGACTTTATCACCTGCAGAGGGCTCCTATTTTAAATTATCACCCAGTGTTCCAGCTGTGGAAGCCATGCTGTTTCACATGGCATGTTTTGCACAGCTGGCCAGGGAGAGACAAAGGGGAACAGAGACAGCCCTGTTCTCAAGGCCAGGCAGAACTCTTGGAATCATCCTCCCAAAGGTGGTTATATCACAATTCTGTCACCAATTGCACCTCAGCCTTGTTCTTTTGATTTCTACAAAAGGTAATCCTTGTAGAAGAAGCAACAGACATGGAGACTCAGGCTTGTTTAAGCCTTGCAAAGCTGCACAGAAATTACCTGCATGAGGAATGAGCTTTCCTATTCACTGGGCACCACACTCAGCTGGAAGCAGTACATATGTAAGACTGACTCACGTCTCTGTTTTTTCCTTCTTTCTCAGTATAATCAGCAGCCACTAGCTTTTCCACACCAGGAAGTAGCAGTTGTTGGGACAGTTCCCCTCTGGAACTGTCCCTCAACAAGAGAGCTTAATATTCCTATTTGCACCTTCTTAGCTGCTCATACTCTGGGGTGAAAAACGATGAAGGATGTTAGTGGGAATTCTGATGAGACAGTACTTTGCAGTCACCCATATCTCTGAGAAGTGTTCAGGATCTGCTCTGCTGAAGAGGAGGACAGCATGACTTTTTGTTCTGTTTGTCTCAGGCTTCATCTGCAGTGGCCCTGTCTTTGTTGATTGAAAATTATTTCTTATCTACATGATCTCGCAGTGAGATTGGCAGCCCACAGGAAAAGCACTTCATGCAATGGTTATGTTTCCCAGCTTTATATTTTTCTCTCAGTAAGTTTGGCTAGATTCTCTGACTCCTAAAGCAGCAGCAGCAGCCAGATCTGATCACTGAATTGAGGACAGATGAATAATAACTGATAACAAGCTCTGCAACACAGCAAGGGGCCTGAAAGCGGAAACCTCTGCATCAGTGGAGCTGGAACGAAAAATTTTGTTAATGAAAAATTGGTTTAGAGTTTATGCATGACTCTACAAGCAGCTGGGCCTGCTGGAAGCACAGGGAATGCAGCTACTCTACTAGTTAGACCTATTCCTCTCTGCCCTTGTTTTAATTAACTGAAGACATTTGATATGAAAGCCTTTTACCATCTCACCAGATCACACATAGGGAAGAGAAGGAAGCTCATCCTGTGCTTTGTCTGGCTGGTAGCCACTGAAGGGCTGCTTTTTGCTGCAGTCAGCAGCGATGGGTGTCATGAATTCAGGCAGACTTTTTTTCTGATGACGGTATTCGCAGGCAAAAGAAAATGCACAGAAATCAGAAGGCATTGAAATAAATATTCTTCCTGCCCTGCTTCAGCTTTCATAGCTTGTGAACTCATTGGAGTAAGTCAGAAGGGTACAAAATCCTTGAAGACAAAGAACGCAAAATATACACCTATAAATATTTGCATGTTTATGTATAGTAAATGTATATGCATAAATTGTAAACAAACACATGCATAATATACAAAAATGTATGTGTACAAAGGCGATTTTTGCTGGCATCTACCCTTAAATATCGTTCAACACACAGAGAATCATTAAGGTTACCAAAGACCTCTAAGAACACTGAGTCAAAACATTAACCCAGCACCACTGTGTTCACCACTAAACTATGCCATCTAGTGCCACATCCACGGCTTTTGAACGCTTCCAAGGATGGTGATTCCATCACTTCCTTATGAGTCTGTTCCAATCGCCTGATCACCCTTTCAGTGAAGAAATATTTTCTAACGTCCATCTAAACCTCCCCCCATGCAACTTGAGGCCATTTTTTCTCATCTTGCCACTTTTACCTGGGAGGAGACACCACATGTCCTCTACAAGTCCTGTGCTATCAGTGCAGTCCACCACAGTACAAGTCATTTTGTGTTTGTAGTAAATCTGATGGCTGCTTTTTACCTCTACAAAGTAAATGAAATTTACTAGGTCTTTAATGTAGTTCTTTTCCTTTTACTGAGCTTACTTGCAAACTCAGATCAGAGTAATTGACCCAACGGTTTCTAGAACACAAAATTGGCATGTCGTAATTGTCTTCTCTCCAATTTTTAAGTATTTGTATGAAATCCTAGATCTACAACAAAACTTAATAGAAAATAATAGTCCCAAATGAGATCTGTGTAGCTCCACTGACTTTAAATGGAGTTAGCTTAAGGAAAAACTAGATTTTTATTAAGATTATTACTCCATCTTATAAATTTCTCTCAATAATATTATGGTGATTTTAAAACATATTCATTACACCCTTATCTGGAATCCTACTGAGTACAACAAAAGCACAAGAGGGATAGGGACTCCATTTTACAGCAAAATTAAGCTCAGCAGAGCACATAAATCCACACAAAACTGCAGGCATACATTTATATTCTGCTTCTTTCTTTGGGATTTAAAGGGTACATCTGGGTCCCTTGCCTACTCAGGTTCAGATAGACTGAGGCAGCACAGTCAGCAAGGGCAATGACAATGAGCTATGGAAATGTCCTATTCCCCATGTGCAGCTGGGAGGACTTCTGGTTGCTGTTCTACGCCAGAAAAAGTACAACTCCTATAAGAAGGATTCTGCCATGATATTTGGTTGACTGGGAAACTGCACAGGAAAAATATGGTCAGGTTGAACATTTACGTAGTTTAGTTTGATTTTCTTCTTTTGAAATGTGACATTGCCAGAGAAGCATTATCTACCTGGTACTCATCCAATATACAGCAAAGAGCCTTAAGAGAAAAGTGAAACAGTGACATGACAGTCATATCCCAGGAAAGTATTTGGGAACTCCATGTAAAAATTTCAATAAGCCTTATTTTGAGCTATGTTTATGAAAGTGTGGAGTCAGACCTCACAAATGTGGGATGTGATAATTCTATTCTGATCTGTGTGCCTATTCATGTGATACTGGCATTAAACGATTCTAAGTTACAAAGCACCATCCATTCACGTTCTGAATTTGTCCAGCCCCATCTGTGTCACTGGCATGATTCATTACTTCTTCTGCACCAGAACTTGGTAGAGGGATGTACCCTGTTTTCATGCAATAAATTCCATTTTCAAGCCAGGGAGAACACTTTTGTAACAGCTGGGAGTATTTTTCTGTTGTCACAGTTTTATGTAGGTAATGACACCGTAGGGGAAATAGGCCACAGAAAGTCAGGTAGTTGTCTAGCACAGTCCATAGGCAATCTGACAGAACCACAGACAAGTGTTTCATGTGAAAGCTCTTTCTCAGCCATGTTCCACAGGACAATGGTTGCATGTGCGATAAACCTTAGTGAATGTAATCACTTGGATGTTTGGCACAATAAGAAAATATCTTTTTCATTCTGGATGTGTATGCTGGTTGTGGAGATACTAGGAGTGAAAACATCCAGAAGCTTAGGAGCTTGTAGCACAACTTTCATGCTGTGTTTCTAGGTTATCGATGAATAATGTTAAATCTAAGACTGTTTTGCAACTGATTCACAAATTAAAGATGGGGAGTGTGGGCTAAATGCATCAGATGAAGTATTCATAATGCATAATTCAAGTATTGGAAATGCAACATTCCTGTCAGTTTCAGAAGACTGGTCATGTGTTTTGTTTTGCCTTCATCTCTTTTTTTCTCCTCTTTGCCTTTTCTTTTTACATCACCTTGCTCTCATCACTAGATATATAACAGCTTTGAGCTCTGAACAAATAATAGTTATCCCCATACTACATATCAATTACCTTTGGTCAAGAGATTGATTTAACATTTTATGGTATCCACACTCTTAATTTATGACTGCAAAGAAACTATGACAGGATGCCTGTCAAGTGCAGTTTCTACATGAAAATTCGAATTTTTTTTTTACTGAAACTTCTTCAGTGGGAAAATAATCATCATATTTTATGGGCACTGATACATACAATCTCCATATTCTTGGTGGGGCATTTCATATTCTATCTCACAGCGTTAAAAGAAATTACTGTAAAACCCAGCTGACAGCTCCTTCGTGTTTAGGCACCTATGAACCAGTCTCCCAATTTTCAAACATGCCAGAAACAAACATGAACATCCTGTTGCTATTATTATGCATTGGGAAAGCACTGGAAAAATGGAAATCTGGGTCAGCAAGGCTTGTGCACATGAAAAAAACAGTCCCTTGGGCTTCAAATGTATATCACTCGCAATATCTTGAACTGATCTTTCCAATCATTGTCTTAATTATGAAGATGAGAAGAACTAAATCTGACCCAAATCTTCCTCCTAACATAGAATTCTGTGGAAGTTGTAGAAGCAGTTGACTGCAAACAGATTAGGGAACAGTCTTCTGTTATGTTTCAGCTTGCTCTCTAATGGTACCAAATAGGCTTAAAGTTTAATGTCATTTGCAAAATATGCTAGTGTGAACTTTCACAGCTGTGGCTGTAATTCAAGGTATTATTTGGAAACTTGTATTATAGTCACGCTTCACCATATCCTTATACAATATGAAATTTAGCTAGAAAATATTTGTGAGGTTAAAAGATAATTTTCCTAAAATCAACTGCTTTCAAATTTGCCTTCTAATTTTCAAGAACTTCTTCCCACAGTTAAATAGACATTTTTCAATGCATCTTTTACTTTGCCCTTCTCTCCACTCTCCACCCTCCCTCAGCACTCAAAAAAAAGAAAAATAAAAGAAAGAAAGAATAGATGTTTGATTTAAAGAATGTCCATCTGCAGCCAACAGAAAGAAAACAACTTTGATTTTTGTGCAAACTTGTGACTCATGGTCCTCAACAAGAGGGAAAACTTTGTTCACAGCCTCTCACTGCTTTTTCCACCACTCTTTAGGCACTTAGGAGATTCTCTCCAGGCAACCAACCTGCATGCTTCCTGTCCATGTATTTTTTGGGTGGGGATGGCTCCCCAAACAGCTCATTTTTTTTTTTCTTTTACCTGCGGTGAATCTAGTAAACATTCTTTCAGATTTTCTATATTACAGTATTTTAGCACATTGAACAAATAGGAAGAATTTGGATCAGAAATACATCAATGATTATAATTGCTCTTTCTTTACTGTTACCCTGTTTTACCACTGATATAGGAGGTGTGGTGTGGATAATCATCATGTTCAAGCTGGGGTCAGACCACCAGTGTTTGGAGAGCTTTAGAGCATCAATCTTCAAGGTCTCAAAGTTCAGTGCAGAGAATGATGATCCAGGACCCCAGCAATGCCCAGGATTTTGGAAGCATCCCAATTAGCAGAGTTCACATGCCCATCTCTTGACCCACAATGAGTCTGATTCACACAGCCCACTGAAAAACAAGCTGACCTCACCACATTTGATCTGTGGCTCACTCATATGGGCTGCCTGTGCACAGTGACCAAACGTGAGCCTCAGCAACCAGAAATTGCCATGAGAGCAGAACAGCCAATTCTCTGAGGTACTGGAATCCACATCTTTGGAAAAGCCAGGAGCCCTCATGTGAAACACGGACTCTCATTACAGCAGGGCCCTGGCATGTGTGTTCCTGGCCAGGCTCCTTTGCAGCTCTGCAATGGCAGCAGACAGCTGGGCAGTATAATTGGCCCCAGGAGGAGGTTAATCCTCTCTATTCAAACAGCTGGATGCATGGTTCCAATGCCATACTCAGAACAAAGAGGAAAAAGAGCAAAGGATTTAATCTGTTCTGACACAGCAGCATCCTTTTGTGCTCAGAAGGCAACTTGTTGATAAAGAGCAACTGCCGAGTGACAACTTCTCACTCCCTTGATCTTACCTATAATTTATGAAGAATGTGTAATTTTATGAAATTAAAGAACAGTTTTCTAATCCAAGGAAGGCACATTTTTCCACAGAGTGCTATCTGGCTTCCTGTGCTAAATATTAGTAACTGAAGACACATCCAATACACCATATGTAACTTTGGAAGTTTAATACTTCTTCCACCCATAATACATATCAAATAATACCTGCATATACAAAGTGAATGCAAATTCTTCCTCCAGGATAAATACTGTTGAATAAAGAAGACCACTTCTATTTCCTTTTCTCCAGTACGTGGCTGGAAATCTATACCAGTTCATTACAGATAAAAGAGTCACTTTCTTCTGAAGCATCACAGATGTGCAGCAGAGAGAAAGTACTGATCATGACAGACCCCTGCTGCCTAACATGGAACAAAACAAAAGACGGGATTAATTGCAAAATCTTAGGAGCCAACAGATTTGGCATTTCTGTTGAGATGTATCAGTTCTCACTCAACCTTTCATTTTCTGTGACTGTGAAAAGGATTTTTGCTATCTACTTCCATGGCAACAGAACCAGGCTGCTGATGTCTTTTGACTTAGTTTCCCAGTCAATAGAATGGAAAGGCCTGTACCTCTTTCATGGGTGTATAAACACACTAATGCTGGCCCTGCATGCTGAGATCCATCTATTTGATTCCAGAGTGTTATTGAAACTGATTGATACAGCTCATTACTGGGCTGTAGGCCAGAGCAGCTTTTAAGTCCCTTCCAGTGTGGCAAATTTTGGCTGTATAATAAACACAGCCATGCCTCTATGCAGATCCATCATAAATACAAGACATCTGTGACCACAAAAGAGTAAGTTCATAGAGTGAAGCAGAAGGAGCGGTGAGGTGGAGGGACTGGACCCTTGTTGGTGGAGATAAGTCCTGTCAGTAGTAGTGCACATGTCCTTGTCCCATGTGAGGGCACCACTCTTCGTTTCTTTCCTTCCTATCTGATTGCTGCTGCAATCTGTCCCTGAAACATCTGAGCAGAAAAATGCCTGTATAACTGTGCATGGGTGTGCACAATTTCCCATGGGCTGATTGCAAAAGTACTTGAGGGGAGCACAAGCACTCAGATCACATTGTAGTACAAATTCTCCATCTGTGTTTCAGCTAATGATAATTTCTTCTTTGTTGGGGTTATTTACATATTCAACTCAGTTGAAAGAAAAAAAAATAAATCACAAATCTCTTCAAAATTTAAATACTCTTGAAAGAAACAAGGACCAGATAAAACTCATATTCAAAGACTTCAACAGGAAATTCATATGGGGTTAAAAACTGTGTTGGTTCACCCTGTCTCACTTTCCAAAACATTTTTATTACTGCATTACTTTTCCCAATTTATATATCTTCACTCTTGCATAATGTAGTTTTAAAGAGTGGAATCTAGTTTATTTCAGCCCTAGGGCCCCACCCTGCCATGTTGCATTACATCAGGTTTTATAATCATCATATATTTATATTTCTCACCCTAATCTTACACAAACTATTCTCTCTTCCTATTTACATTTTAATATACACTCCAGCTTCTGCAATAGCTGTATATTTCAGCTTGGCTTATGAAGGATTTCCAAATATTGCTGCTTTGCCACAGAAAATTCAGAGACACGGGTATGCAACTGTGATAACTGTGACCTTGTTCTGGAGCTGACAGAATATGGAAATCTGACCTTCATGTATGCTGCCATGGAGGGGCTCTCTGATGTTGGAGCTTCAGCAGTTCTCAGCACGAGGAATAACTGAGTTTTCCTACCCCTTTAAGATCCAGAGCTCAGCTATAAAAAATGTGCCATCTGCTGAAAGGTTGTGCTGATTTAACATCCCTGAAGATTGCTTTTTCCATTCAGGCTATTCCTTCATCTGTCTCAGGGAACTATCTTGATCAGCCAGGCATGGTACCATGGAGTGGCTTGTATCCACACTGCCAGCTTCTAGAGAAATTTAAGCTTGCTTTTACCACCCATATATTCACAGGTACTTTGTAGATACCCTTGGGATAATGACTATCTCCGTGTCTGATTTATCAATCCAAGGTGCCGGAAACATCATAGCACACCAAATGTCTGGGGTTTTTATGGCATGATGTCAAGCATGTGTGAGATGTAACACGGCATGAGAGCAGCATGGGAACTCCTGGATACGATTCCTGGAGAGGTAATACTGAAAGACTCTGCAGTAGAAAGACCCAAGTCTAGCATGGAGGGGCCCAAACTGCTGTCCAGCAAAGGATCACAAAGGTGATTGAGGGACTGGAGCACCTCTCCTGTGAGGAGAGGCTGAGAGAAAAGGGACTGCTCTGCATGGAGAACAGAAGAATCAGAGGGGCAACAGCTACAAATGGAAACCCAGGAGGCCCCTTCAGAACATCAGGAAACACACTCTTACTGTGAGGGTGATAAAGCACTGGCACAAGTTGCGCATGGAGGTGGTGGAGTCGCACTCCTTGGAGATATCCAAAAGCCATCTGGACACACTGCAGGGCAACCAGCATGAGGTGGCTCTGCTTGAGCAGGGATGTTGAACAAGATGACCTCCAGAGGTCCTTTCCATCCTCAACCACTCTGCGATTCTGTGATTCTATGAAACTTTTAACGGGATTGAATTACCTGAAAACACAAGAAATTGCATTCTTACATGCAAAATAAATGAGGTTTCTAGATACTGTAGTAGAGATAATGATGTTTCTCAAAGACAAACCAATTTAAAAGTTCTCAAGTACAAAACTCAGGACATAAGGCAGATATTTTACGCTAAAAATTGAATGTGACAGAGAATATACAAGTTAGCAAGTTTTCAGTGGAATTCACAAGTCTGGCCAAAGCTCCTATTTTTCAGCTGTGGGCCCAGCATGCCTGGCTAAAATTAGGACTGATTTTTCTTCACCTCTGAAATAACATGGTATATGTCATTAAAGTAAAAATTCAAAGTCTTATTAAAGAAGAGTGATAACTACACACTTGCAACAAAAAAAATATTTAAAATCATGGCATGAACTACTACCTTGGTTTTGTAAGGAAAATTGGAACTCATTGATATAAAGTTGGTAATATATTTAGTCTTTTGCAAGGGAAAGAAAGAACAGAATGAAGGAAATGCAAATAAAAAGCACAACCACTTAGCACTGATTGTGCTGGTAAGACTTTTCTCTGTGATGCTCCATACTTGTCAGCACTATCTTTAAGCATCGAACATAAGACGTACAAAGCATTTTTTAAACGCTTAAAGTACACTTTATTCTATCTTTCTGCGCAGATGCAAAGTTTGCTGGCAATTGCTACCCATAGCTTGAAGGATTCATGTCAAACCCCTCCTCCACATTTGGAGATATTTCAGATGCTTTTACTGAAATCAGCACATTTCGTTTAAAGCTACTGTGGCCTTTAATTGAGATATCTCCTTTACGTATTTCAGTTTTTTTAAGACGATACAAAGGACAGAACCTCACATCACTGTATGAGAAACTTCCCAGTTTTTCCTGACATAGTTTTGTAGCCATCACTTTCTGTCAGTATGTAAAGCAGTATATATCCCTCTATCTAGTCATCCATTTAATCGTATCATTCTGTTAGCTGTCCGTCCGTCCATCCATCCATCCATCCATCCATCCATCCATCCATCCATCCATCCATCCATCCATCCATCCATCCCTGCATCCCTATACACACCTACTATGTTCATCCATTTATCCATGCAAGGAGGCATTCATTGTAAGAATCCAAAGTGTCTTCCCGTGCTGAAAGTTCAGACAGTATTTTCTCTCTTACATTCACTGCCATAGAAAGCTTGAGTAAGCAAGCCAGTTTGACTGAGGTCTGAGGGTTAAAATTTAATGTGTTAGGTAATATTAGCCCCAATGCTGTGCAGTGTGAGAATCAGCTTCAGGCTGATTTCTCCTCTCTGTTTCCATGGGGAAACCTCAGTGATGTTAAAAACTTTCCTAATATTCATTTGCTAAGTGATGTGCTATAGGGCTATTAGAGAGCTGTTGATGGCAAAAAGGATGGAAGCTAAGGCCTAGGACACAGAGCTAAGCAGCATGCAGATCTCTGCTTGAAGACAGCTAGTTAGGATTCAAGGGCAATCTGTTGGAAAGAGTAGTACTGGTGATGGGCAGCTGGCTAACATCAAACACAAAATCCCTGTGGAAAAGGAGCCTCTTTTTGTGAAGCACTCTTTTAGAGCATGAGGATCACCAGACCAGGATAAAGCTAACAAATCCTGACAAAGGACCTAAAGCAGTGCAGTGAACACTCATGGATGTATTACTTAAACCTAAAAGCAGCTAAAATCTTGATGATGCTCCAGAAACACACTTCTGTGAACGTAATGAAGAATCATTTCCTGTAAATTGAATCAATCTGTTCTTAGATCAAATCTAAACAATATAATTCCCACAACTACACTTAATCAATCTCTGTTGTACTGTCCATTGTCTAACTAGCAGGTTTTCCAGCCCTTTGCAATCAATTTCCTTCAACACATTTAAAGCTGTATATATAAATTCATAAACCCCTGTTTTCAACCAAATACATGTGGTGAGAAGGAAGGTATTTAAAATACAAAATCAAATGTGCTTCACATTTTCTGCAGAAGTTACATGAAATCCAAATTTAAATCTAAATTTCTGTCATAAGTCATCCCTGTGATACAACACAATGAACTGTACCATCACAGCTGAGTGCCTATACCTCTGGAAAGAACTTGAAATACAAACCCTAATCTGAAATCCAAATCTAGATGTAGGGGTGTAGCTTGCACATCTCATCTTCTTACTGCCCAAGGAGCAAGAATGAGTCAACTGATAATAAGACAAACAAGGATTATGGTCCAACACAAAAATTATTTTTATTTTTTTGTATCTTTCTGTATTTAGTATGCCCATTATTATCTCCTACTACATTTTCATAGGTAGTCTACCTATTACTTCTCATGGGCATCAATCCAGAGTGTCCTTTTAAGTCCCCTTCTTTACAGCTGCCACTCCCTCAGACCTATCCCCTTGCATGGACAGTCTTTACATCAGCATGGTTGCTGGGGTGAAACATTTCCCCTGACCACTGCTAAAGAATGAAGGGTCACCAAAGTATTCAGCTAAATTTTTGTATTTCTTGAAAAAGCAGGAAAGCCTGGGAATGAAGATAATTGTCCAAGAGGGAAAAGTCATTTTCTGGACAGCAATGTTGACAATGATAGGAATGTACAAGGGAAGAAATCAACTGTCAGTTAAAGCTGATGCTTAAGGGTGCAATAGAATATAGGTGCAAAAGGTGTTTACTCTATTGCCCGAGATGATTATTCAAATGACCTTACCTGTAACTCACCCCAGGTTTATGCTTATCAAAAGAGGAGCAGTATGCCAAGCTGACACCTACTGAGGCAATTTGAAAAACTGTCTGCTGAGAAAATAGTCATACATTCTTCCAAGGAAGGATTTTTTTGTAGTGGTTCCAATATTTCTCGTTTCTCAGACGGGACAAATTTTTCAGTAGCATAACCTCTTTTGGAAGATTGGGGCTCATTTCCTCGTGTTTATAAACTTGTGTGTTCTTTAGTCAGAAAGGACTATTGTTATCATCTAGTTTGAAAATTCCCACACAGAGGCGATGGTATTTTTGTTCCTATAAACTGGACTAAAGGATGCTCAGAATAAAAGTTTTGCCTGAAAGACTCTTGGCAATGGCAAATCTGTCACTTCCTCCATGGAAATTCTTCCGATCTTTAATTAACCTCTGTGTTCAAAAATGTGTTTTATTTCAAGCTTGAATTTGTCTGACTTCCAACAGATTGGATTTCATTATATCTCTGTCTGCAAGACTGCAAATCTTCTCATTATCATAGCTTTCCATGTCTAAGGACTTCAGTAAAATAATCAGGTAATCCTTCAATCTTTCCTTTGATAAACTGAATAGATTAATTCTTGGCATTCATATGAGAAGAGCTTTCCCAGTTCTACTTCTTTTTTTTTTCTTTAACTGCTCTTTAAATGTAAGTTGTGGAGCTAAAAGTGATTTCAAAGGGGCTGGCAAACATTTGGTAATCTCTTCCTAACAAGTAGTAAATTTAACACAGGGCGCATGAAAAATTTCAGGAGTCCTGCTCAATCATTCCTGGATGCTGGTGACCTCCTTCTGTTAGATTGCAAGTGCTGTATCAGAAGCTGTAGGTAGGAGCTGTGGTTGAGGAGAGAAGCCTCCAGCTGACAGATGTCAGTTGTGGTAGGATTTGCTTGCCTAAACAGGGGGGTGCAGTCCTGTTCAGATTGTGAGGAAATACCCCACATGGCCACAGCTGCTCTTCTGAAAGGTTTGGGTTTCTCTTATGTCTTGTGTCATATCCACCAGGCCAAAGAATTCAGTTCCTTAGGACACTTAAAATGGTAGGTCTTTGTATTTATTTTTTCAGTAATTGAATCTCACCGTCTGTGTCATTCAGGAGAGTTGTAGAATTTAAGAGCATGCTCCGAATGCTGTCATTATGCACGTCCTATATCAGTGGTTAATGTTACCAGGAAGAGATCCCAGAATAACCCACCAGAAGGAGTAGAGTCACACCTGCAAGTTATCTTACTAGTAAAGATGTGGTTTGCTGATAATCTGCATAATCTATTGCATTTTCATCCCTGCTGTTGAAAGAGTTTTAATCCACCTAAAGTGACCTGTCTATTACATAAATTTTATTTTGTTTTTTTCTAGGTGCCGTATTGTACTAAATCAAATTCCCAGGAGAAATCCAGCAAATTCATTTTATCAGCAAAGTTGTTGTAATTAACCAGACTTGGAATCTTGCTAAAAAAGATTAAAGGTTTATTTGACAAGGCCTACTTTCCACAAAACTTAGTTGCCTGATATTATTTACATTTTTACTTTCTAATGTTTGATTAATGAAATCCCAGATTAATTGTTCCATCAAAGAATTAGCCTAAGTGGCCTGCTGTTCACTGGTCTATTTCATTTTTCTCTTTAAACATATATAAATTGTATAAATGGTGGCCCTCCAGCAATACAGATTGTAATTTAGATTTTTTCTTTTTTTCAAGAGATATTAGATATTAACATAAGCCATTTACAAAAAAAAAAAAAAAAACATAGCTTATTTACTACTCTTGCAGAAATTAGCCTGTTGGTTTTAATATGTTTATTTTCAACACATACTGTTTAATACTGCCCTTTCCTGTGGAGGATAAGCCTTATTGCCTATCTCTATTATTGCATAAGCCAGGTAAATTTCTCTGCCTCCATCGAAATCTTTCTAGGCAAGAGCAAAAATCAGCACTGAGAAAAACAGATTATGCATGTAAATGGATGTAATGGATAGATGTAATTCTGAAACTTCCCAGCGGCAGCCAGGGAGCATATTTAGGGTTTTCTCTATTGTCTTTTAAGTCATCACTGCTTGTGAAAACACTTTCACAAAAGTAACAGTATCATGAGCATGCACTGTGGGCCAACATGATGTGTTCTCTTATGCCTAAGGCATAGGACTAGGAATTTAAACTTTTGGATTCCATTCATATCTCTCTGACTGCCATGAAAAATTATCACTGCTTCAGATAATTGTAACTCTTTGTGCTCATTTTCTCTCTCATAATTTTTTTTCCAATTGTGCACACTATAAACTCTTTGGGGCGAAGGTTGTGCTGTGTAGTCAGTAATACCTACTGAGCTTCTATTAAAATTATGGGTTTAATGTGGTACCTCCGCATAAATAATTGATAGTACCAATGACTGATAGGACAGGCTGCTGATGGTATAACTCAGATGACCTCCCTTACATACTTACAGCTTTCATCTCATCAGAGAGCTCTCAAAACACCACAGCCAGTTTGTTACAGAAAACATGTATCTCAGCTGCTTGTTTGAAATTTTAATTAGAATGCAAAACAGATGAGATTCTTGCTACCTGCTATTTATTGGCTCTGGGCAATGATTTCTGTCCTCCAACAGCAACCTAAATACAAATTGTTTTATAAAGCCCAACCACATCTGTAATTTATCATTTTATTTTTTTTCTTCTTCTCTCTTGTGCCATCTCACATATAGCTTTTTTTTCTTTCCTTTTTGTCCTGTATTTATGTATAAAATATAGATATAATAAATAAAAATGGTGCATACACATTTATAGTTAACAACTCAAGCTGCCACAAATCCTTCTTCCCCAACAGCCCAGCTGTACTTTCCCCTCATCTCCATCCTGCCACTAAGTGCTGGAACCTGCACTTCACCCAGGATATTTTTAAGGAGCCTGTGCACCCAAACACATGGCTCAGCAGTGTCTTTATAAATAAAGGTCTGTGTAGGTAGCAAAACCGTTGCAGATATGAATATGTGCATAAGATGAGTATGAAGACCCAATTTGGAGATAACAGGAGAGACGCCATACAGCCACAGAATTATTCCTCAGAACATGCTCAGTGGGCTGCAAATGGAACTTTAGACCTTATACCCTTTAATAGAAGTTGGACTCATCAAGTTAGGATGAACTCTTCAGGAGGTAGGACTAACCTCCTCCCTTGTCTTCAAACGCTTTTCTTCTCAGTCTTCTCTCTTCCAACCCTTTGGCTTCAGCAGTATTTGCTTCAACTGACTACTTTGATGGACCCAGCAGGCCACAGGCAAAGGTGGTGTTTTAAGTGTAGAGGATGTGAACAGCAACCTAGGAGGCTGTTATGAGTCTAAGAACTGATCTGTACAACCTCATTCATTTTCAAGGGCTACTGGCATCAGTGAAATCACTTGCATGGTCCAAATATTCACCATGTTAGGGCTGCGCATACTAGGCCAGAAGAGAGACATCATTCTGCCCTCTTATTTGTGCTGAAAATTGCTCTAAGCCAGTCCCACTCTGTAAAAATGTTTCTCCTGATAAATAACACTGTCAGATTGTATATTCCTATAGCATAAAACTGGCCCAGCCACTTCTGTGGGTTGACCCAGTACTTGATTTTAAAGACCATTGATTACTGGGCCCAGTCCTGTTTAATATCCTTATTGATGACCTGGAGGAGGAGACCAAATATTCCCTCAATAAATTGGTGGCTGACACCAAGATGGGTAAGAGTGTGGTTCTGCTGAACTATAGGAGAGCTCTGTGAAGCAATCTGGATACGTGGGCCGAGACCAATGGTATGAAGTTCTACAAGGCTGAGTGCTGGGTCCTGACGTGAACCATATCACCCCATGCTACAGTCTGGGGGAAGAGTGGCTGGAAAGCTGCCCAGCACAAAAGGACATGGGAGTGCTGGTCAACAGTGGCTGAACATGAACCAGCATGTGCTCAGGTGGTCAAGAAGACCATTGACATCCTGGTTTATATAAAAAATAGTGTGGCCAGCAGGACCATGGCAGCTATTGTCCCCCTTTACTTGGCACTGGTGAGGTCACACCTCGAGTGCTGTGTCCAGTTCTGGGCCCGTCACTAAAAGAAGAACATTGAGGTGCTGGAGCATGTCCAGAGAAGAGCAATGGAGCTGGTGAAGGGTCTGGAGCCCAAGTCCTATGAGGAGCAGCTGAGGGAGATGGGAGTGTTTGGCCTGAAGAAAAGGAGGTGACCTTAATCACTCTCTAAAGCTCCCTCAAAGGAGGCTGTAGCCAGATGGGGATCGGCCTCTTCTCCCAGGCAACCAGCAACCGGATGAGAGGACGCAGCTTCAAGCTGCACCAGGGGAGGTTCAGGTTAGACATCAGGAGGAATTTCTTCACTGAAAGAGCTGTCAAGAATTGGCACTGACTGCCCTGTGAGGTAATGGAGTCATCTTCCTTGGAGGTGCTCAAGAAACAATTAGACACGGCACTTAGTGCTATGGTCTAGTTTTCAAGGTGGTGATCAGCCAAAGATTGGACTTGATCTCAGTGGCCTTTTCCAACCTAAATGGTTCTGTGATACCAACCTTGTTCTTGTAACTTGCTCATGTGCCTCAATCTGAACACATGACCTATGCAATCCTACCTTCCAGTACAAAATCTGTCTAGAATATTAATTTCTATACATTGCAGCTCTAGCAGTGTACATGCAATGTGAACGCAGATCAGAGATTTATGAGTGCCCAAACTCATCAAATTTATTTTTGATGACAGAGTAATTTATCATATTTTTTTTTCTCAAAATCACTTAAAAAATATATGAGTTACCAACAGATTCAAGGCAAAATCCAGAAGTTATAACTATGGGAAAGAAAATAATCTTTGGTGTTCAACAAGCAAGTTCTTAGAGAATTCTGAAAATAAAGGGCAAAAAATGACTAAAGATTAGACACTGCATGGATGAATAAAGCATAAAACAGTGGCATGTTGATAAGAATAGCTGAAACAGGAGTAAAAAATAAAAGAAAGCTCCCACCATTAAAAAAATGTGCAAGATAATATAGATATGGAGAACCCCAACTGACATTCAAGTTACAAGAAGAGCTTAACAAAATTTCTGTGCTGGAAAAATTGAAGAATTCTGAAATGTAGGCTGGATGGAGCAAGATTGGGTATGTATTGAACAGGACAGGACAGGGCAGGCTGGAGCTAGAAGGAACATAAGACTGTACCCTGGATTAAGAGCACACAGCCCAGACTTCTGTCTTCAACAGTGGTTATTGGTGGAAACCTAGGAAAAGCAAGAACAGGATAAGCAAGCATAATACTTTCTACTCTAACACTTGTCCATGGATTTCTTGTGCATTTTGTGTTTTGTTTGTGTAGCAACACCAATGAATATCTCCACCAGGCTCCTCTCCCTTCTCTCATTCAGCCCATCTAAACTCCTTGTACCTGCAATATCCATTGGTAAGGAGTCCCATGGATCTGTCACATGGAGAAGCACTTACTCTTGACATTGCACCAGCAGTATCCCCTGGCACATCTTCAGAGTACATTTACCAAGAAAGAGGTGACTTAAGAGGTGACTTTCCACAGTGATCCAGAAATTCCTGAGTGAATGCTTTAAGAGATACAGATTGATTGTGATGAGACTACATAGCATAAGTCACAAATGTGCACTTTCATCTACGTAAGTAAACAGCACACAGCAGTAGCAACACTAACAATCCAAATAACTTAATGCTTTTATGACTAAAACACCTTTTTTTTTTCTCACTTTTCTTTGACATTTGAAAAACTCAGCAAGCTATAAGGCCTGAAGCAAATTACCTTGTAATTGCACTGGGGCATCTCTGTTTGTTCTGTGGTTATCACAACCAAAACTGGCTATCAAAAAACTCAATTTCCCCTGCTCAATGAAATGCACAGCTCCATTTCTGAGGGCAATGATCTCAGCCAAGGGAAAGCTAATTGCTACTAGCTGCCACCTGAGATAAGACACATCTACAAGTAACCCAGTATGTATCAAATGGGCAAAGAAGGAGAGACAGCACAGTTAACATAAAGTCATAAAATCTTATGAATCCTCTGTATCAACAAAATACGCAATTGATTCAGTGCCCTACCTTAGGCAACAGAGTCTTAGACAAGTCAAACTGACTGTATGGCAATAACACAGCAAAAATGACTGCTTGTCTTTTTACCCAAACTTCATCAATTTAGTTAGACGGTGAGCAAATGCAAACTGTTCTAGTAGTACCAGCACAGTCCGAAGAACAAGAAATTTCCAGTGAGCTACTTGCAAACAGTCACAGCTGTTGGGCACTGTGACCATGTGAAGGTGCCAATTTATTCCAGCTATGACAATATTGCCTAAAGAAGGACCATTTGCAGCCATTAGTCTGTCTTCCAGTAAACTTCTTCCTAATACCAGGGGTTTGGCACCATTTATTGAAAGTAAAACCACATATAGTAATTGCATTGCTCCCATCAAGAAATTCAAATATATTTTCACATTTAATATTAACCAGTAATAACAAAATATGATGACCATTTATGGATGAGCCAAAGAAGAAGATAAAAAAAATAATGAAGAAACCCAGCCAAACTAAGTCTAGACTGATATGAAACCAGATCTCAACAATGATTCAAGTACACGTAGTCAGACTCTGCTACTCAGCAGGATCTGTGAGTATCAGAGCACATGATATTCATGGGCACAATGAGATTCAGGTATCAGGAAAGCATGAGCTGCAAGTGGCAATTTCTCACTGACACCATAAACATAGTGTAATTCTTATCTCAGTCTATTCAAATTAGTCCTGCAATGACAGCACATCCTTGAATAAAACAGACAAAGGGATTTTTATTTTTTATATTTTTTTAAGCCTGGGAAAATAAAATGATTATGACACTGCCCAAAGGTGGTGGATCAATGAAAACTACCAGTATGTGGATGACAAAGGATAATGCTAATTACCCACAAACAAGATTCAAAAGTCAGTCATGGGAGTATGAAAATGAAATTATATCACTAAAAGAAATTGCTATTCACAAGAGTAGCTGGCCAATAAGTAGTTTTTCAGTTGGGGATTAGGAATGGGGAGCCAGGGCAGGAGACAAGTAGACTGGAGACTTGAATTGCTCTGCTGAACCAGGAACAGATATTGTTGCAGTCTTGGAAACCTTTTCCATTTAAGAGGACACCACAGTGACCCATGCCAAACTGTTCCCAGAAGTCCCCAGGTCATGGGCTTCAGATCAGCTTGTGTCTCACGGCTGATTTTCCAGCAATTTGATTAGAACAAGTCTTTCATGGCTCTGTATTACTTCATGTGTTACCATCAGGGTAATCCTATGTGTTTCTTGCTCTGTTGGCTTAATAAGCTCTCAACCTTTTCCTTCAAGGAATCTCAACCACAAATGCGAGAGCACTCCAGGGTACCACCTTGAAGCAGTTACAAACTGCTTGTTCATCTGTTTGTGTAGCAGCCTGAGCTGCTCTTAAATCCCATTGAGATGATTAAGCACTCAGCACAACCAGTCTGTGTGCAGCCCAGGCTGTGCACACGGGACCGGAGCATGTGGAATTGGGCACGTGCCGAGGCCTCCTGCTGATCCTGCAGCACAGAAGAGTAACCAAGCCTCAGCTCTATTTGGCATACAAAAAACATCCTCAACAAACAAACAAAACAACCTTTCAAAAACCCTAAAGTACTGTAATCAAAACTGGTAGATTCCTCTGAGTATGTTGGCTTCCATTTTTTCCTCACAGCTTTCGCAGGCATTAAGAAAGATTGTGAAACTTCCTCAGCTTTGCAGAGCTGTTTGAGAATCTCAAACAAAATGTACTACACTAGCAAAGAGGACAATTTATGCTTTTTGACCTGTACTACTGGAGCAAGCTGGAATAAGGCTGCTCCCAAGCATGAAGCTGTTCATACCTTAATACAGGATGTATATTTCAAAAGTGTCACTCACAGACTCTGAGTCCCATTCCCCTCATATCACACTGCCAGTGCAGAATAATTCAGATGACCTGACAAGAATGGAAGTGTAAGTCAAGAAAAACTTTCTCCTTGAAGAAGTCAAAGCACCAGCTGTGTCTTCAAACATACATAACCCTGATGATTTTACTGACTATAACTGGATGAAAAGAGAGCAATATTGACTTTGTGCTCACTAATAGAATCCCCTTTCCCCACTGCTCTTGTCAAGTTGCAGATCCACCAGGAGCCATACAGGAGACATCATCTGCAGCAGATTGGGGTTTGGTGGCTTGCTTTTCTTGTCTTTATTTACGCAGTGCCACTCATTAAACCTAAGATGCAAACAAATAAATTATTCCTATCACACCAATTATACACTCCATAATGAAGCCAGAGCTGTCAGAAAGTCCTTTCTTTGTAAAGACTCTGCAGCAGTTTTATTTCAGAGTTTCTTTCTCTTAGATATGATTTTTTTATGGGAGTTCTCCATTCTGTATTAGTAGTGACACCTGGCTAGCTGCTTGCTAAGGCAGAAGTTATTTTAATTTATATTGCTCCAGAGTTTCTAGACCTTTCCTGTTGAGAAAATCTGTATCTATCCATATTTTTGCTTTTTTGGACCTAGTCTTGCAAAACCAATGCATCTCAATAAACCTGTTTTCTGTGATGGCTTCACTGACTTCTGTATTTTTACATGAGGAATGTAATCTTATTCATGTGCTCAAGGTTAATAAAAAAATTGCCTGAGTTACTGGTGCTACAGTGTGCTGCATTCCTACATTGTTGCTCATACAGTAAGTAGGGATGAGGAGGGCATCCAGGCATCAATGTTAAACACTTACATGCTTTGAGTTTTTTTGTCTTTAGCACACTGTGGATACATAAAGGTGATCAGAATTGCTGCCTGGTATTTGGGAAAGCTGTAGGATGGTGTGACTAACACCATGTCAGGAGCTAGGTAACTGGGGCAGTGAAAGCAGGGTTTGGTTTACTCCATACACAGGGCATGTGCCTATATGAAAAGAGAAGAAAATATTCTGCATCCTCCAAATGATACTAAACACTGCCTCTTTCACCCCCAGTGCAAGCAGGAAGACCAATAAGAACAATTTGCTGTACAAGACATAATCACATCTCTAAGAATCAGTGCCTTCCAACACCTCTTTGGGAAGTAGTTCTTTGTATAACCCCTTACCATGGAGGACAGACCACACCTAAAGAGCACCTCATTGCTATTAAAGAAACCTGATTTGTACCTTCTTCAAAATGCTATTCTCCTACTAAAAGAAGTATGAACTGAAGGCTTACTTAAGCTTGAAGTCCTTTCAAAATCTAGTTTTAAAGTACAAACATTACTAATAATTAAATTTCCACAGCTCCAACTTGATTTTCATAAAACAGTTATTCTTACTTGTTGGCCTCTAAATTGATCAGAGGAGTGCTTTCAGTATTTGGAACCCCTTTTCACTTCTTCAGAAAAGTAAGTGTTTTACTTTAGATAAGTGTTTAAGGTTAGTGTTTTACTAAGAGGTACTTTGATTATCTAGCTAGACAACCACTCTAATTTTCTCCATATTTTCTATCTTTTCTGACATTTCCATTAAATTTTATGGAATCATTTACTTAATGATATATTACTTCCATTTTGTCTTTCCACTTTCTACATCTGCTTCTCACTTTAGGACAAACTGTCCCATCACAGCAGAATCAGAAGACCTGCAGTTAACAAAACAAAACCCAGAGTTTGAATTTCAGTGATTCAGTAAGCCTTACAAGGATCAAGATAAAGTACATAGGAATTAAATCTCTGTTTTCAAGCAAAGCATTAAATCACTTTCTTTCCTTTGCTACTGGTCCTAAATAATACTAAATCCTCACAGTTACAGTTTTCTGAAAAGCAAGGTGGAGGTTTTATTATTTCCTCCAGAAACAATGTGACTTTGCAAGATTGTGAGAAGACTGCTGGTCTACCCTGGGCTTAGCATAACTTTGGGGAAAAATACCTTGGATGATTGCTTAAAATCTTAAAATTTGGGTTGTTTTCCTCAACATCATATTCTTTGGCAATTGAGCTGGAAGGACTGACATAGCATTGCTTATTTCTGAAATATTTAATTTTGGTTTAAAACAGAGTGTTAAAATGTACCATTTTTGATTCTCCATCCCACTTGAAAATAGAATCATAGAATCATAGAATGGTTAGGTTTGGGAGGGACCTTAAAGTTCATTTTGTTCCAAACAGCCTGTCTTAGATTTATTCAGATCCCCATGGTCACTCAGATCCCTATCCAGTCTGGCCTTGAACACCTTGAGAGATGAGGAGTACACAACAAGGAGTACATCTCTCTGCAAATGACAAGTGATCTTACACAACAAATAAATAAAATATAATTATTTATCTGTAAAATAAAATTAACTGTTGAAATTAGTAACATTTTAAAGCTATTATATATGCATAAATCTATAAAAATTTAATTATCTTATTTTTAATGAACATTTTTTACATTTGTTGGAGAATCTCAGCATCCATGTCATTTTTCCACTGTTCTCATAGGATCATTGAATTGCTTGGGTTGAAAGGGACCCAAAGATCATCTAGTCCCAACCCCTTGCTATGGCCAGGGACACCTCCCACTGTCCCGGCATGCTCAGAGCCCCATCCAGCCTGGCTTTGAACACTTCCAGGGATGGAGTATCCACAGCCCCTCTGAGAAACCTGTTCCAGTGCTTCACCAACCCCTGAGTAAAGAATTTATTCCTAACATCTTTTCTAAACCCACCCTCTTTCAGTTTTCAATCACTGCCCCTTGTCCTATCACTATCTGTCCACATAAAAAGTCACCTTCCCTCACTTTCATAAGACCTTTAGGTACTAGAAGGACAAAGTGAGCTTGGCCTTTTCTAGGTTGAGCAACCCCAACCCTTTCTATCCATCTGATCATATTTGTGGCCCTCCTTTGGGCTCGCTCCAGAGTTGCATGCCATGGCCAAGGCTAAGCACTAGGGAAGAGTGTCTTCTATGCAGAAACCCATATTACCAGTCCTGAATTAACTTGCAGAGCTTGCAGGGGATGGTGTGTTATTTATGAATTACCACACCCAAAATATATCCCAAATCTACTCTGGGCTTCCAACTCACATTCTTTGTTCCTGAATGTCTTTGTTGTGAGACTTAATTTGGAAGTATTTTACATCATGGTTATACTGACCTTTTGGCCGTCACGGGTTCAGGCATTAGCTGAAAAGGAGAATGTGACGGCTGCCCAACTGATCCAACTTCCTCCCTTCATCCAGACAGACAGAAAATCACACAAAGCAGTGGATTTGAGTGAAATCCAAGCCTGCAAATGAAAAACAGGTCAATGGAGCTCTTCCCCACTGTGATCACCACAAGGTGGAACATTGCTAACTGAGACACAAGAGAAAAGGTGACAATGACACCCAGCACTGGCAGTGGGGTGAGAATGAAACTGAGTCTGCTGGCTTTGGAGCTCCTGAAGATTAACATGGTCACCTAACCACTGCTCTAGCTTCCCTCAACTGCTGCTTATCTCAGGTTCATCTAGGCTACTAAACAGCCCCTTGTGATGTTAGCTTTATTTCCATCTGCTAGGAAGGATGTATAAATCTTGGAGTGAAGCCTCTCTCATGTTCTGAGTTCACAAGGATACAATATTCATTTACAATCCTACCAGACATACAACTCATAGTTTTGACTTATGTTTGTGGCACACAATGTTAATGTTAAAATGAAAAATGTTAGTTCAAATTGAAAAGTGAAAGCATGCTTTTTAGTTTGTAGAAACAAAATAGGCTGGCATTTACAAACAAAAATAGTTCAGTTCTGGAATGGGCAAAGGGGAAATGCTCTTGTTGGTTTTTGAATGGACTCTTTCTCTTTAATTATTCTTTTAATGAAGCTTGAATCTTCCAGCTCTAGCCAAATACATATATAATTTCAACCTCAACAAATCAATTTTGTCAAGTTCCTATTTATAAAAAAATGTCTGAAAATGTGTCTAGTTTTTCTAGCTACCTCTTAATCTACCAAGCTAGTATTTCATCCCTTTGTCTGACACAGCAGCAGGTAAGAGCTGGGATATGAAATACCCCATGCTGTTCAACACGGCTTGATCCCAGAAAATAGCTCTTACCTCGACAGCAGCTTTTGTCCAGCCCTCTCCAAGCTGCTCAGGGGAAGCTTAATTAAGGTTTGCAGTAACTCTGTAAGGTAAGTGAATACTACTATCATTTTGCAAAGAAGTCAGCCAAGCTAAAAAACAACAACAACAACAACAAAAAAAAAAAAAAACAAACAAAAACAAACCAACCAACTAAACAAACAAAACCAAAAGTAAACAAACTAAAAAAAAAAACCCAAAACAAAAAGAAAACAAAAGGCAAAACAAAAACAAAAATACTGCCTAACATTAAAAAAGTACAACACACATATGAAAGCCAGGAGCAGAATTGCAAGAATCAGTCATAAACTCCAAGTACTAGCACCAGAATAAGCTCGCAGGTTATACGAAAATCCTCATGCTCATTAGGTTAATCACCTGCAGAAATCCTTTTCCAGTAGCTTCTTTCTCTGACTATTCTAGTTTTCTCTGCCTGGCACATTGTGTAAGAGGCCTCTGGCCATAATCAGCAGTCAGCTACCACTAGAAAATTGTTGACAGTATTTTTTGCTAATTGCAAACATTACCAACTTCACATGCTCATTCAGTTAATAAAAGTACTCGATTTCTGTTTACCAGAAAGCTGACAAGCAGACAGCCAAATGATGTTATTTCCACACCAGGGGATTTGCTGCTCTCTGCATCTGTCCACTACAGCACCAAAGTCATTCTGTCTCTTGAATGCTCAGGGATATTGTCAGCCACCAGGCTCTACTTATTGACAGTTTCATCCCTTATCCTGGATGTTCTTTAGGGGAACATCTTTCATATTTCAAAAAATGTCTAAGAGGTAGTGGAAGCTATGGCAAATACAAAAGAAATATTCCTCTAAAAAAAGTACAGTTGATATACAGATGGCATTTAGTGGGATGCAGGTTCAAAGCAACAAATGAGCTGAACAAGAGTTGTGTGCTTGGCTATCTGGAATATCATGTTCTCTAGACATATCTCAAGACATATCTTGTTGCCCTCTATGGCTATATACAAAATATGCAAACACATAAAAGCATTGTCTAAGGGTTCATTAATGTTTTGATTAACTAACTTTTCCACAGCCAGTGAAGTTTGAAGTGGCTGTGGGTTTGCAGGAGAAACAAGGCCCACGCATAGTAAATGATATTTCCCTGGTATTCTTTTGATGAGAAAGACAAGTCTGAGTCTATGACTGACAGTGAAAACCCTCAACTTTATTGAAGGAAGCTGGGCTCAGAATCCAGGTCCCATATCATGTTGCTAAGGCACAAAATGTTTTATATCTGCTTTCAGATATCATATCTGTCATTCATTGCACAGGATTCTTGGAGGGCTTTATTAACATTAACAAACAAAACCTACACAATCTAAGTGTCGTGTCATCACTGGCACTTCAAGGGAGCTGTGAGAAAACAGTTCTGGGCTTTGGCTGGCTGTGAATATCATTAATTGGTTCTTTAGTTGCTTTATTCTCTTAACAAGAGACAGAAGTGGGAAGTTTGGAGAACTGAAAATTAACAGTGATGGATCTAAGAGCCAATAGAAGAATTCATTTTATATGACCATTAGGAAAGCAAGCTGTGAAACCAGCTTTTCGAGACAGGAATCAAAAAATGTGTTTCTCTTATATTTTGGCAGATCACTGACAATGAGAAAAAGCAGGCTTACAATAAAACTCAGGGCATCCTCCAGTGCAATCTCTTGATATGATGCAGGAGCAAGAATTATAGCACCAGATCTGAAAGGGATATCCACATACAGATATTCACCTGGGCTTACCACTCTTACAGGTATATTCTGCTCACTGACATCATCCAGATGCCACTCACATGCCACCAGTATGTTTACATTTTCATTCCTCTCAGGAAGGTCTCCTGCAATTACTAAAGAACCAACTAAATACACACAGCTGAGGAGGCGCACTTAGGACACCAACCCAGGATATAAAAACACGTAAAGAATAAACTACCCCAGAATGTCAAAAACCTAAAAATAGTTATTGCAAAAGTAATTAGGTGCAACAAACAAGGCTCAAAAGAAAACAGCCCTAAATGAGCTGTAGCAGGAATTGCTGAAACGTGCCAAGACTTGTGTGAATAAAGATAGCAATAATAGGACAAAGCCCTTGTGCTTAGCTAATAAATCAACGGGAAACACAATTCCCAGACACATGCATTAACCACTGTATCTGTGGAAGAAATAATGCCATATATGAAATGTGCCACTGAATACATTAAGCAGTAGAAAGACAATCCTGTAGACAAAAGGATGTCAGATATCCAGTCGTCTCCTGATCATAGATATTGACTTCAGCTAAGTACACATCACAAAATGGAAAGGAGTAAATGAAACAAGACATCTCTTGGAAACCAAAATTAGTACATTATCATCCAGAGTTTATCAAGGAATAGGACATGCTGAGTTATTGTGTTGGGTTGCGATGTCAGTATTTGATCTATAGTCATAGACAGCTGAGTAATGATAATGTCTCACATAAAGGTGAGAGGGGTGATTGAGGGTGGTGAGACACTGGAAGAGGTTGCTTAGGAGGTTGTGGATGCCCCTCCGTGGCACCATCTACAGATCATAGAAACATCAAGGTTGAAAGAAACATTTAAAATCACCCAGTCCAACCATCCAACCCAGCACTATGACTGTAACCCCCAAATCACTAAAAACCCATCATCCAGTGCCAGATCCAGGGGCCTCTTAAACACCTCTAGGGCTGGTGACACCACCACCTCCTTGGGCAACTTTTTCCAATGCGTAACCACTGTAATAGTGAGAAAAAATTTTCCTAATATCTAATCTGAATCTCTCCTCTCTCAGCTTAAGACCATTTCCTCTGGTCCTCTCATTGCAGGCACAAAAAAAGAGACTGGCCCCCACCTCACTACACCTCCCTTTCAGGGAGTTGTAGAGAGCAAAGATGTCCCCCCAGGCCTCCCCTTCTCATGACTGAAGAAATCCAGCTCCCTCAGATCTTCCTCACAGGATGTTTTTGAGACCTTTCACAAGTCTTGTTGTCTTGCACTGGATGTGCTCCAGTATCTTCCACGTCCTTTTTAAAGTGAAGGACCCAGAACTGAACAGCACTTGAGGTGTGGCCTCACCAATGCTGAGTACAGGGGGACAATCACTGCCCTGATCCTGGCCATGATATTCTTGGATATTCTTAGACCAGGATGCCATCAGCCTTCTTGGCCACCTGGGCACACTGCTGGGTCATATTTAGTCACTGTCAACCAGCACCATGTTCTTTCCTGATGGACAGTTTTCCAGCCACTACGCTCCAAGCCCTTAGCACTACGTGGAGTTATTGTAGCCAAAGTGCAGGACCCAGAGGTCTCCATAGGCATTAACATCCCTGGCTAAAACTGTCATATGCCATAAAACCAATAATTCATCCCATCTGGTGGCCTGATGAAGCAACAGTAAGTCACTCTTTTCGCTGGGTCTTCAATAAAAACTGTTCAAATAATTTCACTACTGAACACTATCTCCTCTTCTGAGTCCAGGATCTTACACAATTTTTCAAGGAATAATAAAACTTCATGACAGAAGAGTTTTTATAAATATTTCCAAGTTGAATTTATCATATTAAAATATGCTAATTTAAAAAAAATGGGGGAAACCAACAATGTAACAAAAACAGTANTCTCTAGAATTATCAACTCTGCTTTCCTTCAAAGCTTAACTTTCATAATGAGTCTTTATCTCTGTTTCCTTTCTTCCTGTCCTCATTTCTGACGTACCTTTTCTATTCCAAGTCTTACAGCATGAGAACCAGAAATGTGATTGTCACTTCTTCAATCTATAGCGGCAAAAAAGCAAAATAACAGCAGCATTGCTAAGAAAATAAATAGCCCCCTGATAGTATATTCCAATTAATTTGCTCAGTTACCTTTGACTACCTCAATACAGAGGTCTAGTGGTATTTCCATGCTCTTTCTTGCCTGGCCCCATGCCTGTCTCACTTTCCCTTTGATTTTTTGGACTTTCTAACCTTTCCTCACATACATTGCAGCCTGACTTTTTGTTTGACTTCTGCAGGAGATTCCACATCAGGCATAATCTCTCTGCAAATGACAAGTGGAAAATATGGCAACCATAATGATAAAAGATTTTTAATACAAAACCCTTCTGAACCTTGTGTCCTAGGTTTCCAAGTTTGGCAAGGTTGAAAAAAAAAATAATTGGCTCAGATACTTGTTACAGAATCCTCTAACCTGACAGTTGCTTTGGAATTCCATCCAAATCTATTCAAATTCCATCCATCTGAAATTGGATTCTATTCCATCTAAAGCCAAAGAAATATATATATGTGAAGAAAAAGATGTAACTAACAGATACAGGCAATAAAATTTAACTGAAATTTTTATAAGATGAAAAGTGTTTCTAGATAGATAGAAATATTTCTCAATCCATATTTGATGGAAACTACTGGGTTGTTTCACCTGAACCATATAATCTAACACCTGCAATTCTACCTTGCCAAATTTATCTTTGTAATTATTATGATATGCAAAACCAAAATATTTCCCCAATATAATGGACAAATCAACATTTTTTGAATACGAAAATTTATTTTTTGACTATAAAAAATATATTACAGACAAGATTTTATATTTTAAAACAGTGTTAATAGCAAAAATCTAACTCTATGCTGGTTCTCCTCAGGAGAGCAGACCTTGGCCTATTCAGAGTCCTGCTGGGAGGAATACTCTGGAGACTGTCCTAGAGAGAAGAGAGGCCCAGGAGAGCTGGATGATCTTCAAGGATCAGCTCCTCCAAGCTCAAGAATGGTCCATCCTGATGAGCAGCAAATGGAGCAGAGGTGGTTGGAAACCTCCACGGATGAGCAAGCAGCTCCTGACTAAACGGAAACATTAAAGGGAAAGGTACAGAAGGTGGAAGCTGAGTCAGATGCCCTGACAGGAATGTCAAGGCTCTGCCAGAGCATGCAGGGATGGATGAGATCAGGAAAGCCAAAGCACAGCTAGAATTTAATCTGACGAGGGACATGAAGGACAACAATAAGAGCTCCTAAAGGGATATCAGCTATGTCTGTGAGCATGGGAAAGCTAACATATCTTCCCTTTGGGGGGATAGATTAGTGTCAAGAGAAAAAGAAATATACATCGTTCTCGATGACAAAATGGAAAGGGACAACTTGAATGTTATCAAAATTAAGGCTTCAGTGACATCCTCCAAATACTTCTGAAACAAAATATTTTATAATTTTGTTTTAATTTGAACTTTGTAGTAGAAATATTTAATATCTGAGAGAGAAGACAGAATTTCAAAATGTAATAAACTCCCAAGAAAGAAATTTCCAGGGTTTGAACTCTAATTTTTTACTTTGACTACAGATCCACTTTCTATGTGGATCACAGTCAAATCCACAGTTTTGTGGATTACACTTTAATTCTTTCAGCCAAGAATTATTCTAAAACACAGGTTAACATATGCTGGTAATTTCTCATAATATTCCAGAAAAAGTTCCATTCCTACCCCTTGATTTGGAATAAAACTTTAAAATTCCCTGTTTTGAATTACAACAGAATGGGCTTTTTGTCACCCCCAAGAAAATTCATCTGGCTCTGGGTAAGTAATACACCTTTGAAAAAGTTAAATTTTATCACTTCCTGGTTGTTGAAGTGACTGATTTAGCAGCCTGACATTTTGGAAAGTCTTTGTCTTTTTTTTCCCCAGCAATGTAGTTATTGTAAAAACTGTGTAAATGCAAGCAGAAATTGCAACGTTTTAGAAAAATGTTCTAAATTACCATAAAATTAAGGCCTCAATAGTGATCCTAACTCAAAGAGTATAATAAATTAAAGTTCAAGGGTTGATCTTCCTGGCTACAACGCAAACTAAGCTTGTACAGTTACAGAAGTGGCTTCTGAGCAGTTCCACGTGCAGATGTGTTTGCAGGTGCACACATAAAGAATGTCACCTTACAATAAGCTATCACCCTTCCTCCCTCTCTCCCTTGATGTTTGTTTCATTTGTGGAAGAGGTTTAAAGCTCATTGCTTCAAGTCTGGTGCAGTAAGTACTCACAGCCTTTTTTCAGATGCGTACACTCCCAAATGTGCATTTAGTCTCAGGTGCACTCATCATTCCCATCTGTTGAAGAGCAGGAAATTATTTACTGAGTGAAAGAGGTTCTCCACAATCAAAAGGAAGATACAAAGACAAAATCAGAAATCATGTTCACCTATTAGAGACCAAGATATTAAACAGAAAGCAACCAATGGCAAAATAACCACTTAGAAGGCAACAAAACATTTTTCATCTGTAGCACTGAATGTGTTTTACAAGCAAAGCCAGTATCTTTATGCCCATTTAAAAAAAAAAAAAAGAACAGCTGAATGGAAAGGCATGTGGAGGTGAAATGGAGAAGGCCACAGCTGACATGACAAACAGGAAAGAAAACTCAGATACAATCACTGAGTAATCCTGTCTTTTTAAAGAGGAAATTTAAAGGTGTCAACTGGGCATCCCCACTATCAACAGCAGACAGCTCCCAGACACAATGTGATGTAATGGACATACCTTGGAAAGACCAACTTCTCATCTGGGGTTAGACAGGGATTAGAAAGCACAGATCACATAAGTCACAATAGTCTCCAGGAGCATCTTTTTGTATTTTTCAGAAACTCAGTAACAGCTGTCAGTTTGACAGTCCTTTGGGAGTGCAATGGAGCAGGTCAGGCTGATATCTGCTGAGGATACCACTGGCCTGCAGAATTCCAGCATAAAACCAGTGAAGCTGGTTGAGTAAAGGGCTTCTCTCAGTCAAGGGTGAGATAAGAACTTTCTTAAATCTATGAAGAAAGTTTAGTAAATATAAATAACATTTTTGTGTTAGCTTTTTCCATGCAATAAACTGCAAATCAGCCCAAGAATGATAATATTTATATCCTTATATACAGGCACAGTAGCATTTGCACACATTTTTTAAATAGGACACTAAGATTTGTCACTTTAGCTTGGTTCTTAATGGCTCTTTATAGCATTAATCATAAAAGTAGTAATGTTTCATTTCTATTGACAATGTGCTTTAAAGAGTGTAAGAAACATCCCCATCTTAAAAGGACAGAAACCCAAGACATATTAGAAGTTCCCTACTGGAAGGGATTTTTTGTCCTTTTTTGCCCCTCATCTTGCTCCACTATTTTTAGATGCTTCTGTCCTAGTCCTCATCAAAAGAACAGGAGAACTGTTTTCACCGGCAAAACCTGAAGTTCTAGCTTTTAAGCAGAACTAGATTTATTTCACTTAAAATTGTACTGGCTTTATTCATCAAGGTCTTGCTTTCTCACTCAGCTTTTGGACAAGCATCTCAACCATACATTCATTTCAAAAATCCCCAGTGCTGCAGCTTGGCAGTCTGATAAGCCCCCAATCTATTACTGCAGAGATCTATCTCTCAGAGCCATCTTGCTCCTAACTATGACCTCATCTTCCACTGGATAAAAGAAAAAAAATCTCTTTGTAATTTGTCATTTGTTCCCTAAGAGTGTGGATTTCTTTAATTAGGGTTTCTGTGTCCCACCTGCAATTAAATCATCTTGATTTTCAAAGCTACATACCAGGACTGAAATTTCTAACAGCCTTTATAAACTGAAACCAGTCGGTGATTAGCATACCTTTATCTGACCAGCCACCATGTGTGTCAATTTTTCTTTTAAATCGAGCAGTGATGAAGTGGATGACTCTTAGAAATAAGCAGGATGAAGAAGCACAGGCTCTCCATGACTCACTGTGGGACTTTAATCTTTTTTTTTTTTTTTATGAGCTACGTTAGATTACAGGCACTGAGATTTCTAGAAGTATCAGTATGCCATTGCTTGTGTCTACAAATTATTATTAATTTCACCTATCTGCCTAATTAGATAGTCACTGCTCACAGAAATATCTCAAAGTCTCATTTTCAGTGGTGCTTTTTATTTACAATGCCCTGGGAAGGTAGCAAACCTTTGGCAATATAACTGTCTCTTGAAGAGGGGTAGAAGTTGACAGACTAAAGGGGTCATCCAAGGCCACAAAACAAGATCTATTGCCAAGTCAGAGTTGAACCCAGATGACCTGGATGTTATTAAAGTCTTCTGTGGATTGATCAAGTAACTGATGTTTTCCATTCAATCTGGTTACCTATACAGCACACATGGTGCACTAAGTACTTGAGTTTTAGTGGAACATGTTTTCTATGTATGTGAGTTGGGCGGGGTTTAAGACTAGAAAACAGCTCCAAGATAATGATTTAAAAAAAAAAAAATAAACATAATATATTCCACATTTTCATTTTGCAGGCTTGAAAGCAAATTTGATTAGTTCTGATGATGACCACATAGAGGACAGTTTAGGTTGCTAAATGAATTTTGACAGAGTTGCTTTTGTGAGGGAGCCAACAGAGAGGAGGCAGAATCTGATTTAACTTCCATTTATATAAATATCTAGTGACCAGAGGTACAAAAAGAGAACTAGGAAAAAAAAAGTGATTTATAATATAAAGTATTAAAGAAAGCCATGGCCCTCCCAAAACCTGCAAATGCAGTAGCCCAGGATAAGTTCCTTTCCAGAAAACAATTGCTCATTTGACAGAGCATCAATACCCAGCTTTAATAGATTTAATTTACAGTCTGGCCTCATGAAGGAGAGTCCAGAAAGACTAAGAACATATTATGAATAAAAATTTCAATGCATGCCTGTAAAGAATCTGGGACTGGGGCACTATGACATCAGAATAATCCCAAACAGAGGAGCTGCCAAAAAGAGGGTGAAAAAAATATCTAGTGGACTGTCGAACAGCAAACAAAAAAATATATGAGAGAGTTCAGCAGATGTGATTGGAGATTAAGAAGAATGAATGAAGACTGGCACACTTCTATGAAATACTCAGAATTCACAGTGGAAAGGACATCATATGAATAAAGATAGATTTTTGAATAAGGAACAAATTATGGAAACAGAGATGGAATAAATATATTAAACCTGTAAGTTAGGTCCCATCCTGAATCAGTAACTTCGTCAAATTCTTGATTCAGTTAAGAAGAATTTGCAGCTTGACTATATCCCAAACTGGATATGCAGCCATTTACTTCTCATGACAATAACAGTGAGGACATTCTTGCCACCTTAAATTAATTTGTAGTTCACCTTGTTTAAAGTCTGCATTGATCTCTTCAGAGAAAGAGCATAAGAAAACAAGCATACATAGAACAGAAAAGTCAATAAAAATCACTCCTTAACTCTGCTTGGAGACATGCTAACTGTTTTTCACGTACTTGTGACAGCATTTAACTTTTTGGTTTTTCAGACACTGTCATCACTTATCACAGTAAAATATTTTCCAAATTCATAAAATTCCCAGGGTCTCAATTTCTCAGGTGAGTGAAACACAGCCACATCCTGCAGCAAGGGATAAGAGTACTGTTCCTCTCCTACATCTCTGGAAGAGTTAACTACCACCACTAGTTTCATTCCAGAGCTGATGAATGCAGTTCTGAATGGGTCTGTCTCTTCTGGGTTGGGGCGGGAGGATGGAGAAGGAAACTCCATTACATGTTCCTTCCTAAGAATTTCTGTTTGCCTGAAAACTCTTGGATCCCCACTGACTGAAACTTTTGCACAGATTTTCAAAACCTGGAGGAGAAAAAAGAAGAGAAAAAGCCTTAATTACTAGCTTTTCAAAATGACAGGGGTCTTTAATTTTAATTGATTTGCATAATTTAGGCTTAATTTTGTAATTCAAAATGCTTTACAGAATTATATGTTATATATTTAAGTAGGAATTGTGAGGAAGGCTAAGAATAAGAGGTTTAAAACTGTGGAGCCAGTGAGAGAGAAGCCTGACTAATGCGCAAACACGAGCCAGCAGCATGAGTTAATGTACACAGTGATCCTGATGACATAGCAATAACTTTCATATCAAGATGTAATCTGATATTTAATCTTTTACTGAAGGCAGATTGTTCTATTTAACTATCAAAAGCTCAGAGCTGAGGTAAAGTTATCCGCAGTGATTTGAATGCAAAGTTCTCTCCCTGCAGCAAACAGCTATCAGAGTTTGGGTTTTGATTTGCATTAGCTGTACTTCCCTCATCTTTCTCCAGCTTCGGCATTTTGTTATAAAGTGCCATCTTCCCCTCCTGGACACTTGATTTTAATAAGGACTGGGATGTTTGTATGCTTCTACAGGCAAGATCCAGTGCTCAGAATACTGGGATACTGCACCTGCAAACCTTGTATCAGCTCCTCACTGGTCTCCCCACAGTTCAGCGAGGAGATACAGAGAGATTTTCCAACCACTGTCACAGACTTTCAATTAATGGAGTCTTTCTTATTGTCCTTTGGTATTTTACTTTCTTCTCCCAGAAGTAAAATATACCCCAGCACATGTGGATTACTAACTCTCTGATCTCCAATGTTTTTTTTTATCAGGTGGCTTTAACATTAACTAGAGAAGATATTACATATTGACTTCAGTCAAGCAGCAGTGATTTTAATTAACCTTCATCCCATGTTAAACTATTTTAGGAGGTCAGAGAGAGGAAATTCAGCTCATTCTCACCTTGTTCTTGTGTGTCACACATTTATGACAGCAGCAAACAGGGTGTGTGGTAAAGAGCAAGTCCTCTGATGAGCAGATACGTTCCCTGCTCAAGACAAAGTGAACTGGATCTTTTTGAAAAACACTATCAGTGGATGCAATTGTAGAAATACATATGTCCTAGAGTTTGTAATGTCTGGGATTAAAAAAGCAGGTGGAGCTCTGCTCCTGTAATTAACCTGTTTGAGCTGGTGGCTCTATGCCTGTTAAACAGAACACTGACTCTTAATCAATTCACAAAGAAACAATTGTTTACAAGTAAGCAGGATAGTCTGGGATATTGATGCTGGGTTTAACAGTTCACTCTATCACAAATTTCCTTGTGCATCAGTGGTCAAATCACTGAGACTTTGTGTGTCTTAGGTCAGTGGAACAAAGATAAATAAGAGTTCTTTATTTCTGGGATGGGTACTGACAAAATAATCTGAGCTTTCTTGAGGTGCACAGGCATACCTAGTGTGCATTTCTCTCAAAGAAGTTAAACCAGTTTTTTTAAAAAAATAAATCACTTATGAGCATTTCCAGTTTTCCTCTTCTGCTGACAGCAATAGCAAAGATACAAGTGATTAAATGTACTAGCACCCTCCCCTTCATCCTTTGGGCTCTTTCCTGTCAGTTCATGGCTGATGTGTATATGGAGATTCAGAGCCTTTTAAACACTGCAGGAGAAATAGTAGCTTTGGTTGCTTGTGCAACCTGGAAAACTTTTATGGAAAAAAAAAATAAATTGAGCTGTCTACTCAGCTTCTCACTAGACCTCCCACCTCTGCAGGAGCAACAGAGCCTCTAAGACCAAGCAGTTAGAGAATATTTAAGGGCTACCTGTGTAGCCTTTCACTATTGCAGAAAGACAGATCTCTGTCAGAGTTGCTATGACTCTTTGACATCAAATTTCCCAAAATCCCAAATAGCCAAAATCCTTACATTTTTTCCAAAGCAAAGGAAAAGGATTTGGCTGGGAGCATTCAGCTACACAGCATTCAGCTACACAGATTTGGCTGGGAGCATTCACATAGCAAGCATATTTGGCTCTGTTGTTCCTCTTTAGTTAATACTTTTATTTCAAACATTGAGGACCAATGATGTCCTTTTGGAAAACACGACTATTTCTTGAGTCTTTTCCATGTCCAGAGGTAAATTCAATTTAATTGACTTTTTTGATGTACTTTCAGGAAAGAATATTATGTGGAATTCCCTGATCAGGTACCCACATCTCCAGGAAATTTCAATTATATATCATGTTTCATATCTGTTTTTATTTTGCCCTTAGTTAATCTTGCTTTCTCTGGATGCTTCCCAAAGACAAGTGTTTGGCTGATAAACTATAAATGTAATGACAAGTAGGTAGCATTCCTTTTCCTCGACAAACAAAACAAAACAGAACAGAGGAAAACACCTGTCCCATGGTGGACAGATAATAAGTTAAAATTTTTACTTTTTAACTGAAATTCCTCTTCTATGCTTGAAATATTACCCAAAGTAAACCTCATTTAATTTTCACTGCCTCCTGCTATCTCCCCTCCATGAACAAATAGTTTCATGTTAAAAATTTTTACCATGTCTGGAGAAGACAAATGTCATCAGATTATAAGACTGGGGGCCAGATTAGATAATGAGCTTTCCCCATTCCACATTAATATACTAAATAAATAAAAATATTTTGGAAGTTATTTCTATTCTAAAAAAAAAAAAAAGCATTCATTTTCTCTGTGCTAGGCCAACTGCCAAAACTAAAGTAAATCATACGCTTTTCATTGAGCTATAAGAAGTGATGAGTTGACCTTCCTCCTTTGCCTATTAGAAGCCTTCAGCTGTCATTGAATCAGTAAAATTGCAGCAGGCCAACCCAGATCTGTGTGTCTACAGCAATTTTGAGTATTTCTGGAACACTGAGATTCCCAAAGTTCTCCCAAATGAAACAGCAGCTTAAAATTTTGCAAGAGAAGACACACCTGATTTAGCAATATGTTTAATTCTGTTTATCTCTCTTTTAGGCATATGAATAATCAAAATGAATTAGTGTGATTATGACTATATTTACAGTTCAATACGTATTTAACTGAATTAGTTAACTACTGACTGCATCAGGACACGTGCAAAAATGGATCTGGATTTTTTTTTATTTTCTTGGTTTTCAAAAAAATGGAGGAATCAGCATGAAAGGGCTGGCTGGCTGGCTTAGCTCTTGAAACCTTCAAGGAGAGATCACTCTAGAATACAGTAGATTTCATGCATGAAGTGTCTGGGAAAGACAAGAAACAGTAATTCAAGAAAAAAAGTCCTCAAAATATATTTCTGAAGCACTGCATTTTCTTTCTCTCACTGTTATATTTCAGCATTTTTAAAATTAATGTATTTAATTAAAGAAAGAAAAAGCCTTCTGTATCTATGATTTTATCTTCATGAAAAAGGGATTTCTGAAGCTGGATTGCTGCTGCTATTTAATATCTCAAATCATAGTGTAAATCCACTTATGACATATTTGTTGATTACCTCATCAAAAAGTAACCAAAAAGAAAAGCAATAAACAGCTCTCTGAATGCAAGAAATGTAACAACCCAACAGGAATATCATATATTTCAGGAATGTAATCAACAATTTTTTTTTTTTTAACTCACTTTCATACTAATAACCAAGTGATTCTTCTACAAAACCAAAGCCCTTATTTGCCCTTAAATTCACAACATTTCTCTGACATAGTAGACAGAAAGCAAAGGACAAATGTTAGTAACCACTTGTGAGAAAGACATTTAATACTTTTATGTGTATTTCATGCACACTTCCATATGCATTTCTAAATCATGCCTCATCAACTGCCTTGCAGAATGCCTCTTAGTCTGTTTATCTCCAGTTTGGCTATCAGGATGCTATGGAACAGTGAGTGGAAAGCTGTGCTAAATGACACCTTCTGCAAACAACAAACTCCTCTCCCTTCACCCACAACATCAGTCATTCCTCCCTAGAAGGCACAAATTTGAGCAGGGTAAATCCATGTTGTCATCTTCAAATTGCCTTCTGATACTTTATGTGCCCAGAAACAGCTTCCATCAGGATATGGTCAACAGCTTTTTGGAGGCTGAAGGCCAGCTGATTAGCCTATAACCCAGACTGTACTTGTTACCTTTCTTAAAAAATGACCAGGATCTCAGCTACACACTTCAAAAGATCTCCAAACTCACATGTTGGTGCACTAAAAAGTTACCTGTGTTTTCCTCTCACTAAAACAAAATACTTTATGTTTTTTATATTTAACTTAGCCTTTGTGATCCCTATTTCCTTGTATCCTTGGTCCTCTTATAGAAACAACCATAACTCAGCTAGATCTCTCAAGAAACAAAAGCAGTTTCTAGCATATGCTTATTATTGTTAAGAGCCAAGTATAAACAAGAAGCAGTTGACTATGGGCTGGTATTGTGCAGAAAGCCTGATACTTGTCTGAAATGGAGGACTTTGAAAGTGTGATTTGGGAAACAGTACAGCTCACATGCTTTATGGACAGGACATTCTATAGGCATGACACACATTGGCGCGTGCCACACAGCTCATACACATTGCAGATATGAAATTGCAGAAGGAAACACAATAGGAAAATCTTTTTTGGACATCTAAAATATTGTCATCCAGGACTGTGGAATCTCCATCATCTATGGGATTTTAATAGAAAATTGTCAGTCAAATGCCTCTTGGGAATGGTGAGTCCGTTCAGGTAAGGTACAATAGATAGTGAATGAAAGTTCATATTTAAAAGACCTATTGAGCTCTGCTCCAGTGAAATCTTTCTTATCACCAGGACTCAGTTATGAGATGCAGCAGAAAAGGGAATAAAATTCAAGTCATGACATCAGATTTCCAAGAAATTATCCACTTCCAGTTCAGTTAGCTCAGCAATCCCCCCAATTAATGCTGATAAAGAATGTGTTTCAGCTAAGTTCTTAAACTCGTGAAGTTAGCAGTTTCCCCAAAGAAGTGTTTTTATTTACAAAAAGCTTGAATCAACTACTTCCCCTACTGAGTCTCAGTTTCTGTCACTCACAGTTTACGTGTCATATGGAGCTACAGCTGGAAACTCAGTTCTCTCTCCTTTTCAGTCACAAACTCTTGGCTCCCTTAAACAGCTCCTGCCTTTCTACGAATCACTACGTAATTGCTCCATTCACTTGATTTTAGAGGGGATGAAAAGATTCTTGTGTACTGCTGAAAGAGGTCTTCATATTGAAAGGAACTTTGAGATGACAAGGTGATGTTATTCTACAACTGAGGGGACAAAGGATGACAGTGTTAGCAGACAAAGGAGTAAGTGTCTCCAAAATCTGATATACTTTATGTTCATTCTGCACCAAGGCTGTACTCAAGGCATACATCCAGGCATGCCAGCATTACAGTAAAAGGTGTTAACTTAGAGTTTTCTGGATGTTACAAAGCTTCAATTAAGTCTCAGAACAAGCTGTTTTATTTATATACTGAACTTCAGCATAGACCAGTCATTGTGCATCAGTGGTATCAGAGGTGAGGTTTTGCAACAGTGAAGTGCATTTCTGAATCTCTTTGGGTTTTAATGTTCATTGACTTGGACAGGTAATCAATTCCTGCATCTCCAAAGGCCCATGGATATTGACTTCAGTCTCCAAAAGACTTTACAAAGAGTCATTTGGGGGGGGATACTTTCTCTTCAAATTGAATTGTGGACTATTAAATCTCTCTAGTAAAATACTGGAACAAACACTAGATGTCAACACTCCCTCTGCATTTTTAAATAGAACACAAATGCTCCTGGCTGAATATGAGGTTCCTAGAAGGATCCCAGCTTGTTCTTTTCCTCTGGCAGATTCTTTAAATCATTATGGATTTTATTTCCTTTACAGACAAAATGCATTACTTCTACAGTTCTCACTCTGCTTCTCCCATAAGACAATAACAATACCTCCTTAGCATTAGGCATGCATCAGCTATGCAAAGTCTGGAAAAAGGGAGGAGGAAAAATGATACAGCAATAAATTAACTTGATGCTTATCTCTTGGTTTCTTGCCTACACATCTGATAAAAGACCAAGGGATGAAAAAGATGAGAAAGATTTATTTTAAACAGTGTATTTTTGTTACATATTACCTACTTTGTACAACAGATTAGATTATTATTTTTTCATACTCTGCTGAAAAATGAGTGATAATAACAGAATCAGCAGAATTAATAAACATGAATGACTCAGCTTGCTTGGCAGTAACTGATACATTGGAATTCCTGCCCTTTACACTGAATCACAATCAAAGAATCCTTTAGGTTGGAAAAGAGCCTTGAGATCGACTCCAACTTTCGACTGATCACCACCTTGTCAACTAGAACAGGGCACTACATGCCATATCCAGTCTTTTCTTAAACATCTGCAGGGACAGTGACTCCCCCTCCTCCCTGGGCAGCCAGTTCCAATGTTTAACTATCATTTCTGTGAAGAAATTCCTCCTGATGTCCAACCCAAAACTCTCCTGGTGCAGCCTGAGGCTGTGTCCTCTGGTCCTGTCAAGTGGTTGTCTGGGTGAAGAGGCCAATCCCCACCTGACTACAACCTCCTTCCAGGTAGTTGTAGATAATGAAGAGACTCCTCATTTCTCTTCTGCAGGTTAAACAACCCCAACTCCCTCACCTGCTCCTCAAAGGACTTGCTTTTGCCAGATCATTTCTGTGAACTGGCAGTCTTCGATATGTCTTACAAACCAATAGAAAGGATACCAAGTAGCAGGCACAAATAGAATTTTTTTTTTTTTTTTTTTTTAAAGAAGTAGTGTTTACAAAGAAGAATGTAGTAATTCGGAAATGTAGGCTCTAGTAAAATTTCTTGACTCGTTAATAGTTCTTAGGATGTTGTACATGAACAAGGTTAGGTATGAAAACATATACATGTTCACTGTGTAAATATTTTAGCTAAGCACATCAGCTGTGCTCCTCTTGCATGCAATCTATTTACTCTGTGACATATTTGTCATGTCCAAGACTGATTCACCTGATAGACCATCCAAACCTGGTAGTTTCACTTCAGGAAAACACTAATGTGCCTCAAAATCCTGCGTAGTTCCAGTTTAGGCCTGCAACCAGCATCTTCCACATGTCCTCAGCCCTCCACCACCTAACACTGCCCTTCAGCTTCCACGCTGAGCCAGCCCCGCAGCAAGCCAGTATTTGTGAGAGGTAGGATATGAGCATCTGCACCATGGGCAGGCAGGGGTGAGGAAGACAGGTCTGTGTATACCAGGTATAAATATCTTGCACTAGACCCAGGATTCTCCTCTGCCTCATGAAAGCTTTAAAAGTAGCCTCAGAATATGCAGAGGTACTCCCTGCTCCAAAATTAACAATTACTAGTACCCTAGGCAGGTGCTAATGCAATGGAAGGGTCAAGGAAAGGTGCAATGGAGATAATGAGTTTCAAAAAGGGCACTGAGATATTCAAGCACTGTAAAGTAGAAAAAAAGTTATTATCAGGAGTAATACTACTTTGTTATACTGAAGTTATAGTGGTTTCAAACAGAGGAGCTGTTAAGAAGGGTAGTCCCACTTTAGGAGACAGACTAAAAAAAAACGTAGATAGATCAAAAGGCAGATCAAAAGGCAGGCAGGCAGGCAGACACACAGAAAGGTAGTCAGACCATTAGTCCAAATACTTAGAACTCAAATAGATTATATTTCCAAAGAAACCAATGTACAAAGAATACTCTTACACAATCAGCATGCATGCCTAGAAGTACAGGATGAGGACACATCTCTGCCTGCAATCCCCATCTCAGACTGGACTTCAGTCTCTGGATCCCTCACCAGCAGAAAGGTCCATGGCTGCAGACTCTGAAGGGTGAACACAATGCCTCCTTTTGCCTTTGTGAGAAGAGGGAACACACCCTCCCAAAATAGACCTCAATTCTCTGTGAAGAAAAGCTTTGTGTCTCCATCCACATCTCCCTCTCCTCTGCTAACCTCTTCTCTGGGACTGCTCTCACTGCTTGGCCTGGGGAGGTTAGATGGCTTCTACAAGGGGCTGGAGATATACCATATATCAGACCTTGATCAGCTACAGGAATTCCAGGAAAGACCTTTAGCTGGGAATGCTGGAGAGCCTATAGCTCCTTTTAATCTATAAATAAGATTTGTAATGCTGCACTGAGAAGAGACAATGAAAATGCTCTCAATGAAACTACCCTCAGAAAAATACATTCAAGGAGATTTATATGCTCTGAATAATATAAGTATTCCTCTCAACAAGCAGCATAGCAAGTGTTTAAACCTACCAGCCTTTTTATTACCATGTTATTTGTTCCTTTGATGTTTTCAACTGATAGTATTTGCTTTTCTTTTGTACACACCTCCCTAACCCTATTTCACCAGTGGATTTGTCTTGTGTGTTTATGGTGGTTTTGATTAGCCCCTCTGTGAACTAATTTATCTGTATAGTCAAGGGGGATTTGTGATCTCACCACCTGAAATAATTTCCTGTTCTTCCTGCCTCTGCATCTTGTTTTGTACCCTGCTTATTTCTGCATGTACTTTTCTCCTGCTCCTTCCAAGTCCAGGGGACCTTCTGTTTTCTCCAGCTAGCCCCTTAAATTTCTTCACAATTCTGACACCAAAGATTTGCCAAAAATTTTCCCACACAGATCTCTGCCACCTCAGGTTTGCAAACTCTTCCCAGGAGTGGGAGAACAGAAGCAATCCAAAGCAAGGCTGTGGGAAGGAAAGCTGGTGTTTCAGTTTCCCTCACTGTACCAGCAAGAAACAAAATGATTTGCTGCCACACAGTGATAGGAAAATCCAGTCTGGATACAAGAAACAGCAGCAAGCAGAGTAATTTTGAAATGTACCTTTACCCAGGCAACATCAAAGTGTTTACTGCCCCATATTTCTGCTTCCTTCCACATCCTCAGAGCTGCTCACTTATACACATCTGTCTATTCATTAACATCTAATTAAGCTGTACATCTGCTGCAGCTTTACATCAGCATTGCATTCTCCCACATTTAAACTGCCTGAAGCTTTCTGTATTTTTTTTTCATATTTGTTTCCGGTGCAGTAAGAGCTAAAAAAGCTTTTTCATGCTGATTGACAAACAGAAAAAAAAAAAAAAAAAAAAAATTTCTGGGTTTTGAAAAGGATGAAAGAGCAAAACATGCTTCTCATCCAAAACCAATCTCTCCTCAGGGATGTACCCCAGAGAGGAAGAGAGGTTTCTTTTAATTAAAGGAACAATGAAAAAAAGAAGAGTATGATAACTGTAGACACCACAGTCAAGGTAGAAATTGGTTAAAATTAGTTCTGTCTTTTTCTGCCGTGAGAAGTAGTTGCACATTATCACTTTACCTCACTTATTCTGCTGCTTGTTTCCAGCCCATTTCTACATTAACAAATGCTAAGGCAATGCCAGAGATTAATGGCCAAACCAAAGGTGATATCCTGCCTAGATTTCATACTACCCCTCAGCGTGCATTACTTAGATATCTCATATACAGTGATACTCCAGAAAGCCACATTAGCTGGTAACACCCCTGCCTCCTTTTTTTTGCTGGTTCTGACAGGTCTGAGAAATGGGGATGAAGCCAGCAGCTCTGATGCCTGCTGGCACAGATAGGCTTGCCCATTCTCTTTTTCTCTGAATATGGACAGATTTCTACTCTGAATTACAAAAGAGAGATCTCAGGGAATGTTCCTGAGTATTTTCCAGTCATTCCTAAATACATTGGTGCTTGGATGCTGGACTTCTAGCTTTCTACCAACATTTTCAATGCACATAATTCAGAAAGATTTTAAGATGCTGAACCCCAGACCAAGTGAAAAATACATTAGCCAAAGATGTTTATGACAAAGCAGCATGCAGCATTGAGCTATTACTGTTATCAGAAGTAAATGCATTTTCTTATCCATACAAACAATACCCCACTGTGGCATTTCAGCACAGAAATATCCACCATAAAGACAGAATTCCTTCAGCAAAGTAAGGCTGCTTGCCTTACTGCTGACAAGAAAAGACTTCCATGAGGTCCACAGTTCTCAGAAAACATTGCATACACTGATAAAACTGTTTAGATTGTGGCTGTCATCACTCAGGTTCTTCGACTTGTTGATGCTCCAGAAAGACTTGATGTGTAAGTGCTTTGCCAACAGATCTCCATGTTAAGCATTTAGAGACATAATCACATCTATAATTTTCTGAGATTCAATTCAAATTTCCTGCAGTAACACAGAGAGTAGTGCATTTTGTACACATATGTCAAAATTATTCAAAAACTTCAATACCAATAGCACGTGTAAACTACAAGTGAAAGTCCCATGGACATATTTTAAGGATGGAGATCTTTTTCTTCTCCTCCTTTATACAGTAGACCAAAAATCTCGTATAAATGACTTCTTGGGAGTTTTATCTTATTTTGAGCATTTAGATATCTTATATAAAGACATTGAGGCTTGATTTAGAAGCTGACAATGAGATAACCCATCATAACTGGAAAAAAGTTGTTCCACTGATTAATTGCTCTTTTAATTTACCTAAGTCTAGCTTCCAGATCCTGAATCTCATGGATTCATCTTTCTGACATAAATACCACCTACAATAAGCCATCTCTTCCCACGATCACCTCCTAATTTTCTCTTTGATGCACTAAACAGATAAAATTTCTCGTTTTTCCCCTAGAATAATATATTCTTCTATTATTCTTTTCTCAATTCTTTTCAATCCTTCATAATTTTTTTTGAAGGATGACTATTAGAACTCAAAACAAGAGCGTATCATTAGTGCCAGAGGTTCATGACTCATAACAGCAGTTATAACTCTCACTTAAGCAATTGAAACAGCTAGAAAGAAACATGATAGTCCTTCTTCATGCCTTGACAACTGAAAAAGTAGTACTTCCTTGTTCACATATGATATTTCTCAATCAGTTCTTTGGAAGCTGTATTGAGCCTTAGCTGCATCAGACTGCCCACTCATGTTCACTGCTCTGGTGTTGTTTTGCTGCTCTGGTGCTCTTCAGTTAATAATTCCAAGGATGAAGCTTCAGTTTCCTAAGACTGACACACTTTCTGCATACCTGGCAATACAGCCGTGTAGGATAAGAACACAAACACATTTGTGTGAAGTATGTGCTTGTTTACTTCTGCAAACGATCCAGAGCAGCCTCTATTTCCCATAGGCAATTTATCATTGCTATTCATTCACTAATTCTGTGTCATCAGAAATACAAATGTGGTATTTACAAGTGCAGTCCTTCTAGATTAGACTTAGTCAAGAATAAACAATGGCAGCACCTGCCCAGAAACAAATTTTTAGGGCTGTGACTCGAACTTTAAATTTACTCTCGCTTAGTCCCTACCCTGCATCTGTGGGCTCTCTTAATTTTGTTTAGTGGTGATTTTCTCATCAGAACACTGTGCCAGTACATTACCTATCTCAAAAATGCCTTGGGTATATTATATCACAGAGAAACATTCACTGAATGCATCTGAGACCTCACATACTGCACTCTCTGCTTTACAGAATCTATCTTCTATAAAAGCATGCTGATGGAATGAATTATACTGCCATTTCCTTCTGCTCTCCCATTCGTGCCTCTCCTTCATTTTGCCATGAGTAGATGTTCCATGGTTTCTTGGGCAAACTTGCTGAATCCTTTAAGTGATTAGAATTAGAATTAGATTACATATAATTATATACTGAAACATTCACATTTTTTTCCAACATTTGTTTAAAAAAAAAATCCATGTCTAAGGGAGATCTTTACCCAATCTTTTCCTTTTTTTTCTTCAAAGAAAAGTACTCAGCTTTTGGGTTTTAACACTCTTTATGAATAACATTAAAATGTGATGGATTTCATTATCTCATATAATCTCCAATATATTATTACAGCATTCTGTTTCTTTTGGGCTAGTGTATATTTGTGAGTACAGATGAATACCATAGTATTCTCTGTATCCTATTCTCTGTATCCTATATAATCTCTGTATCCTGAGATTATATTTTTTTCAGACTGGATCTGTACAGATATGATATGATATCTATTTTAGCAGAAACAAGGTGATTCTATTCCAAAGTTTACTTGAAGTTTGGATCAAGAGATCGTAACTCCCAACAGAGAGGAAAGGAAGCATTCATGGTAGTTCTTGGAGATGCTGAAACTTTATTTTACTTTTCTGTGCACACATTTACACTTTTCCTAATGTAATTTTTTTTTTTCTCAGACAAAGGAGGAAGTGGAAGAACACTTGAATGCCATTAGAATTTTACTCAATATGGCAAAGTACGTTTTTTAATTGGTGAATCATATTTTATGGCAAAGCAGAAGCTGTTTAGAAAATCTGTAACTTGGACCAGTCAAAAATATTTTTATTGCAAAGAGCATGTTTTCAGGAAAAATTGTCTTCAACTGAAAAAATGTTTTATTACTGAAGAAGATAAACTGGGGGTTTATTTTACTCGATCTCCTTGAACATGGAATTTAAAAAGAAAAGGAGAAAGAAAAAGAGACTCTAAGACTTTAAATTCCTTTTTTCAGTTGCGAAACTGGGAAAAAAGAGAAAAATACAAAAATAAAAATGTAGAGGGTTTATTCAGAAATAACAATAACTGTGGGAAATAATAAGCGAACTAAACTTTTCTTTGAAAACTTTTCATGAGCCATATTTCTGGTTTTGATTGACTCCAGTTGTGTCATCCGGAGCAGGAGCAGGAACAATCACCAAATGATATAATAGGACACAGTTTGAATGGTAAATCACTGGGATGAAACACTCAAATTAATATTAGCTACATGAGTGAAATGGGTTGAAACAAACTATTCATCAAACAATTTCAAATAATAAACTAATTAATGCAAATTGTGATGTGTTCATGGAGAAATAACAAATGCAAAAAGGGCAAATTTCACTGTCAAATGAATTGTTCTCGGGGAATAATTCATCTAGCTGCAGAAGACAGAAGAGGGTTGAATGCTAATGGGTAGGAACAAGGAGAACACAGCATAGAAATGGAGCTAATTCATACACAGCAGTAAGTCTGCAGATTGCTTGGGAAAAATGGAACTAGGTACTGCCGAGTCTCTTGAAAAATAGGATGTATCCTAGGTTTAAACCCATGTGTTCAATTTCACAAGATTAATATTTCAGACTGCAGCTCTCCAATAAAGTGTCTTAAAATGAATCTGCAATATGTAATAGAATAGCTCTGCTCTCAACTTTAAAGGAAATGAGTTATTAATAATACATGGTTATGGAACTATTTGTTTCATTCTGTGAAATTTTGTAGAACTTCAATAAAATAAAATGTTTTATTAGAATAATTGCATAAAACAAATCCTGCAGAGTCATGATACATTCATTTCAAATACAATCTGTGCTCTTCAGACTTATTTATTTGACAGTGTTGTCACACCTACTTTTTGGACACTACAGCCTCAAAGAACCAGCTCCTTTTTCAGTAATGGAGAGCTGTCAGAATCATTTTGAGTAAATTGGGCATTAAGCATCTCCTCAGGTTTTCCTGTTTCATTCTGGCAGAGGAGTAATACAAGCCCAGACGTATACACACAGAGACCTGAATGCACAGTTCATTTCTTTCTGGATCATATTGATTAATTTTGGAGAGGGGTTAGAGAGAGGAACCTGTGATGTCAGTTGTCATTGATTTCCAAGGTAAATGAAGAACTGAACAGCAACATCCTTCTCAGCCAAAAGATAGCACTTAAATGCAGTGCAAGCAGTAAGCAAATAATTAGGTTTTCTGAAGTATCAGAACTGCTTTTAGATAACATTAATTTCAAGTAGATGAACGTAGATACTTTGTCCTTTCAAGGCAATTCTTTTTCTTTCAGCTTCAAGTCTTTGCTTGTTATAGCCCCAAAGGACATTATAGGATGCTTCACTGTTTACTACAAGCTTAAGTTGCTAAAAATATCTGATTTTGTTCTGCATTCTTGATCAAATCTATTCTAACAAGGTAATAGTTACGTGCACACTCTTCAGCTGTCAAATATATGTTAAATGGTGAAACATTTATTAAATGTGAATGCTAATACCAGGAGAACCAGTTACTGCTACATTTCTGGAAAAAAGAACAGAAAAAAGCTGTTCAACACCTGCATACACTGTTTTGTACCAAACTGCTCTAATTAGCACATTTTGAGATATGATTAGAGCACTAGAGGAAGCTTTCCAAATGCCATTAATTATGGATGTGATCTTAAATTATTCACTTTGAATATTTTTTCTTGCTATGCCCTTTTATCTTCCACTAACTTTTTGTTGCATGCTAGAATAATCCCAATTAAACCTCAAATGCAAGTTTGTTACGTTAAAGAAAGGGTAAACTGAAAATTAATCAACTTTTTTTTCTAATATGCTTTTTCTAAACAGGGAGGATGTGGGTAACAGTCAATTTTTTTCCTATTAAATGTTCATCATTCTCTATCTCAGTCTCTACCAATATTGGAAGAGTGATACTTATACAATCATTAAGCATGAATATTTCCATCTTGCACTAAAGTAGTATTATAGAATGCAACAAAATATTTGTGCAATCATTCGTCTTTACTCCTCTGAAAGATTACTGTATCAAGAGGGTCATCCCAGACTCTGGTGTATCACAAGTAGTATCACATGTAGAGTCTAATAGCTGGTGACCAAACGCTATCTGCAAATTTGCTTCCAATAAATAGTGCCAAACCACCTGCATTAGGAAGAGTTTGAAGAACCTTTTCCAGGCTCACATGCAACCAGACCTGTCAGGAATATATCTTTGCAAAGAAAGGAGAATAGAATTAGGAAGGAGAGAAAGAGAGGCAGGGAAGGATGGAGTCATAACATAAGAAAAACAGTGAGCAAAGCTGGGCAGAATATAACATTTTTGTTATAGAAAGATAATTCATATACATCTGTTTAAAAATAAAGCTCACATTTACATATAATACATAGAGACATAGTAAAAGGCTCCCACGTATGTCCTCTTGACTAGGCAGACTAGTCAAATAATCCTAGTGCATACGATGACTAAACATTGCCCTGGATTTTACCTTTTTTCTAGGTTAAAGTTCCTCCTATAAAGCTTCCTCTGGGACCCATTAGAAGCTACTGGCACATGCTTGTTTTGTTAAAGACACTAATAGAAATCCAGTGAAAAGGAATGACAATTTTTTTAAAAGCTGTTTAACACATGTGGCCATGAAAAAGAGAGGAGACGTATTCCAAACTGGAGTGCTATCACTTCACACAATAGCCACATCCTTCTTATAGTTTAACAGATCTGAAGTCAGTTTCTGGATAGGAAACCCCAAAGGAAAACACATCTAGGAGCAATCATTCAGAAGCCTGTTCTCCTGCTGATCCAGTGATGTTTGGCTGGTGTCATGTGCAAGCTATCAATCTTAAGGATAAGCAGGAATTACCCTTGCATTTGGCATCATTAAAGCTCTTCAGAGAGGCTGGTTCTGACATCCTCAATCAATGCCTCATGTGGCTACTATGCTGCTGTACAGCAGTGGCTCTGAGCAGCAAGCAAGATGCTTTCTGCCACCTGGAAACTGCTCAAAGTCACCATTGAGCTGGAAAATATCTCTGAAAAAGATAACATTTCTAATCAGTCTGAAAAAGGAAAATCTCATTAAAAAAGCAGGTGCTGAATGAATGCTGCCCATATTACATAGATACTCCTCTCTAGTTGCCCCAGAATGAAACATGAGCAGATGGAGTGAAGTGCCAATGGATGAGAGAGACTGAACACCCTCACATTTGACAGATGCTCCTGAAGGTCTAGAGTGGATCATCTCAGAAAGCAATCATTGATGTCCATTTCATTTCATACGGAGGGAAGATTTTTTTCAATTTATCACCAAAGATATTTGCTGTAACCATAGGTCCTGTGTGGTCCAGGGTACTAGCAGTCATGTAAGAGTTTCCTGACTAGCTTAGAACACCTTATCTGTCTGTCCCATGCCCATCTTGCTCTTTCCCTCCCTCTGAACTTCCAGGAAAAGTCAGTGGGTCCAAAATGAAAGATAAATAATGAAGAGCAGGGGGAAAAAGACTGAGTAGAAAATACAATAAAACACCTATCCTTTCATTACTGGACAGAGAAATCCTAGCAATCCATCATAAATAGAATAAACACCAAAGAAAGTAAAAATAGATGGCTTAGGAAACCTTGTGAGCCAGGATGTCTCACAAATTCAGGCCAGACTACTGGTGATCAAAGGCAACAGTATTTTGAATTGGTCTAGAAATCAGATTTATAAAGCCTAGTATGGCTTCAGATTGTTTTCCCAACAGAATATTTCCTGGTCACCTCTCCAGGTACAGTTCTTGGGGTCACCAGAGAGGTTATGGGAATGTCCTTTGCTTCCCTGGTGCAAGGTCAACAAGAGCAAAGAAAGAACATACTGCAAGCAACAATATAGTTTTCCTCCCCATTACTCATTTTTCATCTTTAATGCCCTCAACACATTGCCAAGACACTCTCAGTGCCATGAAAATCTCCTAGCTCATCATCAGACTGTTGCTAATTACTGATAACTAAAGAGAATATTGTAACAGATACAGGCGTTCATAGCCAGTTACTACTGAAAAGCCAGACTGGCAAGCCCTAGGCTGAAGAACAAAAACTTGTAAATTCGAGAGGACAACTGTTTGTTGTTTTCACAGCCCTTCCCCACCCAACCAGCCTTGAAGTTATTACCTCCAGTACACCAAATTGCTGTTGGAGATCCAGAAAAAGGAGAAATTGCATTTTATCTTAATTTGACTTATTGTGTCTCACTGAAATTTACTTTCTAAAAGTCCTTTAAGGCAAGAAAAAATTCCTTAGGGAAATGTCATCATCACCATTGTTTCACAACTGTTTTTCTAATTATATAATAGGTGACATTTTCTTCCACCCCCTCCCATGTGGAAGCAGCTCTCAGGCACAGCAGACAGGAATGCAGTCTTACTAAAAACATTTTTTTCACATGCTTACTTTCATCTCAATAAAAATTACCCTTCATATTTTCTAGAAATATTAAAGAACTCCTGGTGAGTATTTGTCTACTTAGATTTATTCTTGTCTATGTACTTCAGAACATGTTACGGTCATCATTTGCTACTACTTGCAATTACAGGAAAGAAAAGTGTGCACCTGACATGGAATAAAGATACAGCAGCTATAAAATACATTGGCCTTTCTGCCCCTTATTATAAGGACAAACGAGTTTTAAAACTTTTATAAGAATGCCTTGTCAGGCACACTAATTGCCAGTAAATAAATTGAGCCTTATTTTGTCAATTAGAAATGTGGTGACTACCTCGACATTTGCTACTATAGCATTCCACATGCTACATACTGTACTGAAGAATTTCTTCCCCTCCCAGCAGTGAAAGTCATCCCAAACAGTTGTTTTTGTGCTCAGGAAGTGACAAAGGCTGTCAGGCACACACAGAAGATTTTTGATAGACCAAGTAAAATGGTCTATGTTTGAACAGGACTAAGCTAGGTGACTACTCTTGCAGGAAAAATCAAATTGTGATTTGCTAATCATCAAAATTGAAGTTTGGGTTTATATTTCATCTTTGACTGACCCAACCTTCAAAATGATCCAGTGTCCCCTTGTCCCAGCTTGCATAGTATAATTAATGTTGGCTACCAGGAGGAGGAAGTTAAGAAAAAAGTTAAGGCACACTGACATAAAAATCATGATAATTTTAAATTGCAAAATCCAACCTTTACTCTAAAGAAAGACAGATCTTAGTACAAAACATCTAATATGCTTGTACCTCAAAAAGCTAAAAATATGTTCTTGTTTCCTCTTCTATGCTGAATGGACACAAAGGCACTGATACAGCTACTGCTGAAGATGATGATCCTCTGTCCATTGATTCCGTGGGCATCAGTTGGATTCCTAATGCAGGTAAAGGTTAAAAAGTTGTGCCTCGTTAATGCCAGGACTTATTCAGTCCTGAGCACATAAAGGGATATTAAAAGGTTCAACTACAACTCTTGCCTAATTTTAGCTCCCACCAAACCGACCAGAATGGTGAAAAAGCATTTATATAGGGGCATGAATCAAGTCTAACATCTTCAGAGATTGGTGATTCATTTAATGGCTGACCAGGACTACAAAAGCCTAGATATTTTAAGAAAAAAATCTTTTGTTTCCCATGTGGTTTTGATGGCAGTGGTAAGTCTGCAGCTTTAGTGAGAGGTGACAAAAGCCATCAATCTCATTTCAGTATTGACTGAGACATGGATTCCTGCCAGTATTCCCAGAGCATTCTGAAGGACAAGGAGGTGTGCAATTAAAACTAGCTACATCATGAAGTGCAGACAGTGAAAAAGCAGGACTTTGATGTTAAAAACAGTTCCTCTCCAGTTCCCACCCCCCCCCCAATTTTTTTTTTTGGCAACATAGTTTACACTGTCTTATAGACAGCATGCTGCTCTAATTCTGTGACAGTTCTAATTACATTTCATTGAAATGTAAAATTTAAGGCATGTTATGAAAACTCAGATAATATCACAGTTCATATTAGCAGAGCTGCTGAATTTGTCATTTAACAGAACCTCTGAAGTATGCTTTGTTCTGTGCGTAATATTCTGTTTCACTGATGAGACACTGAAGAAAAGGATTAAATACATGGCTTTAGAAAAATTCTAGCATATTTTCTTGGCCACGTCTGGGTCATACAACAGACTCAAGAGTGGTGAAATTACTTTTACCATGATACAAAATATCAGTGACAGAGCTAGCAGCTAGAGCTCCACATTCATACAGACTTTCCTCTACCTACCTGTAGATCTCATTGTTCAGAAGACAAGACTTCTGTAGTTTACATACTCTGGGTTTGGTTTTTTTTTTGTTCAGTTTTTGTGCAAACCAAATGCCCCTGGCAACAGTGTGATAAGAACTACATTTTCACTTCCTATGCTTTCTAGAAAATACAAAACATGCTGGAGTTTTTTAAATACACAAGTTAGATTTGGTAATAGGGAGTTAGGGACAACCTTATTTCTCTGCCCTGCTTTAGACAATTTATAGCTATCAGAATTTTACAACATGCACAGCATATTAGCTCAGCATGCACTTCCAAAGTATGCTTATTAAGTATATGCATGCAATCCTCAGCAGAAAAATTCTCTTTTCATTTTAAGTTTTTGGTGTCCAGCAGTGATAGCAAATTTGATACATTGCAAAGCCACCTTGAGTGACAGGATTCCACAAAAGCCTCTTGAGGGCCAAGGAGTTTGGAGGTTAAGTGTGTCATTCAAAGAAATCTATATCAGTGAGAGTGTCATCAACACCCTTGCTGTCATTTATTTTCAATTTCATTGCAGTTTCTTCATGACATCAGTTGAAAAGACTTTAGAAATTGTTTCTTTCTGACCAATCAGAATCAGGAAAGTACCTATATTCTGGTGACAGCCTTCTCCTGTAAAACTCTACATTGTCTACATTTCTTTAAAAATAGTAAACTGTCTCCTTACATGACATGTTCCTTTATTTGCTCATATATTCAAAAGCATGCCAAACTAAACATGTGTCTTAAGTTCCTCACACCTTTGAAAATACATCTGTTAAAATAAGCAGCCTTCAAAAATTGCTGGCAGATATCAGAGGAGATGGATAGCGCCAGACTAGTTTAGATCTGGGTAAGTGCATTGATTTCAAGAAGGTATGTTCATACACACCTGCTAAAGTTCCAATTAATAGAAAGCAATCATCTGTGTGCATCACAGATAAATCTTCATTAACATTAGAACTAAATGGTAGCTTAAGGAAGGCATTGAAATATCTATGTAGAAAATCCAAAACCTGGTCCAGGCTCTTCTCTAACCTTCTCTAGTTACCACATATGCCCTAGGAGCTGCATTTTACAAACAGGGAAAAAAACTCACATAAAAATAAAACATTAAAAATAATATTTCTTTTTTTTGCCCTACCCAAGGGTGTTTTTAGATAGTTATTCTACCAGTGTTAAACTGAAATTTCCCATCTAAAAGGAAGTGTCCAGTTTCCTGTATTCCTAATAAGGGACCTGTCTTCATTTCAAGAAAAAAATGTTTGCAATCATTGCCTGCTAATATGTACATTAACCTGCATGTCTGTTTGCATTATGATTTCTTTCAGCATTTCAGCCCAGTCAGCTACTGTATTACTAAGAAGGATCATTACTGATACAATGCAATTTATGAATTCAGGGTTATTGCACAGATACAAGCAAGAATATCTGTTTATTTTAATTTGTTTGTAATCAGATAAAGGAATTAAAATGTGATGAATCAAAGGAAAAGCCATCACAAAAATGGTTCAGTGAATCATCTATAACAATAGGCAGTGACAATAAAGGGATACATTACTTGTTCAAACAAGAGTATGAGCTTTAACTAGTCAAGCAACATGAAAAATGCAAACCAGAAGGTAGCCAAGTGTCCTGTTTAACAGCTCCCAGAAAATCCAGAGTTGGAATGGGAATACATATTTCTGGTATCCAGCACCCTGTGCTGTATTCCCTGCCCAAGCAGCCAGCCCTACACATTTAGCCGCTGACATCAGCGACGGTCATATTTCAGGCAGCCCATCTGTGGTGACACTAATTCAGCTTCTAAGGCCTGGGGTTTTTTTCCAGTTTTTCAGCACTCTGAAAGGTCTGCTTTACAAAACTAACTCCAAGGCAAGAAGCTAACAGGAAGAGGTGATTTCATCTCTAGGACCAAAAAGAGCTTTTTTTGCAGCAACTGACTTCAGTGCTGAAGATTCACTATTTTGTCATGCAACCTGACCTAAAAGCCAAAGGTTCATCATGACAGCACAGAGACCCACAAGCATTTTCTAAATTTGTTCTCCTTGTACTAATACTAGGATAAAATGTTTGGTCATCCTCCCCACCTATTTTGCCTTAAGACCCTTTCCTTAGACTTCATGTTTATTTACCCTTTTTTAAGCTTGTTTTGCACGTTGCTGATCTGTCTCTTCTACAAAGCCAAAGTAAAATCTAAAAAAAAAAAAAAAAAAAAAAAAAAAAAAAAACATTTCCCGGAAAAAGGCCCCTAAAAAAATTNACTATTTCCTGGAATAGGCCACTTAGAAAATTATTTTGCATAAATAGAGAATGTATCCCAGCAGAAAAGGACCTGGTCAACAGCCAGCTGAACATGAGCCAGCAGTGTTTCCAGGTGGCCAAGAAAGCCGATGGCATCCTGGCTTATATCCAAAAGAGTGTGGCCAGCAGGACGAGGCAAATGATTGTTGCCCTGTACTCATGAGGCAGTACCTTGAGTGCTGTGTCCAGTTCTGGGCCCTTCACTGGAAGAAAGACCTTGAGGTGCTGGAGCAAGCCCAGAGAAGGACAATGGAGCCAGTGAAGAGTCCGGAGCACGAGTCCTGTGAGGAGTAGCTGAGGGAGTAGGTGTGTTTAGTCTGGAGAAATGGAGTCTCAGGGGTGACCTTATTGCTCTCTACAACTGCCTGAAAGGGGGGTAGGTATAGCCAGGTGGGTCTCAGCCTCTCCTAGTCCCAGCCCAGCCTGAGCCTTGTCCCAGGGAGGTCCTCGATTTGGGGGCTGGGGCTGCCCCCAGGCTGGGGTGGTGAGAACTGGCTCCCAGTTGCAGGAAGCAGTGCTCTCACTGCTGTCCTCTGAGACAACATGATCCAAACTGGGTTTCTTTCAGTTAATCCCATCTTTCCCACCTCCATATGAGCATAGTCTATGTACACATACGTTCCTATGCAATGCTGTGCTTTTTGTTTTTCTCACATCTGTAAAATGCACTGAATAATAAGATTTAGAAAGTGCCAAGAACTTTTCTTTGTGTAATTGTTCAGCTATTTTCCCCACCACATTTTTAGCATGTGTGTTGTTTTCTTCCTCCAAGCTAAAAAAGAAACTGTTTTAAAGCATGTGTCTGACCTGAAAGGATGTGGTTGGGAAGAAGAGAAGTTTATTACAAAGATGTTTGTGTTTAGATAGCCTAACAGGAACTCAGTATATTGCCATTGATTTTCAAGTGGTATAAACATGGTCTGCCCTCAGACTCTGCATCTTGAGGAATAATTGTTTACTAGTTAGCCATAATGTAAAAAAAGTTTAAATGGTCACAATTTAGTGGCAGCTGTAAGATTACAATTGACTTGGTTTAGTTTTTTTTTGAAACCCTCTTTCAAAATAGACCATTAGAAATATTTTGACTCTTCAAAAATTAATATCAAGCTTGCTGCTTAAATTCACTGTATTCCAAGCCAAAAATTGTTCACAATTGCTTTTGCCTTGAGCAGAATACTGAGTAGGTTATGAAGTCCAGCTAATAGCACTACCAAAGAAAGACAAGAAAAAAGAAATTTCCCTGATTTGCCCACAGCAAAACTATTAACAGATGCCAGTGAAGTACTAAGAGTTTTTTTAAGTTCGCACAATATACCTACTTGACGTCTAATAATTAATCATTTATTTCAAAATCTTATATTAAAAGCCCACCGGCTCAGTGGACTCTTGGACTTGATCCAAGGCCCTTTAAAACACTGCATTTTTTTCTTTTGAAGTAACTGTGCCTTTTGATACAACTGTGTTTTGTTTCCAACCCCAGTCTGTGTCATTCCTCTCAAAAACTAAATTAATATTCTTTATACAAGCCCAACATCCTAGATAATGGGGAAAATAAGTGGTTGCCTTCAGCTCTTGCATATCCTTGTGCTTCCAAGTGCTAAAGCTTTCTTTGCTTCTTTAACACCCTTTCCTACAGGTGCAGACTCTTTTGCTGAATAACCCTTCAACCCCATATGGACGTGTGCATTAAAGCTCTCCATGTGTTCAAGCAGGAGACAACTCCATGCTGCTTGTTTAACAGAAGAAACCAGCACTGAAGATGATGAACATAATTTATGTATTACTGAAAGCCTTCCTTTTATTCTTTCAGTCAAGAATATTTGAGTTTTGTCCTGGGTAACAAATATGAGCAGATATTTTTGATACCACCATTAAATTTAGCAACACCTAGCCTCCCTCTTCCTACTGTCTTAATTTAAACACTGTTCATCATTATCTATTTTTTAACTATCTACCCAGGTCCTCTTCCTATAAAACTTGTGTGAAAATTCAGAAGGCATGAGTTTGAAAATATGTCAATATATTTTGTCATTCAAAATTCCAGTAGGAAGCTTCAGAGCACAATCAGGGCACAAGAGCTAGGTAAGCTGCAAACAATCTTTATTTCTGTCCTTTTTCTATCTATAATAAAATCATATTCTACTGGAAACAGAGTTGACTTTCCAGGCATATGTCAGGCTCAAGGGAAGCAATTAGATGTAAAGCAGGCCACCTGGTATGACAGTAATTAGACTCTAGATCTGTTGTTATTAGGACCCAAAGTCACACTGTGAAATTAGCTCAGAACTTTAATTAAACCTGTAGTAACAACTAACTTTTATTTCTTAATTATTCTTTTTTTTTTTGGAACCCAGCTGAACAGAGGGCTGAATGGCTCACTCAACTAGTGAAAAGTAACATAGCTATTTCCATCTGTATTAGCAGTAGAGATCAGAACCACCTTATCTGAGTGGTTATTAGCACAAGTATCCCTCTGGCATTTTGGCATCGACAGAGAATTAATTAAAAGGCTCAAACTGGTGTGAAGTTACCATTTCCTACTGTCAGTTTAGACCCCATGTAGGCAAGAAAAGGAATCATAAGCTGTACCTACATTACTATTTGCAGTTGTGTTCGGGGCATTTGGTGACTCTTCTTTGGTGTACCCATTCACCATGCACAGATCACATTGACAGAGATTAATTGGTGCAAACAAGTGAGATTCTTCCAGAAGAAATTGAACCAGAAGGTCAGATTCTCACCTATGTTAGATCCACTCCACACCTGATGTGGACATAAACAGTGAATCAAAATATCTCGAAAGCCTTGGCATAGCAAGGATATACAAGACTAATTTTAGTCAGACCTGCACGCCCTAAACTTCACATTATATAAATGTAAGATCTTCAGAAGCAGATCTTTCAATCCACTAAACTGGCCCTGTTGAATCAAATTTCTCAACATAGTAATGAGAGGCAATGGGTCACTGGGATTTTATAGCACATGAAGTACAGGGAGGGAGTGTTAACAAGACATCTTCATTTTCATCTGTGCATGGCACTTTGAAGAGAGTTGTATAAACAACTACCTAAACAAAGTCCCAATACACATACTCCTTTGTAAGGCAAAGTTAGATCCAACGTATAATATACAAAGTTTGGGGACATGAGGGATATTGCTATTTTAATAGCATTTGTTGTGCCTGGGTGCTGGATTCAGAGCTCTGAGCTTGGATGCCCTGTCAGGAGTCTCCTGTATGATCTAAAAAGTCTTTGTGCACACTTGTCAGTAATATTACTCCTAGCATTAAGTATTAATGCTCAGGCTTTTATCCCACAGCATCAAAATAAGACAAGAGAGGATCCAGTGATCCCTACTGACGGGTGAATGCCACTGAAGCCAAAAGTAGCTCTGTCAGTGTATTCACTAGGACATTTCCCTCATTGTACCCAATAGCACCTGGCATAACATCCCAAGAAAGGCAGATATTCTTGCAGAATACACTGCCATCATATTCATCTACAGAGCTGTTTGAGAAAATGCAGGGGAATGGACACTTGTGGAGGCAGAAGTTTGTTCTTCATTTGCAGGCAACCTCAGCTGTTACACAACATAATTCCAGATTTTCTGTGCATTAAAGGAAAAATTCTAATATTTATCACTGTTAACTCATGCTTTATATCAAAGGCTATAATTTAGTAGCTATGAGCTTAGAACCAAAAGATTAAAAAATAATGTAAAACTTCTGAGGTGGGCAAGGGGATTTTTTTTTTTAATTTTTACTACGTACAGGAGACTTTAATTGGGATGCTCTGTATTTTAATCATTACTGTATAAAACCTATTAATAAAGCTCATCTGGTCCATTCCTGTTGCCAAAGCACAATTGTTTCCTGAACTACATAACCATACTCTACTTCAGTATTATAGGATTTTATCCCTAAAATACTTAAATAGTGATAACATCCTTAGTTCAGGTTTCCAAACAATGTTAATCTAATTTTTGCTTTTCATCATTTATGCTCTTAATTACTCATAATTTAGCTCCCCCTTTGGATAAGAGAAGTTGCATGATCTGATTCTCAACAAAACGGATGACAATACTGGTATGTGCCTTTTATCTTTAGACTTGAAATCTATATAATATTACTACAATAATGGCTAAAAGCTTTTTTGCATTTTGAAGAGCACAGATAAATTTTAATACATACAATCCCTCTACTTACAGGAAAAGATTAAATGCACTGATATCAAGAGAGGATTCTGCAAAACAAAATTCATTTTAACCCCAGAGGTGAAGGTCCTCATTAAGTTTTTAATGACCATTGCCATCGTACTAGAATCATATATTTACAAGTAGTTACTAAAAATCCAAAAACACACTGGCACATGTGAAGTTCTGTGAAGTTCAAAAAACATTGAATGCACTCAAGCTTCCCTGATAAACTTGTTCATACATACCTTTTACCCAGCTGTATCTTCATTTGCCTACTTGGTCGTATATTTTGATGCATTCTTCCAGACAACTAGAATCTGCCTTTTAAATTTATATTTCAAAAGACAAAAATTGTATTTTCTGACCTTGTCATCAATCTCAACAAAATCCTTGCAAGTTTTGCAAGATGCTTGGACAAACACAACTGTTCCTGAGAGACCGGTCCTGGAGGTAAGAGACAAGATTCTGCTCAAGTGAAAATCTGAAGTAGCATGGTGCATTGACAAAAAAAATTTGTTCCAAGGTACTTCAAATTTCAGCTCCTGAACAAGCCAAAAAGAACATCCTGCATGAGTATCCTGATTGAGATGGGGATAAAAAAAGCCGCTTCCAAGGCAGCCAGGTCTCAGCTTCTCATAGATTCTACTCAGGTCCCAGAAGCACATTCAGAAACTGGTTGGCAGGTAATGCAGTGCAGAGAATTGACTTATAGGATGTCCTCCACAGGACATGAAACTGAGCAGCAGCACATGGCTATTCCCTGCACCAGCTAATATTTTTGCATGGTAGCTTTGTGAGCATCCTGCAGCATGGGTGCTATGGAATAGCAATATGTTATTAAAGCAAAAATCCTGAATTGAATAATTAAAGCACCTCACACGTCTTGCCAAAATGTCCATTATCAGAGTCCACCTACACTGTTCTGTACCCCCCACAGAACAGCTCACATCTACACAAGGCCTGTGAAACAGTGGCTTCTAGCCAGCTTCTTTCTGCAAAAGAAATGCTATGAGGAGCACAGTTCTCCACAATGGAAATATATCACTATAAAGTTTTGACAGTCTTCTCTGAAGTAGGTCTAACAAAATAAATGAAGAGGTGAAAAAAATCAGACTTGCACAGCAAAAGGTTTTATATTTGTATGTGTATTTGCACATCCCCCAGCATCAAATGCCAGCTTAGTGTGAGGAAGAAACAAGACACTGAGGGACTGACATTAGCCAACTACATCTTTGTTCCTGGGCTGTCCAGTCCAAGTGGAAATCAGAGTAGCTGAAGTTATAAAATTCCTCCAGTAGAACTGAAATAATTGTATTTTAGCCAAAGAGGGCTAAAAAGAGGGGATGACAATGCTTAAATACCATATATTTCATCAATTGACTAGTTCATAAATTTGTGTTATTTACTTGATGCATCAACTCAAGAATAACTAGAAGCAAAATTGTAAAAAATTATCTGGTTTTAATATTTATTTTTCTATTGCATTTTTAAATTCAGTATAATATTGCATCTACAATTTTGACTGCACTTTAGAATGATAAAAAGTTAAAAGTAGTGAAGGTGAAATGACTTTTTAAACTCAGTCTCAAACAACTATGTGCAATCTTCAAGTTCTTAGCTAAACTTCAGATAAAGTAGAACTTCAGCTTTTTTTTATTTCTTTGATGGAAACTACATGCAAATTTTGAAATTAAATGATGTCATGACTACAGGGACAGTGAAATTTTGAGGCTGCTAAGCAATGGCATAGAATAGCTCTTTCTTGGTAACAGCAATCTCAGTCATATGGTACACTGTTTAGAAGTCATGAATTTTCACCTGCCTGCCATTCTCCCTCTCATGACAAGGCAATTCCTCACTAGCCATGGAACTGGGCAATTAAATTATTATCGAATCTCTGCAAAGCTTATTTATGAATCTGGGTCATATCTCAGTCACACTGATGCAAAGCACACTATCTTTCTTCATTTTCATAATGCTACAATAGATATACACAGAGACAAGAAAGAGCTGGATTAGGCTGAGCATTTTCAGCAGAGGAATACCTGCCGGGGTCTCAGCACTGCCTTTACTGTTCATAGCAGCAGTGCTCAGCACGGACACAGCAGGGAGGCCAATACCTCAGCTCCTCACCAATGCATTCTAGCTGGAACTCCAGACCAATGAACAATGTATTTTAGACATATAAAATGGATCTCAGTTCATTACAAAGAGGAGAGGGGCTTTTGATGTTTTTTTTTGTTAAATTCTATTATTTAGATATTTTATATGGGATTGCTTGCTCAATGGCTTAATACAGCTGCTCTGCTGCCGCCTGAGAATATGTCAAACTGTCAGGAAGGCAGCTTCCTAATTGCCCTTAGAGCATCAATTTCAGAGCATATTATAAACACTACTAATCCCTTCAAAATCCCTCTAAGGTACACAAGTCAATATCATTATTATTATTGTTATCCCTTTTTCTTTTTTACAGTTGTTGAAATTGCAGTAGAGAAATATGGTCAGACTTCATCAGCACTACAATGTGGAGGGTAGATCCTCATGTGGCATAAAACTTGTTAATGCTGCAGAAATCAAAACAGGAATAAAACCATTATATTTTGTGAGAGCCTACACTTACAAAATGAGAGCTCCTTAATTGTCATAGTGGGTAATTTTATAAGGAGTTGGGGAGCTTACAGAGAGAAAATGAATTGCAAAGACTAAGATCTTAGCTACCTAACAGCTATTAAATAACATTTCAAAATAAATAGCATTTAAATACTTTTCAAAAGAGATTGCTGTGATTGCCCCAGAGATGTTACACAGAGCTGGCTGCAGCTGTGACACCCTAGGGGCCTATGCTGTGCTGTACACTTTTCCTTACAATGGAAAGGTGCATGAATGAGGCTCTAAACACACCAAAGAGTTTCAGGAAAACAGTCTCATGACTGTGAATATAAAGGAAATTAATCATTAAGGAGTATCAATGAAAATCACCTATTGGGTCCTATTTCCTGGTCACTGGCAAGCTACAAGCAAATCTTGTTTATCTCCCCCCCATAGACATTTGTTCTTAGCTAGTTGACAAAGGTGGGTACTGGTTCTCTCCTTGCAGTAAGAAGCAGCACTGCAAGGGCCAGGGCAGAACCAAGTCTATCAGGTTTGTATTTTCCTTCCCTTGCTCCAAGGAACAATGTGGGTGAAGTAGAAGTAAAGAATCAATGATGAGTGAGAATCAATCAATGAGTGAGAATCAATGGGCACAGAGCAGGAAAACAGTGGTGGCCAGAGTGGATTGATTGCTCTGTTTATCTAGGTTTCTACAAGGGAATACAGGGGCAGTGAATTGGGAGCCACTGCAGTCTCTGAAAGTATTTGTACAAAGGAACTTGACTTCTCTTCTTCCTATATATCCACATAATAGGAATTCAGATTTTTCCCAAAATTCAAGCCACGATTTGAGAGCATCAGTTCATTTCAGGAAGATGCTCAGTCTCGGTGAATGCTCACAATAATCCTACTTGAATACATAGTAATATTACAATGTATTAACATCTGAAAATAACAAGTGACACAAGAGAGACCCTACATAAATAAATTTTTAAGCCTGTCACTGTATGCAACTCAGCTGCTTTACCTTATGCAACACTAAGTGGCAGAGTTTTAAAGCCGTCAGAGTGAGTTAGTGGTGATGATATAAAGATGTATAAGGAGAGAAATTACTCCCTGTTCTTTGCTGGCCTGCTGTACTAACCAGTTGCTTTTGGATGAGAAGTGAGACCTGTGCCAGAAAAATCTTGTAGCCCTTGCAGGTTTGCAAAGACAGCCCATGGAACCTGGGTGCACAAATGTCCCAGGACTGAAGCCAAGCCACATTCCTTTTGAGGAAGCCACTCCCAGTCTTCCCAAAAGAATAATTTTCTGAGTGCTAGTCTCCAAGGCAAGGTTCAAAATAATTTGATCTAGAAGCCGGTGCCTCTTTAACCCAACACTGATTCCTTGTTCTGTTGGGTGCCTTGGCTGAGAATTTTACCAAAAAAAAAAAAAAAAAAAAAAAGGTAAGCTTTATTTACTCAAGTATTGCTTTCAGAAAAAGAAGATCTCAACTGTCTTGGAAAAGACTTCATTAGTGAATTGGCAGAGGCAGCAAAACCATGGGAATAAATTTATAGGTAGGATGAAGCTGTCTTTTTGAATCATAAATTGACTGCAAAAAGAAAATCACACACTACATTGTCCAATGATTCTCTAAAGAACGCCCATCTCCAAACACAGCCTGCCAAGTGTCAAATACATTATTAACTAGAAGTAAAAACTAAAATAATTCCTCCCTAGATTCTCCTTTGGGAAGTGAAACTTTATACTGTCCTTAATACAAAATGCTTTACAGGCACAGTGCAATCCTGTACTAATGCACTACCTATCAGAATTGATATTTAAACACCTTTCCTACTGTAGAATTTTGAAGCAACACTTTTGACTTCTATGGCAACTTTTTCCAAGGTTCCCTGAGTCATTTAAAAGCAATAATTAATGAAAGCTCCATGAGTTAAAGACATAGTGACAACAATTTCCAGAAGGTAAATCAGAGAGACTTAAGGTGTCATACAGGGTTGTGCACAGGGCAACAGACCTGAAGACTGGGCCCTGGGGCATCCCTGTGTCAGTGCCCTGCATTAGGCATCAGACACTTCACTCCCCCACCCTACATATGCTCTTAATGCTCAGCAAATTCTCATTACAACAAAGACACCGTGAAGTGATTTTAGTGCTTATTGACAGTAAATGCACATTATTATCTCCAGGTGTTTTTGTTTTGTTTTAATGTGCTGGGGGGGTTCACCTTTTACTGAGAAGATCTTCCTTATTACTAAACAACCAAAGAAGTAGAGAGTTACCAGGGGCTGCCTACATTTGTCTCAAATGTCTTTTCAGCGTATTAAAGTGTTTTCAATTACCTCCTAATATACCTCCAGGGAGCCTAGGAGAATGGAAGGATTAGTAGAGTAATGAGTTTAAATTATTCAAGGGTTTGGGGTTTTTTTTCTCCCCATCTTATTATGTAACTTTGTTGGATTTAATCCTAGACCAGAGATATTTGACAGTACAAGCCAGGTTATAGCTAATGACTAATCTCGATCCGAAATCAAGGGGTTTAGAGAAAAGAATATTAAAAAGCAAATTGCCCTTCCATCTCCAAGATGATACAGTAAAAAGAATATGGAGGTCTGCTTTATTTTGCACTGATTGAACCAATATTTCTAAGTTTCTAAAACTGATAAGGCTCATGAATAGTAGATGAATTTATTGGGCAGGAACATCCATGAGGAAAAGAGGGCAAGTGATCCATTTTTGCTTTATTTCATCATGACATAATAAAATCCCAAAACTCAGCCAGCTGAATCAAATATCAGAGGGGAGTGAGCTGAGGTAACTGATATTTGTGTAGTTCTCTGTGATAGCCACTGTTATGGGTATTACCCCCCAAATATTTGAGCAGCCCAAAGCTATCAGATGTATTTTAGCCTCCATGTCATGATGAAGTAGAGAAATTTAATTTTTATTACATTCAGGAATTGGAGGTACAAATATCACACTCTAAAGTTCACACTGAAAGTTCCAAAAGACCAGGGATTCAACCAATATCTCCTGAGCCCTACTTGTATCCCTGACGGGCCAACAATCCACAAAAAGCAATAATGCCAAAAAAAACCCAAAAATTAAAGCACAAAAATGAAAACCAGACCACGGTTCTAGAGGGAAGAAAACACATGCTTTACAGAAGATATTTATCATGGCACAGTCTTCCAATTTCAGTCTTAACGTTTTCTTACCTGGTATGTTACACTGGTGGTCCTGTCTGTTCTGTAAGCTGCTTTCAAGTCTTTCCTTTCTGCAGTTTTCTGTTCCACCTGGCTATTGTTGAAGGCAAATCAAATTTAGCTGCCAAGTTAATTTTTCTGAACCTGAAAAATTATTCTACATAACATTTCCATCATGGTGACTGTTAATATCTTCACCATAATTAATGCAATTTCCTTCACACTGGAGCTGGAACTTGGCTTCTATCCTATATAGTCCTGTGAATTAAACATGGGTTTGTTGATGACAGTCCTAATACCACAACTTTAGTTACTGATTTAGAATGAGGATCTAGAAATTTTGCTTAGCTCCTACATTTTGGAATGGCTACCTAATTAATGTGGAATATAAAATGTAACAAATTCTCAGCAACAGAAAATATGAACAAACCTCACTGTTCTTCAACTCTATGTATTGTCAGCATCACAGCTGTATCAGAATTTACAGATGTCCTCAATTCTAATGTGTCACCTATGAAAAACACTGGGGATCATGAGAAATCAGTGAAAAATAAAAATGTGTGTGAAAGGTATTTCAAGTAAAAATCTCAATTGCCTTATATTGTGAAAGAATATCAAACATGTATTGAATAGAGCTGTTGAAACTACAGTAAGTTTGAATATTTTTTCCAGTAGTGTTTTTTCCTCACAAAGGTAGTCAGTCAAAACGTAAACTTTAGGAGAAAAAGGTTTGGTTCTGTTTTCTCCTCCCTATACCTCCAGATCCAATACCGAATTTCTTGAAGAATAGAGTCATGTCAGCTCCTTGAAGAGATCCATGGACTAGCATCAAGCAGAGAAACAATCCTGAGTTTGGAACTCCTTATGCTCAGACAAATCTTTAATCACAAAGGAATCATTTTGACTGGTATTGACTACATATAGATGTTTGTGTGCACATATATATATATATATATGTGTGTATATATACACACATATGCATATGCCCACACACATCTATAAATATGTTTATTTCCATGGGGTTTTTTCCTGACATTTTTAATTTTTTTCCCATTTTTCCTTCTCTCTGCTCCAAAAAACTCGACTGGAAAGGTCTTGGTTTATTCCTATTGAAAGAGGAGAAGAAATTCTGTGGGTAGGCAAACACCATTTTTTGTCTCCGCTCTTGCGAACACCTGACTGATTTTTGGTCTTCTTCATCCACTATAAGATACTGTTTATCTTTGCTAACAGATATAATGACTGCTGTTAATTGAGAGACAGCATTTTTTCTCTCTCATACTTTCATAAGACTGAGTAATCATACATGAGTATGTGTAGAGATTCAATTTGAAACTAAAATCTAAATGTGTCAGATACATGAGGTGATTAGAACAGGATACAAAAAATTATCACCAAAATGAAAACAGCAAAAATGTATCCAAGCCACAGCTTCCATAAAAGTGATCCAAACATGAATAATCTAAAATGGAGACATTTCCCAGTAGTTTACCACTAGAATAATTTCAGAAAACAGAGCTGGACAAGAGATATTAGTCCCATACTGTACCCAGAAAACACACTTTTCATTGCTGTCACTGCTGCTGGGATCTCTCATGACAAACTCAACCTACAGAAGATATCTATACCTTATGATGAATGCTATGAAGAGTGACCAGTGTGTTTTCAAGGAGACTTCTTCCATACTCATACTCCTCTTCATCCTCCTCTTCCATACCATTAGTTAGCACACTCAGGGGAGTCTCTATGTGTTGGGCAGGACTGTAGATGGATACATCCTAGCTCTGCCAATTCTTGTGCTAAAATCCTGTCTGCATTCACACACAACCCAGAAGTTAAAACATTACCTGCCATAGCAGGATTCTACCTGCAAACTCCAAAGCAGCAGCAGCAGATGGTTTGGGTGGATATTAAATACTTCCCCACACTCCATTCTGCCTGCTAAGGGTTGCTACCCAGAGGCACAGGAACCCAGAGGTGTGGAAGAGATGTGCACATATAGCCCAAGTGCCCTCCTCCTGCTTTTTGTAAAATGTGTTAATGTGAATAGATTGAAAGTTTTAGCCTGAAGTAAATTAACTACATTATGTATAATGGCAAATTATGTAGATTTATACCAGATAATCAGCTGGTGTGCTTTCCACTAAAGACAGCTAATGTCCAAATAGGATAGTTTGAACTTGAACAAATAAGTTCAGATTGTTCCCACTGGGCATATCACTTCAGACTCCTATAACACTACTTTGTGATTGCCTCCGAAAGTACTGTGTCCATATATCAACCCATTCTTTTTTTCACTTTCAGGGGCCCACCCACCTCCACCCTTCAACTCCTTTATTTTGGACAGAAATACTAAAAATGGGTTCTAAACTGTGCCATAGCAAGCAAAATACAGTGCAGGGAGAGCTTGGAACCCATTTCTGATGGGAGGAATTCTCTGAGCATTACCACTTTGATAAACTAAGGTATTAATGACAAGTTTTGGCAATGAGGAGCAGAAAGAAGAAAGTAGAAGGATGATACTACTATGCGTGATGAGACGAAAAAAAGGAAAAGACAACCATGGGCCCAAACTGTGCCTTCCCCCAAAAACAGTTGAAATTCGAGCTCAGGCTGCCATAGGAAAATTTCCTATTTGTTCCAACACACCAAGGGGAGCAGTGGGTCCGTAAAGAATGATGCACAAATTCAGTGGCAAAAACTGGTTTATTCGTCTTGGAGAAGATGAGATGGAGGGGAGACGTCTTTGGGGTCTTTAACATCGTCATGAGGGGAAACAGAGGGGCAGGTATTGATCTCTTCACTCTTGTGACCAGAGACAGGACTCGAGGAAATGGCACAAAGCTGAGTGAGGGTAGGTTTAAGTGGGATATCAGGAAAATATTTTTCACACATAGGGTGGCTGGGCACTGAAACAGGCTCTCTGTGGTATGGTCACAGCACCAGCCTGACAGAGTTCCAGAAGCATTTGGACAATGCTCTCAGGCAGATGGTGTGACTCTTGGGGCTGTCCTGTGCAGGGCCAGGAGTTGGACTCGGTGATCCTAATGGGTCCTTTCTAGCTCAGCATATTCTATGATTCTGTGAATTGCACTCTTGAAACTAATCCCCTGGGCTCTGACCTTGAAAATTTCTACTGCCAGAGAGAGAACTTCTGTGTAAAGTCAAATAATTTTCAGTACCTGTCCCTCTTTTTCCATAATTTGTTCTCTTTCTACGCAGGTTGTAACCACTGCAGAAACAAGAAGTTTCTTAGCATGTTTACACTACACACAGTACCGCAGAGACCTTGTTTGGGTTGGTGCCTTGTGTTAGTGTAATCATGTTTCCAGAGTTACAACATATGACTGCTCACATCATTCCCCAGGAAGAGCAGAGCCAAATGGCCACCATTAAAAACAGCTGATGACGCTGTGAGCTTGCACAAGGCAGATCCCTTGGACAATACGGCAGTGCTTTTCCAAGACTTAACAGAATCAAACTTGCAGACTTGTGACGAATCCATGCTCAACCTGGATGATCCAGGCCTCAGGTCTGGGAGAAACTGGTAATCTGAAGAGCCCAGAGAGAAATGACATGGAGCCCTAGCTTATTTCCTGAGAAGGAATTTCATGGCAGCAAGCTCTTGACAGTCTGGCCTCTAAATCCAGAAGAAGCAGCTTGGCAGAAACATCCAAGCTAGGCCCCCAGTGGCAGTCCCATCAGTTGAGTTCAGAGGAGAAATTATTGTGAACACAGCAGCTGAACTAAGACTGTGAGATCTAACAACTTTATTGCCTTAAATTATCAGACACAGCTGAGCAGCAAACATGGCACAGACTGAAATGACACTGCAGCCTTTCTGCTTGTGGAGACAGTTTCCTGATGAAGTGTTTTATTCAGCAAGGGCAAAATATAAGAACTTGGGGACTCTTTTTCCTCCTTCCTTTAAAAGTACCACTAAGCTGGTGCCTGTTTAAAGGGCATATTGATTTTTGTTCATGCAGGGAAACTGTAGCTTGTTAGGAATAGTACTTTTTTGTTTGTTTAGTTTGAGGGATTTTTTTTGTATTTTATTTGAATTTGAGGAGGTTTTTATGTATTTAACTTTTTTTTTCAATTCATCCTAGCGCTGCAGGTGCCAGTACCAGTGCATTATCTGCTCTTCCCTTGACTTTGATGCTTACACAGGGAGCCATATAAAAATATCCAGACTTATCAGGAAGGATTCTGGCACAAATACTGTGTAGTGGTCTGTCAGTTGTACTCTGCCATTTCAGAGAGAGTTTCTAGACTGCTCAGATGAACAGTCTGACCACATTTATCTTCAGAAAATGAACATGATGTCAGCTTAAAAACTCCCACCAAACCTTCTTTCACATGGACCCAAATTGCTTGTGGGTCCCTAACTATGGAGATGCGTTTTTGTCTGATTTTGCAATTTATTTATAATAAAGAGAAGTATTGAGAAAAATAAAGAGATCTTTGTTCATGAGAGATAACCTCTGTCAGACTAACAGTGCTATCTGACATCCTCTGCTGTGCACTGTTTACTCCTCAGAGCACTTACAGCAGGATTCACCATAGCAGCTGCCAAACAGCTGCATTTTCATCCAGTATCTCAGTAAGGCACCTTTCTTGTCCCACATAGGTCCCACCACAGATGGGAGAGCAGGGAGGGGTGAAAGGTCTTCAGGTGCTCAGTAGGCAGCTGCTTCTCCAGAAGATCTTTGGGATCTGATGAATATGCAGTATTGGTGAGGCAGGATCATTGCAAAGACAAGTATGGATAACAAGGTAGTGGCTTTAGGGGTTGTTATTTTTCTTTGTGAAGATCGGGGAACAAGAGTGCATGCATGGGTGCATTTGGCTGTAGCAGCCCTGCAGAGCCAAAAAGGACTGCACAACTCACCATCAGAAAAGTTTGCTTAAAGCAGACACTTCTAATGATGGGGAAAATAGTCTTTGATGGTTACCTGCCTAATACTCCTCAGTTTGAAGTCAACACAGGACTGCATTACTTTTCTGAGTGAGCCTTCCCATAACAATAAGTTCTCTCTCACATTTTGTATGAATTTTAACCTCTTCTCACAATTAGAATGTGGGAAAAAGGTTTCCCTTAAAAAAAAGATTAGAATTACAAAATTAAAGTTCTAAATGTCTTTGCTATATCAAACACCAGTGATAAGGAGACCTGAATACCACCCTCTCTCTTTACTGCTTTGATAATATCAGCAAATAAAAAAGACTGGGCATTATTATCTAGATATGTTTGCTTAACTGCAACAGCTGGCATCATACAGCTAAACCCTTATCACAAGCTAAAAATCACATGAGAAGCCTATATTTGGGCAAATGTCATATTTCTGTTTATTTTGCTATTTTTTTGTCCCCCAGTTTATATATGATATAGGTAATGACTGCATTTTACTGAGACACTTTTAAAATTTAGAATGATTTTTTCAATTCCATTGGATTTTTTCTGTGTGACAAAAAATCAAAATAAAAAACATTTGATTAAATACAGAGGCAATGGAAATGTTCAAAAAAATATTTTTCTCTCTGGAGCTTCCTAGGTTTCTTTCTGAAATTAAATGTTATAATAATACTAGGTCAATATGAGGAATAAAAATCTTGTAAAACTTCAAATGAAAAGTGGGCATTTTTTACCTGTTAGTGTTATTTACCTACATTGCCTCTGCTATGTGCCCTAGTGTTATCAATGCAGATAGAAAGCACCATACGACAAGTAAATTTCATTACTTACAGATTTTTCACATGGTCCTTCATTACCAAGAGATTTACTTTGCTAGTCTCACTTTTACATGTTAAATCAACACTTATATTGGTATATAACAGGGACACACAGTGCCAATTACTGGCAAACTAGATCCTGACACAAAGTACTGGTTTCTAATAAAGGTGTTGCCCATGGCTCTATGTACCCCACCATATAATTAATAATTGGGTTCTGGCAGATCCTGGCAGTTTTGACCTGAGCTTTTCATCAGTATTTGTAATAGCACAGGAATATTCTATGGGCTATATTATTTCACATGATTCCTATGTGAAGAGCTGCTCAATAGTGCAGTAGCCTTTCTTTGCCTGAGTAACAATGGCAGTACTGATTACCCTTAATAACATTATTATGCTGTGTGCACAAATCAAGCACGAAGAGCAATCAGGTGGAGAATTAGATTGTTTTTTAAAAAAACTGATCTTTATTCTTGCTACATGTCTGCTGAACCTTGAAAACAGTAATGAGATGGCCTTTAAATTGCTACTGCTTTGATAAGAGATGAGAGGTGCAGGCAAATAACATTTCTTCCAGTTTGGTAGCTATAGCTTGCAGGCATTGCTCTGCCTAGAGTTTACTTACAGTGGAAGTTATGAAAGGAGGACTTGAACTGCATATGTAGTTGGTACATATGTAAATATATAAATACTTTTATGGCACATCTTATGTAGAAATATGGAGATATTAAACCTCAATCTGCCAAAAATGTCTGAAATGAAATGAAAAGCAAAAAATCCGTTAGTGGCTGAACTGGTTCTGGAGAGTCAAGATAATAATAGATAAAAACATTACAAAACAAAAGGTGAATTTGATTTTGTGTGCAACTCTCTTCTAATATAATCAGTTGCTTGTAAAGCAGTTTTCCATACAGCCATGCAGAATGGCTGCCAAGGTTCTGGTTCTTCTTTTCTGGTTCTTCTTATGCCCCAAAATGTCTGGATAATGCCACCTAAACTCAAATTGTGGACCAGGAGCAGATTCTCCTCTTTCCAAGGGATAAAGACTTTATTAGAAGATATCTCAAACAAACACAGACACCTCTCAAGAACCTGAAGCCTTCAATATATATGGTTTACAGCAGCCACTTTTTTTTTTTTTTTTTGCCCTGTACTGCCAAGGACTGACTGGACATGTACTAAAAGTAAATTTAAAGACTCAGGGCAAGGACACCCCTTGAGAAGATTATAAGGGGCTGCTTCAGTTCTTCAAGGGAGATTTGGTAGTCATGGGAATTTGAACCATTTAATCCAGTTTGAATAAGCAAGCCATTCAGCAGCTCCCTGCAAATAACTCATCCTTTTAAAAACTGGTCCTTATTGGTTTGGACAGTATTGTCTTCTGATCCATTCCTTGTTTGGTGTTATTTGTGAAGTGCCTGGTTAATGGCACTGCCAAATATATCCTTATGTGTCTTTGAAGTGCCTTTTCATTTTACTCACCCTGCCTTATTCAACGCTTCTAGGGGGTTTTTTGCATTCTTTCTTACTTATGTCTCTCTTACAAATCCTTTCCAACTTAGCCTTAGGCAACACACTTGAGCAAATGACACAAAAAACACAGGTACTTGTTCTAGAAAGCTAATTAAAGAAAACTTTTGAAGACATCTGTTGGATCCAAAAAAGGCATTACCTAGTGCAAATTACAGGAAAATCCTATATTCTAATGGGGAAATCAGAGGAAAATTAACCAGAATTTTCCACAACAGTATCTTAAATAGACTAGAAAATAAAATAAGTTCCTAATGTTCTACAATTGTCATATCTAGAAAATACAAATATACCATCGTCAACGCATCGTGCATGGCTGAGGGAGTTTCTTTGCTATGTGCATTTTCTAGTGTTTCAAGTGTCCAAGGATTTACCACTTCAGTTGCCACAACAGGGCATGTAGCTGCCGAGTTTTTGCATGCACAGGGGTACCCCACCTGTCTTTGCAATCACAGAGACTGGGTGCACAGGTAGAGATAGGAAGAATGCCTAAATCTTACTGGCTTCAAACTTTGCCTACTCCTCAGCCTGTCCAGTTCAGCAAATGATCCCAGATGCCCTTGTGGCTGCAGTAACTTGCAAAACAGAGGCACCAGGTGCTGGTTATGTGAGAGCAGAGGAGATGACTCAGAAGAAACTTCACTAATTGCATAAGTCTTCTGGGTCTGCTGCCAGTTGGCAGAGTGTAGCAGCTTCAGTAAGTTCAACTCACGGTGCTGCTCACTTCTAGATTGGGAAGTGGGGACTGGGGGCAGCATCTTTCTCCACTCAACTTGAATTATAAAAAAAAAATAGAGGTGTTTCCAACCACCTCTCTGCTGATGCCTGTCAAGAAGCAGACATTCCTCTGCAGACTAATTCTGTTTAAAGAGATTTTAAGTTCTCCACTTCAACCTTACATCTAAGGATCTGGGGAAGAGATCACCTTTTTGACTAGAAAAACACTAGACTGCAGCATAGGAGATCCTCTCAAGAAGTTGAGAGACAAAAAAAACATAAGGTGAAGCATTATTATGAATTCAAACAGTAATGCCAGAGCTGCTTTCTTCCTTGAGCAAGCACAGATTTGCCGTCTCATATTTAGATTAAAGGGCTGACTATTTTGCCACAACTCTTTAAATAAACACTGAAAGCTAAGCAGCACCTGACCTTCCCCCCATGAAAACCAGCAGAGAATTAAAAACTTTTTTTTTTACCAGATCATCCTCCCGCAATAGGAACAAAGACAAGATGCCTTCAGGTAGGATGTTTTTAGACTGGTGGGATATAGATCCCCTGAAGACTTTTGTCATCAGTGTGAATGAGGATAGAAATGGGATCTGACAAAGACTATCCCTCACTCTGGGCAACTTTTTCTCCATTTTTAAAGCCTGAATACTAACTACTTTCCAAACCTCCAGTTTGCCTGAAGCATATCTATAATAGTTTTATTCAGAAAGTCAGCCTTCAAAATACCAATTCAAAAGAGGTTACAGATGTTTTGCATGAGGAGATTGATTCCTGTTATTAATTTCTTGCTTTGATTGAACATAGCTCTGACAAGTCTCAGTTCCCTCTTTCCTTCTCCTATTTCTTCTCATAAATGTAAATTCCCAAACTATCAGCATACAAACTATGCTGAATTGAACCAGCTTCATCTCTCTGCCTCTTGACCTAGCCTCTGAAGTCCTGACATTTGAGGAAGGAATAACCAGCAATTTTAATTTCTTTGAAAAATTTCTTTCTTTCCCTTTCCCCATAAAGGGAAGCTATTCTAGTCTCTGACATGATACATTCTTTCTTTCCATTAAAGACAAAAAATAAACCTATATAGCAGCTATGAAATACCAAGGACAGGACACTGTGCACATAGGTGCTCTACACCTAACTTATTGAATTTTCTCCTTTTGCTTAGCAATCTTGTATCTGTGGTTTCTGCTTGCCTATCACTGGACTGCTGTAAAAGTTCTGTATGTTTGTAAATATGCATCAAGTAGACTCAGAATATAAGGTACAGAGAGGACGGAAGTGATCTGTCCCAAGTTACTCAGGTCAATCGCAGACAGTCACAGAAGAAAAGAAGAAACTTGACTCCCGTTCTCCTGCTTTTCTTCATCATCCAGGCAAAACCAATAAGCTGTTCCTGTCTGCAAAGCTCCTACCTAAGAGATGGATTTATCTGGGCCAGTTCATACCACAGCAGGCAGGAGCCTTGACTGCCTCCAGTGCCCCGAAACCTTTGGCACTCTTCTCATTGCTTCCCCCAGCGCCAAGCCACAAAAACCTGCTTGTGACTGAAAGCTCAGGAATCTCAGTGTCAGCTCACTTCTGCTTAGCTTAGCAGTCCCATCAGGATCTGAAGACTCTGCCTTCCATATCAGTGCCTGCGTCTGTTTGATTATGGAAATACATGCAGAGGTCCAGCTAGAAAAAAATCCTAGCCTGTCTAAAATACTAATGGAATAACCCATCTACCCGGGGAAAAAAAGCATTCAAGTATAGGCTGATTAGTAGATATTCAATAGTTTTAACCTTCAGTGATGAAGCAAAAGTCAAGGCTTCATATTTGATGCATCTGCTTCAAACCATCTCGCCTCATCTCACAGGATGCAGTTGCAGAGAGGCAGAGGAACACAGAGAGCGTGCAGCAAAGAGTGCATGAGAGAAACCAAACAGGATCTGAGATCTGCTTACATGTGTCAAAATGTCTCTTTAAAGGACTGTCAGTCTTGAAAAAAAATGGCCTGGGAGGGGTTCAATACATAAATCACAAGTGATATACAAAGATGTATTAAGACCAAGTGTTCTTGTCTCTTCCACCACAACAACTAACAGGAACTAAACAGGGATCCTAGGAGCTATGTCCAAAGCAAAGAAAGATGTGGTTTACTACAGGTAGCAGATCTGTGAAACTTCTGGACAAAAGAAGCCAAACTGGATGCTAGACATTTATGTGTGCCAAATAGACAACTGTTAAAAGAAAAAAAAATCATGAGGGATTAGAAAATACACTGAAAAATAGGAGTCATGTTCTAAAAGAAGTCAGAGGTCTGGAAAGTAACAAGAATAAAAAGTACTACATGTTCATTCTGTTCTTGCTCATTTATAACCACCTTGTACTGCTACAGCTAAAAAGAGAGTACTGAGTAGATGAAGCTTTTGTTTGACCAGTATGGCACTATTCTGTTCCATTCTTTCACCAATGTTTTTTCCTACTCAGGCCTGCCACAAACTGCTCACAAATATTTAGTTTTGCTGTAATAGGATGAACCTTGTTGGTCTGGTCTGAAACCAGAGTAATTAGGAAAGCATTTCTTCTGTTTTGGGGCAGAACACTGAAACCTCATACCATTAACCTGAATATTTGTCTCTGAGTGGTTTCCTCACCCACACTGACCACAGGACTCCAGAACCTGCACCACTGCTCAGTCATGTGGACAAACACATCACTTATGCTTGATTTCAATGCACCACCATTCAGTTATTCCCATTAACTAGTTCTCTTCCATAGGAAAATAAATATATTTACATTTATTTAACATAGTACACCTACAGGCAAACTAGTCTAACAAATCAAGAGACCAATACTGTCTGTTGGTGTGAAGGCAACAATGGTGAAGGATTTCACCCTCCTACATACACCTAATTCCTGGCTAACATGCTTTAATGAGATTGTTACAAGCAGGGGAGTGTAATTCATTTTTCATAGTATCCAACACCTCTCAGCCTCTCTACTGAGTTTGACAACCAGGAGGGAGAAAATTAGAAGCTATGGTGAGGTGAATGCATATTTTATGAGTTAGCTGGCAGAGCGGAGACACTCCTTTTTCTTTAATGTGTTTAGACAATGAGCTGTGGTGAATTTGAACTGCTGACCCTGTGCAGTAAACCAGCATGTGGTATTACCACCCTTTTGAGCCTTACTGCCTCTGAAGACTAATTTTTAAAATTTGACTTAAAGAAGTTCTTTAAGAGGGAAAAACCTAACAATCATAATACTTGTATAGAGAAATCACACATCCAAGGGCTTTGCTTGGTTTTTGCTTAAAGACAGCTACAAAGGTACCATTAAACTATCGAGAGCGAATCTGAACAACTAGGCAAGTTGCATAGCTTTAACAGCACTTTAACATCAGTAGTTCAGGTATCCACCTGCATTTTAGTCTTACAATGTACAGATACATGCAATATCTATGCATATCACAGCAGCGTGGTGGATGTTCTCCTTACAGAACTGTGATGGTAACACCAACAGGTGACAAGAGAGTTGCATTTCTAGTTTTACCTGTATGAAGGGATGCAAAATGCAGCTGAAAGAGCTTATAAACACAAGCTCTTGTACACTGAGGTGACAGAATATGAACCTTGAAGAAATAGACTATTTTCTTTCACTAATAGGACTATATGTTATGCTGCCCATTTCGTCTTTCATTCTAAAGAAATTTGATCCTGTTGGAGCAAGAGTATGTGCTATAGACTGTACTTAAATCTAAGTTCAAGTGCATATTAATGAGATAATAAAAGTTACTTATTAAATACTGTTTGATCTGTTAGAATAGAATATATTCTAACAGTACAATTCAAGGCACTATTAGCATTTTGAAAACTGCTGTCCACTGGCTAGTTCAAGTGAAGAAGTCTAGATCCTTGGCCCACATATATTTGCCTGTGTCTACAAATACCTCTTCAATAAACTCTAGGAGGTAAAATTAGAAGTGTTGCGTCACTATTTTGAGGCTACTTCAACTAACTATAACCTTCAGATTTCTTTGAAAAAAGCTTCAAAATTAATTTTATATATAGGACTAAATCCAACTGACAGGCACAAATAGGTCTAATCTTTGAGAAAGTACAGAATTTGAAAAAAGTTTTTATTTTCTTTCCACTGCTTCCACATACTGAGTTCCCTTTGATTTTTTCATCTTTCATGTCTCCCTAGTGACAGTACCAGTAAAGCATTCATTTATTCAGGAAACTTCACTGAAATGAATCCACTAATATCGGGACAGTTTCAGGCAGCAGCCAACCTTTCTGCAGAAAAGCACTGAATTGGTCATCAGCTGACTCATGCCTGCCTGCTCAGCAGGGAAACTCATATCACAAACAGGACAGCTTTATTTATTTTAAAACATGGCAAGCTCCCTGTCCAAAGGCACCAGCAATGTAAGTAGATAAGCATGTGAGTGGAACTGTGCATAGCAATTCCTAAAATTATTATTGAAGTATTTGGTTGTGCTTCAGCTGCTTTTGGGAGCCTGGATCTCTCCAAAAATGGTGGGTGGTATTTAAGAATATTACAGGAATAACCTTAACCTTCCCCCTAGGGATAGCCTGGGTAACTTAAAGTAAATTCAATCTCTAAAATCTAGTAGGGGTCAAAGACAGAGTTCAGCAGAACAATGTGCAAAAACTGCCTTGGGGTCAGAGTAGCTGACCTTACAATATTCATCTTTCATACTGTTTTATTTACAGCAGGTACTGTTTTCCCCTTCATGTAGCAACACCTGAGTAATGTTGCATCCTTGCAGTGGCAGCAGCTATTTCTGGCTAGTAAGCCTGTTCCAAGTGGGCATGAAAGAGCTCTGAATAGCAGGTAAATTACTTGCCTGAATATTTCTAATTAGCCCTGGTAGCCTGTTCCAATGCCTAAGCACTAAAAAAAAAATAAAAGGAAAAGTAAAGATGAGTAAGGAAAGGTGAGAAAAGAGGATGCTTTTGATAAATAACCTGTTTTAAAAGCAATTCAAATTGACCAAAAGCCTGAGAACAAATGTCCCAAGAGGACCTGTTTCAATTATTTCCACTGTGATGTGAATATGCGGTACAGAGAATATTTAAAAACTCAATTTTGTGTTATAGTCATGGAATTATAAGCAACTGAATCCCATCCAAAGTTCATGAATTCAGTGGGAGTTTAGCATGTGAACATGGGTGAGCATTTGTATAAATGCCATAATAAATAAAAGCTGTTCCAAGAATGATAGCCTCAGGTTTATAGCACGCAAGGGATATATCTACAGCAAAAATCCCTCCACAATCCAGCTGACCTTTCCAAACCAAATACAGCTATACATTTCATTATTCATCAATAATCAACAGTCCCTTCCACACTGCTGCCTCATGCTAATTAGCTCTTTCATATACAGGGCCAAAGTTTTGATCAGCCCCTTCAGCACCTGAGGGATCACTCCCCACATACACCCCTGCACAGGCAACGAGCAGAGGCTGCAAGAGCACACAAAAGTGTGGCTCAAAGTCACTCCCTGACAGATGAACTCCGTGCCTACCAACTTGCCCAAGCACATTGGATTTATTACTGTGCACACAGCAAGACAGGGTTTCTTCCTGAGGCAAATGAGGAGTAACTTAACCTGCCTGACCTTGCATGGCAGAAGTTGTGGAGGGCTCCCATTAACTGAACTAGGGAAACAGTAACAGAAAGCCTGGGAGATTCAGGAAAGAATGGCCTTCTAAACTGATATATCTGTTGAAATTACTTGCCTGCTTAAAAGCAAATGGGTCAGCATACTGAAGCTGACTGTGTGCAAGACCTCTGCTCCTCCAATACAAAAATTCCAACTAATGCCAGCAAAGCACCATTATCCCTACCCAGTACTCTGCATAAGTTCTCACAGGGTACTTGCATATCAGTTTTTTGCTATGAAATACAATGAAATGCTAACAGAAATACAGAGCTTTGATGTCAAAGAACATATGTTTCCCACTCATTGGTGTGTGGTCCCCAAAGGAATGACTTCTTGTCCTGCTCTTGTCTAATGAAATCCATGAAAACTACCTTTAATTTCACTTCTGACTGGACACTTTTTTGGAATGAAAATGTGCTCACATATATTGACCTAAAAAGTTATAGACACTTCCAATTCCACCCTCCTTAGTATGAGGACATTTGACTAACCATTCAGACCCAGACCACTGTCAAAATTTAAGCAGCAATCACATTATTTAAACAGACATATTACACAGCAATTACATACTCATCTTCAGTGGTTTTATTGCTCACGGAGGTAGAAGTAGATTTGACTAATTTGAGGCAATTAGAACTATCTCTGAAAGACTAAACATGTTAGATACAACTCCCTTAAGTACTTCAGAAATATTATTAATGAAACAGATCAATCTATTCATGCTTTAGTCAAATCTGACAATCATCCAGCCAAGTTTCTCCAAGAAAACCACCAGCCACTGCTAAGACATTTAGCAGAACACCACATCACTAAGTCTGTATTTCCTTCTTTGCTTTAAAACTGCCTTTCTGATCTCACCTTGAAATCTCTGCTTTATTTCTTCTCCTTTAAAATCTTCAGAATAAAAGTAAAGGCTACCCCAGAGGCTTCAAGGGTTTTATTTTTCCTTCACTCCTCATCTTTGTTTTCCTGACACAGCTGACAGCAGATTTGGACTATCAGCTGTATACTTCTGGATTATTCTCAAATGCACAAAAAAAAGAACACCCAGCAAAGGAGGGAGGTGAAAATGCCAATCTATTCAGTCGCAGTGCAACTGAGGCTTCAGAACTGAATACTTCTATATTTCCTTCCAAATTTAGAAAAACATGAAGAATGGAAAGGTATAAAGACTAAAGGCAACCATAAAGTTATATAAGAATCAGAGCACAAGCCACAAGTCAAGAGTTAAAAATAAGACAATGAGGAATAAGACTAGAGTCCAATGCCATAAAAAGTATAATGGATTAAGGATGATGGTTTAGTGCACCAGCTTTTGCTTTTCTTTGGAACTGAAATGGCCAGAGCAAGAGTATCTAGCACCCAAGTGCTGCACAGACACTCATCCTAGTTGAAAGGCAATCAAAACTAAATTTCAGTTTTATTCAGCTCCTGTCCTTAAACACTTTACTAGTTGCCAGGAAGGAGCGATTACGATGACAGCCAGTAGCTCTACGGGCTAGTGGCATTTGAAGCAAGAGGAGCTTTTTTATTTGTTTTGGGTGGTTTGTTTTTCCTTGTTTACCAGGTTGGAAAAAATGTACTTGCTTTGGGAAAATAGTTTTGCCACTGGGTCTTGTATTTACAAGGATACTTCCCCTCTGCCTCTTGAAATGCTACGATGGTGACGTGTCCTGTTTATCCAATTGACATAATGATGTCAGCTTAGAATATGGATAGTGAGCCCTGCCGTCAGCACTAGCTGAAAAGTTAAATGAGAGGGAGGAAAAAAAAACAGCATACTCCATCTTCTAACAAAAAAGCAGAATTTTAATATTTTTAAAATTTCAGTTTGCTTATTTAACTTTGGAAGTCTTAAACTTGATTTCATTATCCTTTTATTACAATCAGTCCCCTAGACACAAGACTTATGTCTGCTCCTTTTGTTTTGAAATCATAATGCTAACTTAAAATCTGTGAGATCTTAAAAATAAATCAAAATGCATTTACTTTAGACTTCTGCTTTCTGTTCCTTCCTTGAGTCAACATACAAGCCCTGACTTCAAATTTTCCTCTCCTATAGCTTGGACGGCATCTACATGTCATTTATTTATTTCTGTAAGGTGGGAAATCACATTTAATCACATGCCTCCAGATGTTAGATCTTTAGGAAAACAGAGGAGACGTAGCAACATGGTGTCCTTTTGATGCCCAGTCTTGGCTGTTGCTGGATACAGTTGTGCAGGTGAAAAGCTCACAAGAGAAAAGGCAGTAGCAGAGTTTCTAGAGTATTTCCCATCACATTTATTACCTTTGTCAAGTATAAATCAAAAATAAAGGTTTATTTCCTGATCTCTTTCATTTAGCTCAAAAAGAATAACAAAATATTTAACATGACAGCAATATGTCTGGCTGAAATAAACATCACCACATTTCATCTCGTATTTGGACAGCTTTGCCTCTCCCCGATTTTGTGTGGAATACTCTATTTTCTTTGCTGTAGGATTATTACATTGTTTTCAGCACTGATAAACTGCCCATGAACTGCATAGCTGCAAAGTCATGGCCCACAAATTAAGATGCACTTCTTCCCTCTGAAACTGTGGAAGGTTCTTTTTCCCCTCCTTAATCGGTTAAGTGCCGGCTGAACAGAGTCCTTAAAGGTGAGAAAATCAGTGCTAACCAGGAGGATGGGACAAGATCACTTCATGGGTCTTCACCATCTGTGTTCCTGACAGCTGACCCAGCAGATGAAATCCATGGCACTGCAAATACACGTCGGAGGTTGGATACTAATGCTTCATGGCAGACACTGTCTCCATGTAATTAGAATACAGGCTTATGTGAGCTAGGAAACCACCAGCACACTAATTAATTGTGGCAGTTAGCACATGCTTCTCCATTTCCTGGTAATTAAATGGCAGTGAATCTTTTTTTTAAAGCAAATCACTTTTTAATTAAAAAAATGAGTTTGTAGAAGTTCCACAATCCATACCAACTAAGACAGAAGAAATCCTCCAGAAGTAGAGGATGCTTTCACATATTCTGGTAAGCTTGCTATTGTTACATTCAGACCTAGGAAAATTGCTACTAGTTCCCTTACAGATGTAACGAAGAATTTACAGATATTTTGTGGATCTCAGGAGAGAGGAAAATGGCAGAAAGTTTGTATTTGAAAAAATTTGTGACTTAAGGTATTTCAGATTGTTAGAGTTTCCTTAGAGGAGGAGCAGTTATCAACTACTTATCATACTGAACATTTCCCATGCATTGATCATAGATACACTGTGATCTACATTTTAAAAGGCCATTCAACTCAGAAATTCAGCACAGAGAAACTTGCAAATAAATATATTATGATATAGGAAACATAATCATATGATGGATGATTGGAAACTGTTAGATCTGGCCACCAAGAAATCACCTTCTAAACCACTTTGGCTCTCAAATATTTTCTCTCTCACAGAACAAAAGACTCTTCAGGTAGGAGGAAATAAGACATTCATTGATGACAATAAGTCTGCTCCTGTGTGAATAAAGGTGAGATTTTTTTCACAGTGTTGAAATCCACCCCTGTTCACTAGCTGCCTTTTTAAAAATTACAAGTCATACTCCTGCTTGCCAACATCTGACATAATGAAACAGCTTCCTGGTTTCTGTGGGTACTTGGACACTAGAAATATAGCTAGAAGCCACTTTTCCCCCTTCTACAATTCTCCAGAGCACAGACCTCAGAGGGACACTCTGATCTGAGAGATTTGCATGTTCTTCTATTGCAGCTGTTGTGAAAAATATTCCCAGAGGGTTTAACTCAGGACTTTGAAAGCTTTAGATTTGTTTTCAAGATGCAGTAACAAAATATTGCATCTGAATTTGAAATGGGTTCTCTTGTGTGTTTATTGTGGCACATTAACCAAACCTCCCAGAAGAAGGCTGGCTGCTGACCTTGGCTTCAAGGTGCATCCACAAAGACATGTTCAATGCACAGGCATGGCTGTAAAATCCTCCATCACCAGGGTTTACTTACACCCTGGGAAACTAAGGTTGACATTGTATTTTGCTTATTGCTGTGTAGGCTATTTTGAGCACTGGCTTCAGAGTAACAGTAAAGACAGCCTTCTTTGTGTCTTCCTTAACCCTAAAGTTTACTATGGGCAAGCATAAGCAAAGATCTTTGAAAGACACAAATAAAATCCCTCTAAGAACATTAAGGACTGTCTGCTTTAGGATTTGCATTGCAACAAATGGACTTTGTAGAGTTCCCAGAAGTTCTTTTTTCTCTATCCTCTATCCCTTTCCTGAGCAGTTCACCTTTGCAGAGCATTGGATGGGCACAGGCCTGCTCCAGCCCAGCTAATCACTAACAAAGACATGTTGAGTGCAGCCCCTTCTGCTGTCTTGGCCTAAGAGATGTTAGACCCAGAAACACTTCCATGCTACCAGTCATGAGTATCTAGCTTGGTTGCCACATTCATTCTGCCAGTCTGCTTGCAGAGTTGAGAAACACTTGTGCTGTGATGAGTTCTCACTGAATCACAGAAAACTGTCATTTCACTTCCGCTTGCCTGAGGGGGTCAAACTGAATGGTCTAAAATAGGAACTTTTGTTTCCTACTTTATATTTGCAAGAGCATTAAAGAGCAAAGTTTTTTTTTCCAGAAAGGATTCAAAGATTTTAGTGTCATAGTTTGTGAAAAGCATTCTCTCAATTTCTATTTATGTGTGTGTGGAGAAAGAATTGCATTTAGTTTGTAAATAAAATCTAAAAGTAATACATTCAGTTCTGGAGCTTGCCTGTCTTCTTGAAATGTATCTCCCTACAGCTTAGGGACACAAGGAAGTCATGGAGATAAATGCATGTCCCTACCCACCATTTCTCTTTGCACCAGTGACACCACTGAGTGAGAAGGTTAAAGTCAAATCTCAGGCCGTGGAAAAAACAGCCTCAGCTCTGCCAGGTTGATGTAACAGGGTCAGATAGAGCTGTCCAGGTGAGCATGTCAGTGATTTTACGGTGAAGAAAGGTTTAAGAAAGATGAGAAGCATCAAGAAGATGAGGAAGGCAAGTCCTGTGGTTGAGACTTGAATGGCCTTTGATTAGACTTCCTTCCCTGGATTTGAGGACTAGAGTGGTTTTGGAACAATGTAACTGTTAGCGTTGCAGTGACTTCCTTTTCAGCCCTCAGTGGTTTGCTATTGTGGAAGTAAATTGACATATTTGCATGTGAAAGCTCTCCGTTATCATCTCCAGGCTCAGGTTGGATTGAGAACTATCAGGGCAGGAAGGAAAAAAATAGCAACAGCAAAAAAACCCAAACCCTTCTCTTGTCCTCTTTCCTCCTGCTCAGAAAGAGCTTAAGAAAAAAAAAAAAAAAAAAAAAAAAAAAACAAAACCTGCTCCAAATCTCCAAATCTGCTTCCCAGGTGCCAAGGACACCAGGGGAAAGCTTTTCCCTTACCAGCCCTCTCAATACTTAATCCCAGGGTTTTGAGTTTGCATGAGCCTCAAGAAGGAAAATAAGACAACAAAGTTCCTGCTCTGCAAATAGACCAGACTTTGTATTTTGCTCACTGGTCAAGCTGGTATGGGCAAAATACTGTTTCTTAATCACACACATTCACTCTGTTTCAAGTTGCAAGGATCTATGCGCAGGAGATATTAAGCTCATATGCCCTCTGTAACTACTCACCTTAACATCAAGTATTAGCTTAAAGAAATGACCACTTTCCCTTTCTTCCCACTCCACACGACAGCTCAGCTCTATGTCAGAGACAACTTGCACAAAGACAGTAGGAAAAATGAGGCCCTTGTTGAGTAAATACATCATCTTCTCTCCAGGAAAGATATCAAGACCTGTTCTGAGAGCCTAGACAACAGATTACGCCATTATCTCTTCACTTGCCCCTCCCCAAACTAGGAATTCCTGCATTTAAAACTTCTGCCTTCCTGAGTCAACAGTAAGAATTTCTGGCCAAAGTCATGAAAAGACAGCACATGCACGCTTGACAACATGTGAAACTTACTAGCCACAAAGAACTAGGACACCCTCTCAGGAAGACAACTAGATTTTCTAATCTAACTGGACAAAACAACAAACCTTTCAGTAAAAAGCAAAGATCACAAATTAAATCCCACTGAGACAACATCAAATTAAAAAAATTTAGAAAACTCTAAACTAGGTCAAAGAAAGAGTGAGAACTACTCACCATATTACAGTGAACTTTCACTAAATTTTCTGAAGTTCTTAAACTCAGAAGGAGCTTCAGACTATGGAAAGATTACTGGAGCTCCTGAAGATCCCTCTCATCAATCACCCATGGAAGGCTAAAAGAAATAAATTCTCACTGCCTGCTTCCATATATTACCTTCCTAATTACTCCATTTACACCTTTCAGGTGCAAAGGTGATAGCAGGAATCCCTTTCCCAGTGCATTGCAATCATGTGCCATAGCAACCCCTCTAAAAGCTCCTGGCATAAAGATAATGTGAACAAATAGGGGCCAAAGTTACAGTCACAAACACAACAGATTGCTGATGGAAACAGATAACCTTTATAATGACTTTGTGTTCTGTTATTTCAAAAAATTATTCATTAAAATATGGTGTTTATTGCTCCAGATCCTGTACCATCATCCTTTATTATCTAAGTCAAGCTGTGTATCCTCAGTTAAGAGCACTGTCTTCCACATGTTTATTCCTCCTGGTAGTCAGCCATTGTGAGCTATATATGCAAACAATATTTATTGGGGGCTTGGGGATTTATTTTGCTTTTGCCAGGATTGCTGTGCTTTGCACAGCATGATTCTGCCTCAAGTGCTCAGCACCTGCTCATTTGCAGCCAGAGAGCAGCTCAGGCTATCCATTCTAATGGCTTGTGACTAATGCTGCTCATCTGGGGTGCTTGAACCAAAAACTAAAAAGACAGCATGCTATTTCTTCCTTTTACTTGGAAGATTTTTTTCCTATCTCGGCAGAACGTACTTGGGATATTCAGGTGAAAAATGTTACAGTGAGAAAAGAAATAAGAAAGGGGTTGGAATTTTCCTTCATGAGAGGTCATTCAGAATCTTGTTTGAAGTAACTTTTCTTTCTCCCTGTCATCAGTACTACACAAGGCTTTGCTAATGCTTTTTAATAAATGACTGGTCCAAATTATCAAATATTTCCCTGTATGAAGGTAAAGTCCTCAAGAAAGACATGATCGGTGCTTTTCCACTCAAATTATTAAGGTTATCAATGTGAGAACCTGGCCTAGCCATTTATACAGCACCTATTTTTCAAGGGACTCAAGCACCAAAAGCAATCTTTATCCAACTTTAAAAACAAACTAAACAAAACACATTCACAGTTTGGAGCATCTTTCCTGATGAGGAGAAAGAGCTGTCTCTGAAAGTAAACCCAACCCACTTTACATCCGAGTTCTGTATACACCCATCATTACACTAAAACAAACCCTGGGCAACTTCACCTCTACTGACCACTCTCATCATATTTGCTTTCAGTTGCCAGATAAATGGTATTGGATAAAGCAGGATTTATAATACATAAAGCAATGTCTCCAAATGCATCAATGAGCATTCTATCAAAAGTTGAACAGGCTGTCTGAGTTTTCTTCGCAACACAAAATTAAACTCTGAATACATTTGAGGCTCACTTTTTGTGCCAAAATGAAGAAGTATCCAGTCACCTTGCAGAGGGACTTAACTTCAGGCTGTATTACAGCTGCTTGAAGACACTGGCCCTCTAGTAGAGGGCCAATTTTTCTTCATTGAGACACGGACCTTCAGTGTACCAAACCAGATGTATTTAACTTAAATTCACCCTCTCTGGTGATTGTCACAAATATTAGTCCGATTCAAATACCTAGACATCTAGCTAGCTAAAATGAAGACAGATTTGTATTAAACATACCAGAGACCTCTTGAAGTTGTCTTAATGAAATATTTGTAACTGACCAAATTTTTTCAGATCTGACCTTAAACTGAACCTTCATACCAGCCTGAACCCAAGCCTTTTAGAAATATTTGGAAAAAACATCCTTTCAGGCTAAAACTTTGGGCTTTCATGTTCCTTTTTCTTTCAATTAGTCTGAAATCAGACTCTTTCACATACTATTGGTGCCTTTCATAGAAGGAACGGTATAACCCTGTGCAAAGGGGACTTTTAAATATCATGTGGTATATAGTTTGGCCAACACCTCTAAGACACTGGAGACAGCTCTAAAGGTTTAGGTTCATCTTCTAATAAGTACAAGTCAAAATAATTTTTTTTTTAAAATCACACAAAACAAAACCTACAAAAAACCCCCAAACCATCAGCTGAATCTAGCCCTCGGAGATTGGAAATAATAGTTGGTGATATTGATCCTACACTAGGACAGCAGCAAGATGCTAATTGTCAAATACCTATAGGGTTAGACCTACCAAAAAGGTGACAGCCAGTAAAGGTTTTTGCCATTTCTAATTCTTCAGTAGTAAGTGTCTGTCCCCAGACACATAAAACAGATTAAAAACCAACATGAAATGAATTGGTAGACATGTCTATTCTTATTTTGCTAGGCAAGGGAAGGTCAAGGAACAGCATATGCAGCAAAGATGCTGTTAGTGATTAACACTCCTGTCTCATATGAGAGTGGAGCAGAGCCCCACAGACTGAGCTCAATGAGAAGAAGCAGGTTGTGAGGAGCTGTGAGGTTCAGCTGCTCCCCCTGATCCCTCTCTGCTGCAGAGTAGTCTGACTGATTGACTCCAACTCTAACCGAGCTGGAGAGAGAATCCAGAATTACACACAGGGTAAATGAGTGTGTGAAACCAAACTTCCAAACCAGAAGAAAGTTCATTTCCACTGTAACATAATACAGCCAACATGTTTGATGCAATGGCACTTGCACCGGACAGGAAAGGAGGCAAGAGGTATGTGTGCTTTGGGGAATGGGTTTATAGGCTGAATGGCTCTGCAGGCTTTTGCTGTGTTGTTATTGTTAACTGTTTGTTTTATCTCTGGTTTTAGAGTGTCACTGTGAAATACCAGCAAAATAAGTGAAGTACAAACTTAACACAGAACCTTGAATTGACACATCTAATTCTTTCTCTTGGAAAGAGCGCTCTCAGGGTTAAGAGGTTGCTTTAGTCTCTTTATATATTCAGCTGCTTCTCTGATTAAATTGCCTGTGGCAAATCAGAGGAAATGTCAACATGGTGTTCTCTTTTAGTCACTGTATCACTAGAAACTTTGGGCTCTACAGCTGACAAAAAGAAAAGATATTGTACTAACACAATGTTTGGCAGCAGTGACTCACAGTGCAGGTCTCAGGCTCAAATCCTGCCATATGGTAAATTTGTTACAGATTATACCTTCTAGACACTGTAGTTTCAATTCACTCCACCAAAAAGCCCTCAGATGGTGATGATGATGCTTCCTGCAAACATTGTCTAGATCGGAAACTCTGCTTCAAAGAAACACTCAGCACCATATGCTGAGTTGGTTTTTGCCTCTTGCTTATGCAAGTGCTCAATGTTCATTTTTAGGAGTCAGTAGACATTAAGCGCTGGGAACCTAAACAGAAACAGGTTCAAGGCAGATCACACATACCACATTTTTCCACACATCCTATTCTCTTGGGAAGTTTAAGAATAAAAGTTATAGATCCAGAAAGCTAGAAAGAGTTTCATTAAGACAGTACTCACTATATCAAATATTAGGAGCAGATGAGGTTTAACACAGCTGGGAAAAGGACCCAATGGGAATGGTAGACCATGAAGGGCCATAAGAAGCAAAGGAATAAGTGAGGATGGAGCCTAAGAAAGCTGGTAAGGACCTAGGGAGGTTTTACTATCTGAATATAAAATGACAGATTGACTTGGCAGATTTACAAAAACTTTCCCTTTATAGTGGCATGTAAATAGCACACTGGGAGAACAGAAGGCCCTCATTCTTCTCTAAACCTAAACAGAATGTCATTTGCACCTTGGTCACACAGGCAGATAGCTTGAACCTCAGCATATGCCTGAACAGTAAAGCAGGAAGAAAAGAGGGACAGGGAGTGGTGAAAGGACTTTTTTCAAGGTGCATGACCCATCAGTAGCACAGAAAGTATTCAGGCTCCCTGGTGTCCTCATCACTAAGTGGTGGTGCTGCTTTGTGATTTGGGATCACCTTTAGTTTAATGTTCAGGTGTTTGAAATGCCTCAAGTGTCTTAATGTTTGAAGTAATCCTGAGGTGGTCAGATCACTTTATCAATTCTGAGTATATTCTTACTTCCTCCCCAGGAGTTCTCTTATCATTGCGCTCCAAAGCCATCCTTTGAGGAGTCTCCAGAGCCATGTGGTTAGGGATGAGCCAGGACAGGGTTAATCCTTTATTCTCAGCAAACATGTAGTCTAGTAATGGAAAATGTAAAGATAAAAGCAACTGCTATCAGCACATTTTCTTCCATGTCAGCACTTTGATGTTGAATTCATTGTGGTTCAGAGAGAGCTGGGCCTGGTTGCTTTTCAAGGCCGTAATGAGCAGTGTCTAATATGCTCATTATGGTAACTGTTATCAGACATATTTCTGCATCTGAGCATATCATGACACCGCAGCCGGTTTTATGTCTGTGTGCACACGAGGCAGACAGCTGCCAAGCAAACATCCTTAAAGTGTATGCATCTTTCCAGTGGGTATAATGGACAAACATTGATCCCTTCTCCACTCCAACAGCTTCTACAGCCTCAGAAGTCTGTTGCTCAATGCCTCCCTCTCCCCATGAGACCCTCATTAAGGTGTACACGTGCAGTGGCTTCAGGCCAGCCTTCTGCTCTGCACTCATTAGCACATTCCAGCGCACTGTGATTGCACAGGTACACAGCAGATGGCATTATTTGAGCTGGCATTTACCAGCAATTAAAACACAATAACTATAGAGCTTGTCAAGACATTTTCTCTTTGTGGGATTGCTTGGTTTGTTTCCATATTTTAAGTGAAAATAGCTGCAGTTCCTGTTGACAAACATTGACACCTCACCTAATGCACCAGTTTCTTTATATCTTGAGGGTTTTTGAACTTCCAAATCTCTGTCCATTTGCAATATGTTTCACAGTATTTTGGAAATGTTTTTTCTTGTCAGAAATGAGTCACTTACCACTCATCTGCCCCACACTGATCCTAAAGAGTACAAGTACAGAGTAGCTAAGCAATGCTGTTGTAAACCCAGCCTTCTAGGGTTTCCTTTTCTGGCAGTGAAGTGTATGTGTCTGAGTTGCCTTGTCTTTTTGACATCTCATCACAGATGTTGTGTAATACCACGTGTATCTTACCCCCCGCCCCCGCTGAACAATCATCAGAGCTGAGAGAGCTTTGTTTTATTCTTAATCAGAACATACTTTGAGGCTGATATTTTTCTTTTCCATACTCTTAAGTAATTTCCCACTGCCTCAGTCCTCAGTAAGAAATTTTATCTTTGGGAGAAGTCAGACATCTTGTGCTGCTATGTACAGAAAACACATTTAGTGCTCCTCCAGAAAAGCTGTAGCACCTGAAACTCACCACTAGAATTTAGACTGCCCTGAATTCAGCTAACTCTCATCACACAAGGACAAGACTTATGCAATGAATTCTATGTTTTTCTTTATCTGTTTTAACCTATAAGACTGCTGAATGTGAATTGCTTAATTGCTGCATTTGTTATCTAAGTTCATCAAAGAAAGAATGAATGACAAAAAGTCGGACTTTAGAGGAGAGAGTCTCATTCAGGAGTTCTGAGATGACTGGAAATGAAAGCAGGAACCTTCTTCAGCTCCATTGGACCCTCTGACTGGGCCAGAAACACAGACAGGGCTAAGAAAAATATATTTTAGAAAATATGTAAAAAAATAAGAGGACTCCTCACTGATTTTAATTAAAGCACTAAAGAGGCCCCTAGGTCCAGCTGGATCCACTGAATTGTAATCTTCAGTTTCTCAGCATAAAATCAGTGCTGCATCATTTATAGAGGTGTATATGCTTAAGAGTTGTCCTCGTTAAAATTCAATTACATTGAAACTATGTAATCCCTCATTGTAATAACCTGATAAAAAACCCTTAACTGCCACACCATGTGCCCATTTACCAAGAAAATTATCTCAGCAAAGCACATAGCCCTAATTTAGCAATTAGGGTGCAGTTTGTATCAGGCTATTTCAATAAGATTGAGAAGCAATTTACAAGGTAATTTTGCTCATTGCCGACTATTAAAGGAATGTCAATAGTGAACAGAATCTCCAGTGCACATCTGCATAGAAAATGATGTCTTTGTGCATTCCTAAGAGTAAAAAAGCTATCATGGACAGGATCTCCTGTTTGTAGTATATTTGCCTAATCAGTGTATTATATTTTCTTTCTGTGCTAAAAGGTGAAGTGGATATATGTTACAAGAAGGTAATACAAGATGAACCATGTTCCCACAGCACCAGGGAATTGTCATTGATTTTGAACTACTTGATGTTTTGAAAGCTTAGATGTGATTTTTAGGGTCAAATTCTCCCGCGTGTACCTTTGAAACATCGAGTGGAATATAAGCGTATTGACTGCTGAAGAACGAGCTGGGGATTAAATGGGGTTCTGTTAGGATCTGCTTGTGGGTCTGGATGACTTTGACAGATTTATTAATCATGAGGAGATCACAGCCTGTAGAGCTTTCCACACCTTGACTTGATGGGGGAACTAACTTTTGTCTGTGCAACGAGAATATTTGTTGAGGGATGATACCGATGCCATGAACTGTATTTCTATAAGGTCCAAGAGAGTCAACGTGATATTGTTGACCTCCTCTCTGCAGCTTTTATCGCAGACCAGGTAACAGAAAAGCACATCCATGCAGCTTGCTCTCGGTATCCACCACTATCAGCAGCAGTAGCTTTTAATTATTATTGTATATGTGAAGCAGTTGACCATTGCTAATCAAAGCTAAGTGGCCTCCCAGAAATAGAGTTAGTGATGAGCTCACAAAGTTTTCAAAACACAGAAGCCCACTAGTGCCCTTTGCCAGTGTAGAGGAGTGGTAAGTTTCAAAGACCATAGTTCAAGATAGCTCCAGGACTCCAGATGCAAATTGGGGAATTTTCAACTCAAGATTGATGGGAAAAAGTCCAAGGGGAAGCAATGATACCCTGGTATTTAGGCTCTGGCTCCCAGAGCAGTCAACACCTGCTTGGACTGTGATCTGATGTGATCAAGACAAGCTGGTTATACATTCTTTTCACTTTGTCCTTTACTAGGCTATAAAGTAGATGGCTTCTTTCCTTGGCCTTTTGGTGGGGTTTTTGTTTATTGATTTTTTAACAATGTTTCAAATTTCAAAAGCCCTTTCATGGGAAATCAACAATCAACAGAAGAGAGTTCTTTCTCACTGGAGCTGTTTCTAACCCCACAATATTGCAGGGAAGGTGACATGAGAGTGCTTCAGGAATGAGGATACATTTCTGAGGTTAGTCAGAGCATTTTTAATTAATATTCTTTCTAGCTATCTTTCAGTTTATATTTAAAACTTCATTTTGGTCCCTTGCTGTTCATTTTGTTATGAAGTGTTAATGGTTCTCTAGAAGTATACATCTTCTATTTGTATGAGTGATTTTTATCTCATACTAAGTCTCTTTGCCATGCTAATGAAGTGAATTACTAGCTTTAATTAATATAATTACTAGCTTATTTTCCTTGGTATTTTTTAATAGCAGAATTGAAATTCTATTTGTTATTTATGTGTTTCTGTAGAAACATAGATAGACTAATAGTTTTTTTGTTCTCATGTGCAATATCTGAATAACATAAAGTGTTACCAGTGATAAACTAATGCTGAGCTACCCAAACTAAATAGCTAATTAAATGAAACTTTTGTGCATATTTAGCTACACATTCCTTTTTTATGTGCACAAGTATTATTACATCCACAAGTACCCTTTTTTCACAGACAAGGTTTTACGTGCAGAATTATGACACAAGTAATTTCTGTTGGGAGGCAGTGCTAATATTTTTCACTTAGAAAAGTTGAGTTGCTTGGCAGACACGAATTTGACTGAACAGGGACTTGGTAGTAGACCACACAGCTGTTGAGTTTGGGGGTCCTGTATTATTCACAGAATTTAAACTTTCATTTTAAAACAACTAGAAAACAAAACAAAATTTTCATCTGCCCTTGTAATTTTAGAAATAGTCGTGTCAGACTCTCACTGTGATTCTGCTCATTTATGCATCTGAAACAGTCACAAATAGGAAAATGCAAGCTGCATTTGCATGCTTACCTGAGTTTTGCTAGTTTTCAATCAGGCCATTGCAGTTATACTATGAACCACTCAAAGTACAGACAATCTGGGGTCATCAGGTAGACAGACTTGTTTTGACACAGAAGAAATCATTTATTAATGGCTCAGTGAATTCCTGTAGCCACAGCTCTAGGGATCACAGCTGCTTAGAATCTCTGCTGAGCTCCTGTGATAATGATGTGTGACTTCTGAGCCTTTGCTCAGGATATTGCAAGGTTTAAGTGATGTTCTGTAAGGTTTGTAAGTGAAGACTAGAAAGATATAAAGTGACCTGAAAATAGCTTGTCAGAAGTCATTTAACCAACAACTTGTCTTGACTCCACAGGCTCTTTACGGTTTTGAAATTCTCTATTCTTTTGTCTTCATTGTTCTAAAGGAGGTTGCTCCTGTTGTGTCCATTCCATGGCAGGTTGGAACTGACTGATAATGTGATCTCCCAGGGAGCAGCAAGAGCAGGTTAGGAGAACAGAGCAGGTGTGGTCATCACACTAGGGCAGTCAGAGAAGAAGTTGTGATGCCTGTGGGTACACTCAGCCTCTGCTTCCAGCCTATATAAAGAGCCCAGGAAGAGCACCTCCCAGCTCAGAGGAGGCTCTCAAATGGCATCAAGTGAATTGTATTTGCCTTTATGTGCTACTGTGAAACAGATTTTGCTCTCCAGCCTCTGGGCACTACATAAGCAAATAGAATGAGCAGGCAAACCTATTTAGGCAAACAGGCTGACCTATTAAGATCTTCAAGATTTACTCTCCCACAGATGTAATCAGCATCCAAAACATCTGTACAGCATAGTCCAGTCCATACAAATTACCAGCACATCATTGACTGTGATGTAAAATACTGCCAGTGTCCTGAGCTTGGGCAAATTTTTTCCTTAGTCACCTATATCCTACCTTCCCCAACTACAAAATGAGGCAGGCAGAAGGGTTTAGAACCTTAACTCGTGTATTTGTAAATGGCTTTGAACACCATGGGTGAAAGACACAACTGAAGGGAACAGTCACTGGAAGCTAGCAGAAGATGTGAAGTGGAAAGTCCTGAAACCTGGGCAAGTGACAAGAAGGAATGAGAGAAGACCTACAGCTGTGCTTGTTCCCTCTGGTGATATGCATCTAAAAAAGGGACCAAAAAAAAGAGCAGAAAGGAAGTGGTGGGCTGCCAAAATGGGCAGGCCTAACTGATTACATCAAACAAATGACCCCCCCACAGTGATTTATGACCTAATCTCTCACCAAAGGTGCAACTTATCACTGAGTAGCCAGTACAATTAGTGATGCTCCATGTATCACTTGAGGTGCTGGCTCCTCGGCAGGACTTTCTCGCACAGTTTGTTATTACAACAAATGAAAGGTTTGCCTGGCCCTGCTTTCACCTGGCACAGGAATTGCAGCTCAAGGCTGAAGACCACAGGAGGTTTCTGCAGACTGAGCAGGGATCTGCTTAATTAATAGGTTTGAGCCAAAAGGGCAGCACAGAGAGGCATAAGCTGAGAACAGGACTCAAAACTCTATGAGCAGGACAAGTGATGCACCCAAAAAAGGAAAATTAGCATTTGCTAGGGAACAGTTGTACTAAGAGGGAACGTGATCTACTGAAAACTAACCCAAGCTCACTTTCTGTGTTGTCCTCTTTTACCAAATGGGGCTTGAAAAATGGGTAGTTTAATGTTTTTGAACTGCCAGAAATGGGTATGTGTATTTACGGTTTAATTCTTCAAATTAATGAAGAATTAATCCTCTATGATGCATAAATAATGAGTCTTAAAATGCTTAAAATACTATAAAAAGGTAGCACAAGTAGCAAGGGCTCTATAAAGAATTCAGTCTGATGTTTTAAAGCATAAGGGAACCACTGCAGCAGCAGTGAAACAGTTAGCTCTCCTCCACTCTTGCTATTATATACGCCCAAAGAATTGGCTGTAATTTAAAAGACCATAATACCTGGTTTACATTCCCTGAGTTAGAGAGATGAGCTGCTTTCACAGCTTACAGGCTAATGGTTACAAATTTACCATTCGTTATGGTTCCTGAAGAGACATTCTCAATCACATGCCTTTTGTGGAAGAGGTTTGTTGTCTTTCTAGGATGCTCTGAGACCAAAATAATGCCATTAGAAAATCAAGACCTAAATCTGTATATAGGGAGGGTTTGGATGATAGTTTTACTTTACAGAGATAAACACCAGCCTTAACAAAGAGCAAAGCTCCTTCTTTACACTTTCTTTCAGCTTTCATTAGTGTCTAAATCTGCCAGTCTGGAATAGGTTCCTTTGTCAGAGAAATATAGCCAAAGAGATGATTCAACTTTGTGCTGCATGTGAAGTAGCTCAGAGCTGCAGTACTGATGAAGGAATCAATACAAGGGCATGGATAACAGGATGAGTGGGAAGTCTTTCACACTTTGCAGGTTTCCCCTGGGAAGTGTGCTGCTGCTGCTGAGGAAATGATTGTTCTTACAGTGGTGTTCGCTGCAAGCATGAAAAACTATGCTGAATTTATCCTGCTTATTCTTACACTTCCATATAGCTTCATGGCTCCATATGATCTGTAGAGCAGATCAAAAGGCCACCAAGTGCATAATGGACTGTCAGCAAAATCGTGGGCTTGAGAGCGGTTCTCATTGCTCTTGAGTGGAAGGAGCAATTTTGAAGTCAGCAGGATGAGGATTTTGTCTTCCATGGAAACTAGCAGGTAACACAGACCATATTTAGAAATAAGAGCACTGGCAGGATACAGAGACAGTGCTTATCTGAAAGCCTATCCTACAGGACTTGTTGCGGATATCTTTTCTGCCTAGTAAGAGAGGGGGAAAATGTCCATTTTTATTGCAAATGCCTTTCAGTCATCGACTTATTCCCAGATCAAAGGAGTGAGATCCTCCTTTGGAGGTAGAGAAGTAACATTTTTTCCTGTTAATTTTTGTAAAGCAAAATGGAGAACTCCAGGTTCTTTTCTTAGCCTGTATATTTCCAGGTTTGAAAAGATTTCAAGGAGTGTCTTGTGGCTTTAAACCAGGAGTTGAGGCAAATGAGAACAAATCTGTTCTGAGGCTGTAATGGTAGGAAAGGAAGGGAAGGTGGCAGGAAGGGAATATAGACATAACTGCCTATAACTTTTAAGTGTTTAACCATTGTTTGTGTTTGATTTCCATTTCCAGGCATGTCAGTTCACATCTGTGTCCTACTTCTAATTCTGTTCCTGGGACAATGGGCCATCGCCAGCATTTCAACCCTTCTGTAAGATGATTTTCAATGACTGCCTCAGCAGCTGCCCCCTCTAGCTCAGAGCAACTTTAGGGAAGCAGAAAGATTTGGCATTTGAAAGTAAAGCTATGCTGGTTGTTCCTGAGGATGTGAGTCATGCTAATCTCTGAATGCCTAATGGTAAGGTGCTTCCAAGCCTTAGTCCACTCTCTGTACTTGTGCAACATTCATTGTTGTCCAGTTGGATGCACAGAAGCCACCTTGGGCAGAATTTAGCCTTGTCATTTCTGAGACCTACAGGTGCAGATATCTGCAAATATCTTCACAAGTAAGTCCATAACAATAAAGTGATTAATTACAAAGTGACGAATTAAGGAATAATTCAACATTTTTCGTAGCAAAATAAAATACCCAAACATAAGTTTTCCTACAAACAAAGGAATGAACTGACCACATACTTCAAAGTAAATTTGCAGAACATTTTGTTGTAAGATGTTGTAGGGAAGAAAGAAAGTTTCATTCAAAAGCAGTGAAACATATTTATTCAACTCAATCATTCGGGGTCTATTAACCCTCATGATCTAGATACAGCCTTCAACTCAGCAAGTCTTAAGGTTTATTGGCACCCGGGTGGGTTTTTTCAGGAAGGGAGCCATACCAACACTATTCTGATCTGCATCAGCTGCTAGAGATGGGATAGGGACTTAAAAAAGGTGTTGATCTGACCTAGCACAGTTGTGCTTGCACACTGTAGTTCCTAGATTCAGCACTAAATATCCTTACCCTCACCAGCTCTGAAAATGCCAAATATCATATTCCAGTTTCCTCTTTCTGCTGCTAGACAGCTGCTGCTTTCTTTCTCTGTAAAGAGCTTTAGTGTGGTTTGGCCATATTTTGGCTGGTGTAAGGGCTTCTGGTCCTAAGAGTAACAGGAATTATTCACTGTTTGCTCCAAAGCATTTGCAAGCTGGGCTGTGTTGTTAATCCTCCACTGTATTAGGAAAAGATATCTTTTGACTGCTGGCATTTCAAATACAAATCACTGAAAAGAATCCATGTCCTCTAGGGAAAAACCCAAACAATTAAACATGTGGTCCTATAATCTTCAGTAGAAGATGGCCTATCCATTCCACTAAAGAGCAAGGGAAAAGCCATCATTTATACTGAGAAGTGTAGAGTGCTGTGGTGGACAACACTACACCAAGAGTAAATGAATTCTTTCTTATCATTTAGATAATACTGATTTCTAGATTACAGATCTGCTTTGTGGGCATGGTAGGTATGCACTACTTTCAGCTCATATCAACACACTGTTGATCTCTGGACTGTCACTTCCACACACTTGGAAGATCACAGTGCGTAGAGGTGGCAAATAGTCCCATCTCAGGGAAAGTTAAAAAGTGCCTTTTTCTTGTTTGATTACTTCTTTCTTGCACAGAGACACACTGTGGCACAGAACTAAATGAGCATTAAAGTGTGAAATTAATTTCTGGTTTTCAAACAAAGAGGAAGATCGGACCATGTAAGAATGAAGTATATTCACAGTGAAGAAGACACTTCAGAATACCTCATGTTGTCCTACTCTGTCAGTGCCATTGCACCTACAGGACCACCAGCTTCTCCCATTCAATTGCTCAAACTACATGATCTGACTTTGGTCACAGTCAGACCTGACTCCAGCTCCAACTTCAAAACCCTTACCTGGAGATGACAGTATTCTACCACTGACTGAAACAACAATGAAATGTAGATGTGGTCTAGATTAAACCATCCTCAGATATGTGTGGCAGGAAAGGTCTCAGCAGTGCTGTACACCCGATTTTGAAAGGGAATAAGGTTTGGACCATTGGGGGCAGAGGAGAGCACAGTCCGCAGTCATGATTTGGGCAGTTTTCATAACACTTTCCACCCTATTTCTTTGTCAAAGAGGTTGAGCACTCTTTACTTCAGACAATAAACCCCTTCTTGCTTATAACTGAGAGGCCCAGCTTTGGTGTGCCGGGAATCTTTTGTGTGACTCAGGCTGTGAGGCATGCTTCCAACACTCCTAATTTGTGTTGTTTGTCTTACCCAAATGTTTTTATTTAAGAGTAAAGAAATTAAGTCAGGAACCTGTAATGACCATCCCTGGATTTTTGTAGTTTCTCTGTGAAAATGATGTGAGCTCGACCTTCAAAAGCAACAATACATTTTAAACTGAACAGTTGTAGGCCATTTCCATCTGGATCCATATGAAGTGGATAGAGAGACAGAAAATAAGTTCACTGCAGCTGTGTTGACTCAAATTGGTTGGCCTCCAGGAAATCAACTACACTGTCTTTCAGAAAATGTTTTTGACAGCTTCCCTGATCATCCCCATCCACTGAGGAATTATGCACCAGAGCAGTCATTCCCACATTTCACTGGTGAGGTCATTGATGCAGCTACTGCTGCTGATTTGATATTGTCCAGACTTTACTTTTACCTTCCTTGTGAAGCTGGTGCATCTGTGCACATACACTGGGATCCTGTAAGACTAGGGACCCTTTATTTTTGTAGACCATTGCCACACTACCTGCATTGTCTATGTCAGGAAAAACAGTAGTCTCCCACATTGGTCCCACTCAAAAGCATCAGCACATCTGTTCACTGTCTGCACACACTGTACTTTTCCCTCTGAAATTCCTGAAATTCTAGGCTCAGAAATGCCTGCATAGCTGCCTGGTGACTGCATAGCAGCAAAAAAGCATTCAGGCTGACTTCTTAGTAGCAAAACACGAGCCATTAGAAAAAAAAAATGGATGGAGTGTCACAGTGCACTTTCCCTGTGATAGAATATTATTCATCTTGTATTTACACTAGAAACTGAGATGGAAGCTAAAAAAATCATTCATGCTTATTTACCACAAGTAATGGAAGAGTTAAGCAGAGAAGCCTGGTTTTCTAATTCTGGCTTTTGCACCTGTCATCCCTTCCCTCCCTTTCCTGTTCTAGTGAGAATTTTCCTTCCCTACTGTCTGTGATAGGTCCCAAAGAATTCTGGACACAAAGGGGTGAATCTGCCAATTCACAGTATGCACAGGCCCACGCCAAGCACTTTGCTAGAAGCCAGAAGAAAAAAGCCTGTACAGGTTTTATTTTATACAACAAGCCCAAGAAAAGGCATACTATCAGAACACCACATCCTTCTTTCCTGGCATGGCAAACACACTTCCCATGAGGAGAATCTCACACAAATTTTAAATCCAGCCAAAAAACCTCCTATGTGTTCAGAGACAGGTGGACATGATACATGCAGAATGTGTAATGAACATAGTTAATCTCTCCTTTTTTGAGCAAGTAAAAAAGCTATTGAGAAACACAGCACGAGTTTCTGTCTGAAAAGCTATTTCTTGCGTACATAAAGCAGAACAACTCCATCTCCCTTTAGGGTTTTACTGGAAAAGGGCCAGTGATTTCTCATAATTAAATACAATTGCCTCAGTTGTATGGACACTATCAATAAAGAGCCACGTTCCTCCTGCAAAACTCATTGATATTTAAAATGCAGCAAACACACTGCATTTTAAAAAATGTGTGACATTACTATCACTGTTATCGGGGAACTTCCTTCTTTTATTTTGAGCTTTATCAGAAATGAATTTTTGTAGGTTTCTTCTGAGATCTTCTTCTTATAAAATGTGTTTTGTGAAAAGTAGCCATGATAGTAAGCATTTTCTTTGAAAATATTATCACCGAGGTTTTTAAAGACCTATGATTTGCTTTTATTCATTCAGTTTCATCACTAAACCACTGCCTCTCACTGTTTATACTGCACTGATGCAGTATTCCACATAGACCTGGCTTTGTTTTAATGCCATGTAATGCAAATTTACTCTGAAGTGATTTCACAGTGGAAGTCAACATCTCACATAAATACAACATTTACTAGCATATACATTTCTAATATCAATAGAATCTTGTGGTTTGACGGTTGATCAGACTTACCCTTCTACAGCTAAATTTATTCATGGTTGCTCTGTCACTCCTATCCCTACCTCTGAAGAATTTCTTCACTCTTTTTTTTTTTTTTTTTAATCAGGGACTTCACTGATTCCATCAATTCTTGTAACCAGATGAGTCAAGTTTTAGCTATACAACATATCTGAATAGGTGAATTTGTGGGACTGTACTGGTTTCCACACTCTCTGAAGCTTGCATAAAAAAATAGGTCCACATAGTTACAAGCTTTTGCTCAGAAAGCAAGATATAATTGGGATTTATCGTGTTGATGTGGAGAAGTCTATTAAGAATATCAGGAATATTCAGTGATTCTCTTCGATTTATGAAAAACATCCTTTCAAAGTCTCTTTTTCTTTTCTGTTACTCATGTTGCCCTTGTACTTAACTGTAATTTTCAGTCTTACGTGTTTGCAGTTTGTACACAGAATGGTACAGCACTGAATTGAACTCCAAGCAATTTCAAGTTTACATAGCTACAAAAACTGCGTAACCCAAGAGGCCACTGCATTTACCAAAAGGGTGTATTTCATAAGAACAAGCAAGTTCTACTGCAGAAATGTTGTCCCTCATTTTTTAGCATCAGCTGCTTGCAATATGATGGAAAAGAGATGTCTTGCTACCAAGAAAACATTTCATTCTCAAATTAAGGGGTAAAATATTTGGAGTGCACTTCAAAGGACTTGAGGCAAAGATTTTGAAAGAGCTGTGTGTAGAAAGAAGAAAATATCTTGTGAATTTTTGAGATGGGAAAAGAAAAAATAATTGTTAAAAAGCCCAAAACACTGCTTTACAATCATTTTTTTTAAGATTTTGACGTTTCTTTTGCCACATTTTATTTTCAAAATGCATCATTAATTCAAGCAGCTGAAATTGTTTTATTCAGAACCCATTCTAGTGCAGGCACCTCATACTCTTCTTCCCCTTCCAAAATAGACACAGAACAAAACAACTCAGGAAGACAGTTTGTTGATTATACTGATTATATCTTAGAACTGATAGAAAGTCCACAATATTTTCAGGTTTTTATGGCTTTTGATTTTTAATTCTGGCTCTCTGTCACCTCCCAGACTGGGAAGAACTTCACTGTGAGCAGAATACAGGAGTGTAAGATTTTTCCCAAACTAGCTGAATCTAGATTGAAATTACTTCTGGGCTCTATTTGGTCAGTTTGTGTGACTGGCTGTCAGGAAGCTCAATAAAGCTCTGCACATAAAGAGCAAGAGAAGCTAAAGTGAACACAATTCAACAAAGTCCTGAAGCTATACAAAGTACACAAGCAGGCCTCCTTTCTGTTCATTAAAAAACTTACCTTTAATCAGCCTCAGTCTATGGCCCTCTTACACGTCTCTAGATGGCCCCACTTACTTCTGTGTGCTTTATTTTGTGCTTTGTTATTTCGAGATTCTGTGTGCCATATCTCTGCCCTGACATCTGAGTTTTGTGAAAAGAGACAAATTACAGCAGTATTCAACTCATGTAATGTTCAACATCTGCAATACAGATGGCTGCACTGAAGACAGTTTCCCTACAGTCTCCTCAGTCACTGGACACAAGTGACAGTGAAGATTTATTACAACATCCAGCTCAGCTATAGATGTGTATGTTGCAAATGTTAGCATTCCTCCAGATTAATCTTATCCCCAGTGTCTGGCTGAAAGACCTGTCTTTGATTCTGTTCTTGTTAAACATAATTTCCATGTCTATTTCTTTCCCCCTTGCTGCCAATGAAAACAACTTTCTTCTCTCACTCTCTTTTCCCTACTCCCATCTTTTGTGGACACACATAGCCATCATATTCTGTAGGACCTGGGCATGTCCTGGAACAGAGGTCAATGACACATTTTCATGAGCAGCCTTTTTACAGAGAAAAGGACCTCACACCTTCCTGGCAGGACACTAAAGTACAAAGCCACTGAAGGGTTTGCCACTTACTCCACATGTGAGCTCCGTCCTGAGCTGAAGTTAAAACCAAACTTTACCTTTTTCTTTGTTGAATGCATCATATTCAGAAGCTGAGATGCAAAAATCCAGATGAAATATTTCATTGAAATTTGATTTAATGCTTACTTTCTCAAATGTAATTGTTTTGAAAAATAGCTAATATGATAGCAAAAATCCCACTATTTACTTTTTACCAGATACAAGTGTCCTATTGTCCCAGAAAAGCATGTGTGCTACAAGGACTGTTGTCTGTCCAACACTAGAGACAATGGGATGGAGATTTTCAAAGCTATCTACAGGACATTTAGACCTGCAAAACTCCATTTAAATTATTGCTGTAGGGCATTTGTTTCACTGCAGGATTAATTCTTTTGAATAATAATAAGTCCCCTCCAAGGCCCCCACTGAGCTTCTTCAGGACAGGTGGAATATTAAAATAATAGGACCGACCTATACAGTTATTGCTCCAAGGATAAATGGCCAAAACTTGGGTCTGCATAGGAATAAATGTATTAACAATGTGAAGCACTGTCTCAGAGGAAAAAAATTATCTTAGTTTCCAAGATCATACACCACCTGTTTGAATTCCCCTGCTGGGATGAGCAGAATCGCAAAGTCTGTCGCTTCTGCTGCCCTTTCTGATTTTCTTTGCCATATGCAAACACTTCCTCCCAGGTGAAAAGGAGATTTTTCCTCCTTTCTATTTCATTTATTCCTCCTTTTTTTAAGTCATAGTTACAGATCAAAGCTATTCTCTTGCTTTTGGAAAAAAATAAAAAACCTTCATTCCTATCTGTTTATCCATATATGCATATATATAAATATATGAACAAAAGTGTTATTCAATTTATCTGAAAATTACTTTTACAGTAGTACTGAAAGAGGAAAATATATATTAGGAAAAAATATAAGATTTTTATTTTCACTGTATAAAATTTTTACATATTAGTGTTATCCAAGACTTCAATTCATGTTTGTGCAGTGGGTCCCACACACATTGTGTGTGCCTCATTTCTAAAGGTCAGCCTGAATGTCTCTACCATGAAGCTCAATTTTCAGTCTTCTCCTGAAGGACATTTCTGTAACTCTGAGTTCTTTATTATGTATGACAACTGAGTGACCAAGAGGTGGATGTGTTCAAGTAAGGACTGCCTCCACTTCTCAATCTTATCTCTCAGGTTACAAATTTTACAGCAGGTTTTGGCAATAAATGAACTGAGACTTCAACAACTGATCTGAAGTGTATGGATGTGGTAGATACAGCTGAGAAATCCAAACAATCTGCTGACCTTGGAAGTTAAAAAGTGTAACCCAAGTGCATCGTTTGAATTATTTATGCATTAACACTGATACATAAAAAACATGAAACAAAAATCTCTTGGATGCAGAATGCCCAGCTGAGTTCAGGCACAATGCATATAGATTAATAATTTGGATGTCCTCCGAAAAGTTCATCTGAAGACTTCACAAACCCCTGGGTTAAAGACATTCTCCACTCTTAATAAAAAATGCTTTTTTATAAACCACAAGAATTTTGGTACTTTGCAGGCTTGTCTAGGGAACCCAGATTACATATTCAGAGGAAAAGGCACCTGTTCAGACCCTTGTCAGGGCGGCCCCAGATGCTGCTCTGCTCTGTGGTCCAGGGGTGACGCCCATCTGGATGAGCTAAAGGGTGCTCTCCCTTCTCTCTGGATCACCCTTCAGATTGTGGGGGTCACTGCTCAGAAGTATGGGACACATTATGGGATGCAGGGAAAAAGCATTTCAGGACTCTGCAAGACTCATTATGGGATACTTAGCTGAAGAACCAAAGGTGAGGAAAGGAATGTATCTAGGTGACTTGGGAACATGCATGGGAAAACAGATGAAAAAGAGAATAAAAGGGGCTGATTGCTGAAACACAGATTGTTGTTCAGTGCACCTTTATGACTGTGCACGGTGCTCAGCAGAGTCTGCTTTATGCTATTGAATTCCCTTTCTAAGGATTTTTCTATTATATGTGTATATGTGGGGGTCTAAGTGCCAACAGCTGGAGTGGGATTCAGGCTCAGAGGCCCAGGTGTCAGTGGTGCAAGCAACTGGAGAAAGTACAAATGTGTAAGGAAGTAGAAATGCATGAGTGAGCATGTGAGCTTTAGTAAATATTGAGCCAGGCTTGCTGGTGAAATGGCCTGGGGATCAGATGTGCTTGTGTTTCTGAGGGGGAAGATATGCAAGGAGCTGGCTACCAGAGGGGCCGGGGGAGTCCCAGTCAGCCATCAGTGACTCTGTATGTACACATGTACTTGTGTATGTGTGTTTCTGGGAGCAACCGGGCTTTGCCAGCAGCTGCAGAGGGGCTCTGGACCTCCAGGGTTCCTATGTCCAGGTGCTGGGATCTGGGGAGGCTGGGATCCAGGGGCAGGTACTGCCTAAGGCCAGCTGCTGGACAGACACACATGGTACAAATATTCACATGTATACATACATGTATCACCTACTCATGGACCTTCCTCCTGACCAGCCACACAGGGGAAAAGGTGAGACTGCTGAGGCTGTTCATTCTCCTGCCAGTGCTGATTAGCCCGTCTGTGCTGATCTGTGTGTCCAGTTGTCTATATATGTGTTCTATATGTGTGTTTCAGTGTGTGTGCCTACTGGGAATCCATGCAGAGCTGGGGAATGTGGAGCTGTGACAGCCTCACCTCTCTCGGGTCACTGGATTTCACACATGAAAACACAGAGACAATAATTTGCATTTGCTTTACTTTAGAAATGGGACTTGAAGTAAGAAACTTTCATTTCTGTCTGAGTTTCTCTTGAGTCATTACCACTCCTGCTGAAGGTTTTGCCAGCCCAGCTTCTGGAGTGAAGAGTCTGCCACACTCAGTGATAATAATATCAACATAGTGCTTACATTGCAATCTCTGTCTGAAAAGCTCTTTGAAAACATCTGCTAATTAATTCAATTAATTAATACAATTAGTCTGTAAAAACACTACACGCTCCTCAAGTCATCCACTTGTAAAGCATTTCCCTTCTAAGTACTAAAAATATAACTGCATTCAATTCCCTTAATATCTGTCACTCTTACTCTATGCCAATTAAGACCTGACATATTCCTACCTAACAACTAGAAATAGAGAGACAGTGTGAGAGGAGGGAAGATTGTTTTAGGGTATTAAAGGGAATGTAATTAAATATTTGTTCGGGAGTAATTGTGCATAAATTGCATGAGAATTAAGTTTCATATCATTAGTACATCTTAATTAGTGTATTTTCATGATCAGTGTTTAACTCACAATTGTTTTGCTTTATTTTAAATTAAGTACTTCTTTGTAAACCCTTTACTTAAATCCATTGCCTGTAACTTTTTCTCTTGGTACTAGAACGGATGTTTTTGATGTTATTAAATGCCTGCCCACTACAATTTCCCAGTCATAACATCTCAACTCATTCCTCATAATAAGTGAAGTTATATTTTAGTATTTCTTGCCTTAGTTTTTAGAATATTTTTTATATATCTATATTAAAAAAAAGATGGGCGAAGTAGACTTGGGCAGTTAGCTGGAAGCAGCGGTCTTCTCTAACTTTTGGAGATGAAAGGTTAATTACATCGGGGAAAGGCAATACAGTATTAAATAATAGAACAGGAAGATGTGAATGAAGCCAGAGCATCTTTTGATCTGTATGATGGAGCACAGTTCTAACAGCTGCATCACAGCTGCCTTGGCTGCTGGAGGTCATCTGGTCAAATATTGCTGAATTATACAGAAACAGGCAATTTTATGGATAATAAAAACACTAATAAAGTTTTACATAAGCCTATTGCTTCCAAGGAAGAGGACTGACTCATTGTCTTTAGAAACATAAAGTTTTTGGCAGCTCCTAAAAACCAGATTTCCACCTGTAACTAAAGTTGCTATTCAAGATAGAAAAGTTTATGTCTTGGTCACAGAGATGGTGATAAATTGCCACTGAAAAATCTACAGGAGGACAAGTAATTTTTAAAAAAGTCAAACAATAAACCAAACCAAAAGCCAAAAATACCTTGCAAGTCAGCATACTCAACGTGAGCTTTCGCACACATTTCTCTTTCCACATGCAACTTTCCATATGTTAACAGTACATATCCATGTCCCCACATTCAATATGTCACATCGCCATTTCTATTTTTCATCATTTTAGTATGGAAAATTTTTAATCTTGTAATCTTGGTTCTTTACTGAAAAAATGGGATGACAGACAACTGTTAACAATTATTTAAGAATAACTGTGTTGACGGTTCTTATTAATGGGTAGCTTTTCAAGTCACTCTGAGAGTATAAGAACAGCTCTTCCGGATCAGACCACTGGTGCATCCAGCTAAATACTCTCTAAGAGACCAAGGGAGCCTGAGTTTTTCATTTAATCCATTCTCTTTGTATTTCCCAGTATCCACACTTGTTTTACTAAGAATAATAGAAATCATAGCCCTGTTAATCCCCTCTAGTGTCTTGTTTATGAGTATGGGGTCCATGAATCTGTCTAGTTTCTTACTCAGCATTTTGATACTGTCTTCCTCTTGAGCTTCCTGTGCCAAAACTGTTGCAGTAATTTTAGTTATCATTACACCTAGCTGAAGAAAATAACACCTCCATGATCCAGTTGATGTTCTTTCATCAACACTTCATGTTTAAGAAGTTCATGTCAATTGTCAAAAACACTTTAGAAAGAGTAGCAAATGAATGTGATTAACAGTAGGCCAGCACCCTTTTGCCTGAAAACATTCACTGAAATAACAGTAAAGCTGAGCCCAAGTCTTGGAAGTCTTTGTCCCTAGCCACTATGTTGAGCCACTCTTACTGGGCTACAATTGAAAGGCACTGCAGTGGCAGAGGAGGTGAGAAATAGGAGGAGTTAGGTTAGCTGGTGGTTTCAGGTAGGAGATGAAGCAGCCCTCACTGCATGCCAGGCCCTCAGAGTGACAGAGCTTCTGCTGTAAACAAGGCGTCAGCGAGATAAAGGAAAAGATCGAGAACTGGATGTGTTCGTTATAGTGGGACTGCAAGGTGTCATCACAGGGTGGGCATGGGAGACAGCCTCTGGAGTATATCCAAGGAAGCTGAAATTAAAGGCCAGTCTGAAAACAGCTACTAGGACAAATTGAGACTGACAAGATGACCTTAGCTCCTTTAGCTTCACTAAACATGAGGGTGAATTGAATGACCTGCCATAGCACCTTCTAGCCTTGGTTTCCTCGGTTTGAGAGTCTGAGAAATGCTGAAAATACACAAAGTAAATATTCATGAAGGAGAGAAGCTATTTCTGTTAAAGCAACAAGTTAACTTTTTAAGTCAAAGCACAAAAAATTGATGTAAATTGGCTAAGCCAAAAATTAGTTTTCCAGCAAAATTCTGAAACAGTCTTTCCATAGCAAGAATAGGGTCAAAACTAATAATTTTAAAAATCAGTTAAATCATGTTATTGAAAGGGTAGATAATGAAGTTATGAATAACCATTGAAGGCCAGATTTGGTGATCTGGGAATTTTTTTTGTTCTGAGGACTTTCTGACAGCTGATCTACCATGCTTATCTACAAGGGATATCATCCAAGGTTACTCACACCTGGAACGGAAAGCAATATTGTTTAGTAAGACAGCATGAGCCTTCTTTGCAATCCTCATAGAGAAGATAATGTGGAAGCAAGAGCAGTGATAATCTCACCCCTTTCTCCTTCTGGGTTCATTGCCCTGTTGCACTCTGCTTTGATTGCTTCAGTGCTAAATCTGATACCTGTGGACATTCATTCTAAAACTATTGTGACAGGTGCCTGCTTCTGTACAAACCTCTTTGAGAAATACTCCAGAGGCTAGCAGAAACCTTTTCCTTCAAGAACTGTAAGGACTTTTAAAGCTACTAATTTTATAAGAGCTGTTATTTCAATGATAACTAAAGAAAAAATTGAACATTAAAAACCCAGGTATTTCTTTGGCCATTTTCTTTTGATTTACTTTGGTCTTGAAAACATGCAGACATGACAGAGCAAGAAAAATCAAGTTAGAAAGATGCTCAGAAATTAAATGACCAACCATGATCTTAACTAAGATATCAAAAAATAAAGTTCTGGTAATTTTCTACATCATGTATTATATGCTGTCAGTGCTGTAAATATGTGTGTCTTTTCACGCTCTGAAAATATCCTCATGCTGGCATGTTAATATTTTAATAGTTTCCTAAAAATTTTCTCTCAGCCACATTTTCAATTCACCAAGAACAAAAGGCAAGTTTACATATCTGTATGATCAGCAGCCAGACTTTTCAGATATTCTATTGAAATAAATCAGATACCATTAATGTGGTTCAGGGATGGTGATATCCTACAAAATGCACAAGGTCCAGTAATTTGTAACGTAACACCTAATATTAAAATCTCAGAAAAGTACAGCACTGTGCTGTAGTGTGCTTTCACTTTGTGAAAATATGGTTCAGCTAGGGACCTTAGACTGCCAAAAATTGGTCTTTAAATCAATCTGATTATAAGTCATTTACAAGGCTCAGTTCCACTTTCAGAGTCAGCTGGAACCTTAGCACTGACTGCAGTGAGACTACAGTCTATCAGCAAGTCAATATTAGAAAGCAAGTAACCAAAGCACTATTTTTAACATGTAATACTTGACTTAAAGAATGGAAAACAGGGTGTGAAAGAAATGAGAACAAGATGTGTGTGCAAAAGCGTAAGAGAGCTAGAGATATAATTACTGATAGGAAAAAGCAGTAGGTTTCTGAAGGTAGTATCAATGAGAGAAATGCAAAGAGAATCTTCATATTTTGCCAGTGGAAAAATACAATGATTTCCTAATGGTGGATGTTGAAACCCCATCATCACCAAGTGGATTTAAGATAAAACACCTCCATGCAGAGGATAATCTCACAGTTGTGTCAGGCTGGGGGATGGTATAGATTCTCTATTCAATACTTCAGCTCCTGCCATTCTGTCTATCAGATGCATTCACTTCCCTCTTTTGTGAGACATATAATCATTCCATTGTACTGTGCACTGCTAATCTCTTGCTGCAATTTCTGAAATCTGTGAAATCACTTTTTAAGCAGTTTATATTTCAAATCTCTTCAGGGTAGGTTTGTGGCTCTGTGTAAGTCTTTTTCCCTTGGATGAAATGTATCAAAAAGCAAGATGCACTCACAAAATGTTCCCTTTACTGGATGACTGTACATGTTCATTTGAATTTTATCTTTCTGAAGACAAACGTATCATCACATTCTCCCAGGAACTTGTAGTGAAAAATTTGAAATATTTTCTTTGCATTTTTATGAAAGTTATGATAAGATTCCTATGACTGAAGCATGGCCCTGCCTTATAGAATAGATGAAATACAATGTTCCTCATGCTTAGCAAGATGTATTAGTAGGCATGAATAAATGATCTCAACAACTTGTGCTACAGGAGAAAAGCAGCAGATTTTCCCATTGTTGTATCCATACCCTAAGCTACAGCCTACCAAAGGGAGAATTTTATATAAGCCTATTACTTCTGAAGTTTGTTGATTTTACACAAAAGTCCTCCTCCAACCAAATTTAAAAAAAAAAAAAAAAAAACAACGAAAAAACAGCACTACTACACTATTTTCACTTCCTCTTAGACACACACCCAGAGCAAAACAGACAAAACACCTTCTGGACCAGAATTGTTAAGTTTTCTGAAGATGCCCACGGGTGATGGCATTAGCTATCACAGACTTCTTTGAAGTATTGTGTGCACATTTCTCAGATATTTTAGACTCTTCCCCAAAATGCCTTGAAGAAAAGCCAGTCCTCTGAGGAGGAGAGAGGCTAAGACCTTTTTGCATTGTGTTCTCACTGATTCCCCTGAGAAGCAATTGAGTTTTGAGTGTTTGGGCTTGCACAACTTTCCTAATAAGAGAATTACTACACATCTGAAGTAGATCTCAGACAGCCTAACTACAGCTCTGTCTGAGCCAAAACCTCCTCCTCCTCAGGCTTCACAAAGCTTTTGAGTGTAGCTGTGTCGTAGATACCATTACAGAGATGGACAGAAAGTGGATTTATCCCCACTTATGATTTCTGAAAACGTAAAGGAATGGATGATGAAGATAAGGCAAATGTGGACTTTGAACAGTTTTATCTTTCCAACAGTATGCTTATCATATATTACATGACGTGGTATTTTAGGCGGTTTCTATCACATATCAGTTTCTAAATGTCTCATTCTAAATGAGAATCTCTAAATGTCTGTTGTCATTCCCTTGGTGATTTCTGTATGGTGATCTTCCCCTTTTGGGGGATCCAGACCCTAACAATTACTTAATGTTTGTCTCAGATGCTTAGGTTACAGCATAAAAAGAATAAACTACCAGTAAAACAAAAGCCATCACTGTTCTATTTCTTCTCTTTCTTGATCTCAACTGATTAAAAGCCTAATGTACTATGTCTACATAGTGGGCACCTACTAGATGTGTATAAGGTGCAAAATCTCACAATTCACCTGGTATATTGAATTGTCTGCAGTGTTCTACTTTCAAATTTAACCAGTCCTGACTATTTGCTCCAAGTGGAAAATGCACAAACTTATCCCAGTCACTATGAAGGAAATTCTGAGCCTTTAATGGGACCTGTGCTATTCAGTCATATAATTTTTGCCCTTACAAATTTTTCTTTAAAAACTGTAAACAAACCAACCTAGGAAAGTTTCAAAATGGTCATTTCAAACAAAGCTTCCATAACTAATACAAGAAATTATAGCCATATTTTAAATCCCTCGACAATTTTTCACAGGAAGCCTAGAAGATCAGCTTTAATTTAACTGACATATTTGATATGGTAGCAATGAATTTTTGCAAAAGGTACTAACTGATTTATGGTTTTAATCGGTGTACAGTGAGTGCTTTATGGAAATAGTACAAATTGTGGGCTACTCCCTAACATATCCCTAACTGATAAATTTAAAAAAAAATAAACACATGAACCCCACTCTGTTTCATCTTTTTAAATGAAAATTAGCATGAGAATGGAAACAAGAAGATTGAATGTTGGTGATATGATGAAAAGCAATCTTAAATCATCTAAAACTGCATTAACAGGCAGAAGCTATTTGTTTTTTGTTGCTTTTTCTTGCTTTCTTATTATTCTTAGTATTCTTTTTCAGAAAGTTCAAGGTGTCCTGTCAGTGTGACAAGTGCAAAGCAGTTGACTAATCCAGAAATATCTTAATGAATCAAAATGAAAGTATTGAATTACCTATAAGTAAAAAAAAAAAAAAGTGTTTCCCATTGTGAAGTTCAAGTTTTGCTAAAGGAACATTCTGGAGAGGCACAGATATCCATGTACAAGATTTGTGACCAGAAACCAAATTTTTTCAGAAGGTTTTAGTGGTTGTTTCAACGTTTACTTAATGGTTACTCTCTAGGTAAAAATATTGTGTGCAATTTTTGAGTGTGTTTTGGGATTATCATGAATCAACAATAACAATCATGCACTGAAGTTCCCACAGCAAGTACCTGCTACCAAGACCAGTAAGTACAAAGTCACCAAAATACGTCCTAAATCCACAAATATAGAAAGATTCATCCCAGGAGAGTTACAATTGCTTTAAATACAGGAAAGAAAGTGGTGTGTCCCTCTTCCCACATCTCCTCCAGATCTATCACTGAATCATACAAGAGCCAAGGGATATTCCATACCATAGAATGCCATGCCCAGTAACTGGGGCAGTTAGTAAGAAAGGAGCTGGTCATGGTTTGGGTATGGGCTGGGTATTGGTCACTGGGTGGTGAGCAACTGCACTGTTCATCACTTGGCTCTCTTGGGTTTTGTTATTCTCTCTCTTGGGTTTTGTTGTTATTGTTGTTGTTGTTATTGTTATTATTACCGCTATTATTATTATTAGTTTCAATTATTAAGGCATTCTCATTTCAGCCCATGAGGTCTATCTTTTCTTTCTGATTCTCCTTCCCAATGTGGGGGTAAGGGGAGTGAGTGAGTGATTCCCTGGTACTCAGTTGATAGCTGGGGTTAAAACATGACAAACAGTAAAAACTCCAGGCACAAACAAAACCTACAGGTTTTCAGTCCCAGTACATAAGAAGAGGAGCATAAGGCACATAAGTAGCCACAATAATGTTAAATTAAAGTGAAACTAGATTTAAATAATCCAGACTGTCCTTCAATACAGTGGAAATATTTTCACCATATCTACATTCATCAGAGTGTCTAAATGAGGCACAGGAAAAAAAAAATCTGTAGGATATAAGTAATGGAAAATAAAAGTGGAGTATCTTATATCAGGTTCCATGATCTGCAGTGTGAACTTCTTTTGCGATTGTTTATGATATACATGACCAATCCCTTCTTTGATGGTTGCAGATGGGTAGTGCAGCTGATTTCAGAGTTCATCATCTTTGATGGCCCGTGTCACTGGATTATGGTCTGCTTTCTTCTATCTGCAACTGGTGTCTGAGACCAAGGAGTCCACAAATCAGGGTTAGCTCACTGTGACCCTAAGCAAGAACAGTTAACTGTACGATGCCCTCACTACTCCTCATTCTTGAATGAAAAAGAATTACAGGCATTCGGAGGCAGAAAATAGTTAAAGTAAAAAGCCTGATGGCTTTATCCTACACCACAACATCTGTTTTTCCTCTTCCCTTGAAAAGCCTGCTGCAGGCAAAGCAGCACAGGTTGGGTTTAATTGTTCCTGCTGTCTGCCATAAAAATACATCATGCCATTTCTCCAACTGAATAATGGAAGCAGAAGCATGATTGATAAAGAGATAAGCCAGGTTAATTGGCTTTATTTCAACAAACATCAATTAATTAAATTAAACACCAGAGGGAGGGCATCTGCTCACTCTAGTTCAGCCTGGAGATCTTCCTCTCCTCTCTCTGCTGATCATGAAAAGCCACAGGGCTCCCTGGAATAATTCCAGGAAGGGCAACCCTATAATGAAATTTTTCAAAATTGTCACATGGTCTGTATTCTTAACCTTTTTGCAACTCAGTCAGCTAAAAGAAGAATTCAACACAGCTAGCCCTTCATGATTCCTCCGCTCTCTCAGCAGGAATCAAAAAATTAAAATCCCCTGGAAAGGAAACTGTAATCAATCTGTCTCCTGCAATTTGGCTTGCAGGGTTTTTGTCTTTTTAATTATGGTCTACAGTCGTGGAACACATTTATTGTTAACATTCATTCCATCCTCTACCTGCCAACACAAAACAAGATTGGTCATTTTTGATGAAAGATTATTTTTCATTGTAACATGTCAGTCAAAACAAAACTTTCCTGCTTTTTTGTTGCATGAACTTAAGCTTTCTCAGAAGAAAGGGAAGAGATTTCCTGCCTTCCTTCTCTTATTTTCTTTTTGATTATTATTTGTTTCTATAGGTGTTTGTGCTGCTGTAAGAAATGTAAAAGAAATGAGATATTAAAATGGATGGAAGTGTCACTGACAAATTTTTTGTAGTAGTATGAAGATTCTCTCATGTCACAAAAGACACACAGAAACACATACATGGTTTTGTCCAACTCTGTAAATCCTACATAAAATCAATCTGTCACAGATTTAAGGTCACAGAAAATACAGCCAGTCAAGAAGTCTTCTACTTCCCCAAATTAGGATGAAAATACATATACAATCCCAGACAGTTGCTGACCTATTCTGTTCCTAATTCAATGTTTGCAACCTCTCCTCCAAGATCCTGACTCTCAGATGATTCCTATTCCCTTCTAGATCTTCTTCAGACAGTCCACATCTCCCCTAAAACATTATGGATAAGTGTGAACACAATGTAGTCCAGACTAGAACTGAGGACATGGGGAGGATTACTTTGAACATTTTGTACATGACAATTATGATTATACATCCTTATATTGAATATGCTACTTTCACCTCAGTAAACCATGATGGATTACTTTCAGTTTGCCATTCCCCTTGCCTCAACGCCTGCTATTCCTCAGTCCACTTCTGTGTAGCTAGGATTTCTTACTGAAGCATATTACCTCTTTCTTGTCCTTATTAAGCAGTACCTTATTTATTTTGACTCATTAATGCAAATTACCACCATTTTTTCTTAATTTTACATCCATCTTTCAGTGTGCTTCCATCCTGTCTCCACTCTAGACAGAAGTTAAATACAAGTGACGTAACAGGGTTGTCTTTTTCATTGCCCTATAAGTTCATGAAAACACTGGATAATATCAGATGTAAACACAGGGGATATCACTTGATAGTATCTTTTCAGTTTACTTGTGACCCATTAATTATTACTCCCACTTGTTCAGCTGTGTTCTCTAACCTTGTTTATGTGACTGTTGTTGAAGACAGCATCAATAACCTGCAGATATACAGTATCTACTTCTCTGTAAAAGCCCTGTTACCTATCACACAAGGTAGTTTTATATGACTTCCTCACAACAAAGACTGGTTGGATATTTCTGAACCCTTAAATGTTTGCCAATAGATTGATGTTCCAGTATTTCTCCAGGCATTAAAACTTAAACATCCAGTCACTCTTTCCCAGCCTTTTTAAAGGAGGATCTGTCTTTGCCTGTTTCCAATCTTCTGGAACTTCAATCACTCTCCACAAACTTTCCCAAGGTTTTGCTTGGAGACTGCTGTACAGTTTTACTGTATGTAAACTGCCCTTGCTCTCCAAAACTTCTTTCAGTACTAATTTGTCTTAAGAAGAGGAGCTTCCTACATGGAAAGTGGCTTCATGCAATACAATTTGATTCACAGTTCTGTGTAAATCATTAAGGTATTTCCATCAGCTTCTATGACTTCTGCTCAGGTCTTATATGTGTCTCAATTTTTTACTTCATATACTATACAGAATCCTTATATTTTAACACACGAAACAGAGAAAATCACAACCAATGATCTCTACTCCAATGCATTCACTCTTCTAGGTACAAATATTAGTATAAATATTCAATCAAAATCTTGTTAACTGTTCTTTGCCAGCTGTGGTGCAATGTTTGCTATTATGTGTCCAAAACAATTTACCAGTCATTTAACCCCCAACACTGCTCACAGTTGTAGCAATATGAGATCTCTGGGACCCTCCTGTGTAGTCCTGATTCCACACTCAAAAAATTACATCTTGAGCATGCACACACATACCAGCATGGCTTTTTTTATGTTGCACAGCTCAAATTTTAGTATGCTTTTAGTGTTTGCACTGTAGAGTACCTGTGTCTAGATGGGAAATTTTGGGTCATGTGAGAACCTGCTATTCTTTCCACATACATTTAGTTGATATTATGAGGTCTGTGTTTCACTATGGTCTGCAAAATTTTCAAAATACCTCCAGGTCAGGTATCAGAGTTACACATAGTATATCTCTTCTCTTGTCAGGAAACTGAACCTGGCTTGTTTTTACAACACAGACCCCCTGACATAGCTTTAGGCCCAAGGTGGTGCCAAAAACAGTTTTTTATGTCTGCCATCTGTGACCTGGCTGCATTATGAGTAGGAATACTTGAATCCAGGCTAATGACTAACACAAATTCCATCTTTAATCTAGACCTCAGCTATGCCTTAAGAGTGATCAGCTGCCAATCAACTAGGCTTTTTGGTTCAGGCCTCACCAAGCACAGCGTGCAATCTGTAGCCAGAGAGAACAGAGAATGAAGACTGCATTTACTCATGACATTTTACTTTATGTCAGTTCAGTAACAGTTAATCTTGTCAAGGAAGAGAAAGTACAACAGCAACTTGGTTTGTCATTGATTCCCTAAGTTTTCATAAGATTCAAGTGTTTTGAAATCCTGACTGAAATTCACTCCATAGTTGATAGGGTTGGGGAAAGTATGGCATCCTGGCCTGTATCAGGAACAGTGTGGCCAGCAGGACCAGAGAGGTCATTCTTCCCCTGTACTCAGCACTGGTGGGGCCACACCTTGAGTGCTGTGTCCAGTTCTGGGCCCCTCAATTTAGGAAGGACGCTGAGATGCTTGAGCGCATCCAGAGGAGGCAACGAGGCTGGTGAGGGGCTTGGAACACAAGCCCTGTGAGGAAGGGCTGAGGGAGCTGGGGCTGTTTAGCCTGGAGGAAAGGAGACTCAGAGGTGACCTCATCACTCTCTACAACTCCCTGAAAGGTGGCTGTAGTCAGGTGGGGGTTGGTCTCTTCCTCCAGGCAGCAACTGACAGAAGGAGAGGACACAGTCTTAAGCTGCATCAAGGGAAATATAGGCTGGATATTAGGAAAAAGTTTTTCACAGAAAGAGTGATAAAGTACTGGCATGGTCTGCCCAGGGAGGTGGAAGAGTCATCCCTGGATGTGTTTAAGAAAAGATTGGATGTGGCACTCGGTGCCATGATCCAGTTGAGGTGTTAGGGCACGGGTTGGACTTGATGATCTTGAAGGTCTCTTTCAACCTAGTGATTCTGTGATTCTGTGATATGAAAGGAATTTTCCCAATCCCTAAGAAAGGCTGTCATGACACCTAAACAGTATTTTTGACACACAAATATATCACAGGCTTTTCATCATGTCCATGTGTCCTTGGAGCTTCACCTCTAGGCTGACCCAGCATGAGAGAAGCAGAAAGCAGATGAGCATGCAAAACAGAAGAAGCACTGTGGATTTAATATATCTGTCTCTCTCTCTCATTGTTGTAGACAGTTGCTGGCCTCGCAGAGGGACAAATAAGCACAGTTACACATATATTATTAAATGTAATTGTATTGTTACTTATCAGTATAATTAAATACCTTGGAAAAAACTGTAACAATTCAAGGCACAGTATAAGCAGCAATGACATTATCCTTTAATAATCTTTTCCCTTCACACTGTAGTAATGACCATTTTAATTACTAATGAAATGATTAAATATGAAAAGCATGAGCTGTGCCATGATACTACACATGGGCACCTTTCAAGGACTAGCTGGCTGCACACCTTGAATGATGCATTCAGGGAGCTTTATTACTACTGCTGGTTGCAGCCTCTGGGCACTGCAGGGTTTTCTGCAGCCAGGAGGACTAAATTAAGCTACTGCTGTTTTGGTAAATTGAATGATCTAAAACAAACACAGCCGGATTGTGCTGCAATCTTGGGAAATGCTATGACCTTGACAGCCCTTCTCCCAGCTAAGCTGTGTTCCTCTGTTCTATGGAGATCAAAATCTCTCTTAATCCTGAAAATCAGATATCTCAAAGCACAGCTGATCCTCTTGGCAGTCCCTCTAAAAGTACAAGCAGATGAGGGCAACTTCAGTGTTCCAAGGGGCATCTCCAATTTAGGATATGCCAGGTGGATGCTCTTCATGTACACATGAGTGTACATTATGCTGTACTGGACAGGTAAGCTCTAGGGTGTTTTTTCACCCCTCCTACCCAAATTTATAGTCTTCTCATCTTTGCCTTTCCAAAGGCTGCAAGTCAAGATCCTTTTCATAGTAATAGCTCTTTTCTTAAGGACTAGAGTCACTTTGCAAGTTTTAATTATTCCCAAGTTTATAGACACCATCCTCTAACATCAGTTGTTCTCAGAGGTTTGGTGTAATACCGGTGTGTGCACAAGAACAAGACTACTGTCTGATTTCCTGATATTTAGGAGCTATTACAGTCCCATTTTAGACTATAAAAGTATTCATTTGTTGGAACAACAGACAATGATTTGACCCAGAATCAAAAGAAAAACTTCTGTTTTTAAGAAATGAACAGCTGGATCCCAGACTTGTCAACACATAGAGTTGGAAATGTCACTAAATGCTTGCTGTCAGGATCAGGAATTGTTCCAGACAACTCTGACATGTTTCACAGAACACCTGAGGTTGGAAGGGATTTCTGGAGCTTATCTTGTCTGGCCCCCCTGCTCAAGCAGGATCACCTACCTTAGGCTACCCAGCATCACATCCAGGTGACCAGCTACCCCTGGGTGACCCAAAGTCACTCCCCTGTCATAAGAAGGACGATCCCAATTTTCTACTAACATGACTGGAAAGAAACTTTGGCATTAGAAACAGGTTATGTATAATCCTCCTCCCCGCCCTTTCTGAGACCTGCTTTCCCCCTCTTAGGAATCCTGACCTGTTCATTGTCACCCACTGGAACAGAAAGTCTCTGTGCACAGAGCACAGAGAATTTAGAGGTCCTAGTAGTGTTTCTGTGTATTTCACTATATCATAGAATTGCAACAAATACCACTGCCTAGTGCCTACTGAAAATCAACACTAAAAACTCTTTCCCCTCATTACAGACACAAATGACAGGCTTTCAGAATGATTAGCTAGAAATCGCCTTTTCCATCAGATACAAGCCCCGAGGAAGGAGTGTGCCAGAAAAAGAAGATGCTTATATGGGATTCTTTGTAATGCAAATGTAGGAACATGCTTTTTATCTTCAGACAAGTGCAAGTGCTTCACAAAGATTTTATTTAAAGCTTGTGTTCTCATGCATTACAAAAGTGAAGCAAAGAGACATGCCAGCATTAATGAACTTCTAGGGGCTGTATTATTAGATCCGAAGAATAAAGAGAGAAAAAAAGAAAGAAAGAAAGAGCACACAATTTAATGTCAGACTTATTAACAAAGAGACAAATGTTATTCATGCAAGGAATATGGTAGAATTGAGTCACATCTCTATTTACTCTGGGGACTTCATATAAACACAAAACCAGTTCTGTCCCTATCAACATTTAAATCACTCTAGTGAATCCCTAAGATCCTCTTTTTCTTGGCTGTTTTTCTCACATTTCCATACCACAAAGCTCTGATAGGTGTGGTGACAGGAAGATGCAGTTCAAGTGAATGCATCTGCTACAAGGCACCCACTCTGTTGTGTACTTGCCTGGCATTTAACAGTGATGTTGTAAATACATAATGTCATGACTGCCTTTCATTCACTTTCATTTCTGCTCAGAAACACATGCAGAGTGGGCTCTGCAAAATAGCCAGAGCTTCACAGGCAAGCCAGGAAAATGAAAAGAAGCAAAAACACAAAACAAAAGAAAAAACCAAAGCCAAACCAAACCCCAGAAAAATAGAGACTTCCAATAATATAATCTTTATTCCCTTACACTATCAGCTACATCTCCAGGAAGACAACAAATGCCACATCCCAATAGTGCCGTTTTTTCTGCACTTCTTCTCGTCTGCTGTCACAGGCACCCTATTTTCTTCTACATAGTAGTTTCCAAATAGGTGAGAAAGGGGAGGGCTGACATACATCCGAGGGTATTCAGATGAAGAGGTGGAGTAACGCCATTTCCCAACTAATCTATGAAACCAGGTTAGCCAAGTCACTGATACAGATTGCCTTGGCAAATGCAGAGCTTCCAGCAGTTTAGCTAATCCAGCAGTGGACTCAGAGGAAGGATCAATCAACATCCCTTTTCCATCTTATTTTCTGCAAGGCAGAAACTGCCTGAAATTCAAGCTGGAATTGATTGACTACTGAGGGAGAGAATAGGAAAATTTACAATCCTATATATACGTATTTCGAAGATCATGTAATCCACAGCACCTTGGTAATTAGCTGGTTTACATATTATTCCAGGTCTCACTTTCCAAAAGCACACAGCAAGGTAGAAGATCTTTCCCCAATGTCCAGCTTCAAAGATTGTGGCACAGCAGGAAGCTCACTTGACCTCATGGCTATTTGGTCATCCTTGGGAAGAAAAGGACAGGAACAGCTCATTTAAGATGTTGACATGAATCTACACTATAGTACATAAAATTGGTTTTCAAATAAAGCTACATCTTGTTAGATGAAAGAGGGAACCACTTTAGCCTAAATTAAGGCACCTCTTTGAAAAACTGATTCATAAATACTGCTATTAAGTAATTCTAAAAAAAAAAAAAAAAAAAGCAGGGAAGGAAGGAGAGAGAAAGGCCACTTTATTGTAGGAAGAACTGTTGAAAAGATTTCTACAGCCAGAGAACATACTGATTAGAGGTTTTCAAGGGTACTCATAATGCTGTATACTTCTTAGGGAAAAAATAAATCCCATTTTACTTAAAGAAGCGGATGAACTCCTAGAAGCTAAGAATTCAAGAGTTTTCTTGAGAAAGCTGTTCCTTTAAGAGAGCTTGTATTCATATCTAGGTATACCCTCCCAAACATACACATGTTGAGAAAAAGTTCCCAATTCAGCTGACCGATAGACATATCCATCTTCAACATCTCCCCTTGTATGCTCAAAACCAGAACATAATTCTGGTTATGACACTGTGACTGGTCATAACTCTAGATATTACTCTTAGATGAGAAGAGACAGTGGCATTTCCCTTCCACCATGGACACTGCACATGAAACTCTGCTTCTCTCTGAAAGCCCATGACTCATGCAGCTCTTATGATGTGTGTCCTTGTTCCATCCAGGACAGAGTCAGTTTTTTGCAGTGAGCCATGCCAAGGCAGAGCCTGGAGTTGTGTGAGCAGGGCTAGGAAGTTATTCTAGACCATGTGCATCATTGTCAGGGCTGGGTAAGGGAGTCTCTGGCTTCCAAGGAAAAGGGTGCAGATTACAGTCCAAAAAAGCATGGTGACAGGAGGAAAGCCATCTTTGTTTGTTCACTGTCATATCCAGGGTCTGTGGTGAGCATTTTTACATGTGAGTCATCCCCTCTTTTGGATACTTTTGCCATTAATATTGTTGCTGTCACTGTTGGTTTTGTTATCTCATTGCTCTCTTCAGTAAATTGTTCTTATCTCAACCTGTGATCTCTGTCTTTTGTGCCTTGTATCAGTGGCCTTTTAATGGGAGTACTAAATTGGGGAATACCATTCCTAAACCGTAAAAATGTGCAGTTCACAAGAGATGGAACACTCAGATAATCCTGCTCTAGGTCTTCAGGAGCTGATAAAGTTCACAAAGAGATGGGATTTTCAGTGCTTATGCTCCTGACTCCTTTGATCCCAAGTCTGCCTATCTTTTACACTTGCCCCCAGCTTTCAGCAGTGGTAGGACAGAGAACCTTCTGGGCCTGGCTGTGCACATTTCACAACTTGTTAATGGTGGTACCTTATCTTGCCTTCAGAATTTGCTGACTCCTGGCTGGGCTAAGTGAAGCAAATTCTCCCTTGACAGTCTACTCCAAGTAGTAAACTTTTGGGTTTTTTTCTTCAACCTATTGCCCTGCCTTGGAAGCTGACTGTGTTTTAGAAGCAAGGGTAGGCATATTGCACCTATTGGATAGCTATGAAATGACAGATAAGAGGTAGAAATAAAAAGCGGAGATTGCATAGTAAAGAAGAAAACAGTTTCTTAAAAGTGTGGGGAATGCAAAGGAAGCATTCCTCACCTTCCAACCTGTAAAAAGACACTAACTACAAATGAAAAAAAGCAGGATTTAGAACCGTTGCTGAACTTATCTGCTGAATAATTCATGAAAGCCAGAGTTGGGTCTGTTTGAACATCTCCACTAATCACCAAGGATTATTTAGTTATTGCTCATTGGAACACAAGTAAAAACAATCCACCCAAACTTAAAAATGTAAAGATCTTCAGAAGAAATAAAGTATCTGCAGGCAATGCATGGCTTCCAAGTAATTGGAGTCACCTTTGCTCTCCCTCAGACTCCATCCAAGGTCAGAAAAATCCCACCTATCTTGCAAAAAGCAAGGGTATAAACTATCCAGGCTCACTGCTGTTCACTGAAACTCACTTCCCACAGCAGGAAGTGCCCTCCAGGAGAGAGGAGTTAAATGGCTTTGAAGTAAGAGAGCGAACAAAGGTAAAGAATTTACTGGGACATCTGTCTGGAAGTGAAGCCTGTTCTGTCCTACACATTCATCAATTTGGACAATTCATCCTATCCATTCACCAATTCCTGCTTATCTCAACATACGCTTTTCAACAACACAAGACAAAATATTTTTCCCTAAATAGAGATCTTATTCCCTTCTTAGCTCTGTCTAATATTTATGGATGCTTATTTTCAACTTGCCTAACACCCATTGCTCTCACCTGGCTCCTGCAAAGCCATGCCTATGGCATATCAGGTCATTAGTACATCCAGAGTTTGGTACAAGGGCTTCTTCTACCAAGGCTGCCTGGCAAAGTGCCAAGCTATCAGAAACAACCTTGATATGAGAGTCCCTGCAACTCCATTTTGGGGTTGTTGAGAGGTAGAAGCCAGGGGATCAAATCCAATTGCTGTCCCCAGGTCCCCATCGTGGGAGATGCTGGCATCACTGTCATAACAGAAGGTTCTTCTGAGCCCTTCCTTCCTTGTCTCTTCTCCTTCTGTCCTGCATTCTGACTTCCATATATTATATGTGGACAGTCAGTATATAAAAGTGGGGAGGTTTCACAGCGAATGGGTGAATGAGGTTTCACCCATTTTCTCAGGTGATTGACCCCTGGTGACATAGTGAAGCTAGAAGTGTTCAAACAGCTGCACTGTGGTTTGGGGAATGGATGCTATATTTCAGGCCTAGATCTCAAATGAGCAGCTATGACAATGCATTGGAATATGAAGACAATCACTGCAAATCTNTGCAGTGAGCCATGCCAAGGCAGAGCCTGGAGTTGTGTGAGCAGGGCTAGGAAGTTATTCTAGACCATGTGCATCATTGTCAGGGCTGGGTAAGGGAGTCTCTGGCTTCCAAGGAAAAGGGTGCAGATTACAGTCCAAAAAAGCATGGTGACAGGAGGAAAGCCATCTTTGTTTGTTCACTGTCATATCCAGGGTCTGTGGTGAGCATTTTTACATGTGAGTCATCCCCTCTTTTGGATACTTTTGCCATTAATATTGTTGCTGTCACTGTTGGTTTTGTTATCTCATTGCTCTCTTCAGTAAATTGTTCTTATCTCAACCTGTGATCTCTGTCTTTTGTGCCTTGTATCAGTGGACTTTTAATGGGAGTACTAAATTGGGGAATACCATTCCTAAACTGTGAAAATGTGCAGTTCACAACAGATGGAACACTCAGATAATCCTGCTCTAGGTCTTCAGGAGCTGATAAAGTTCACAAAGAGATGGGATTTTCAGTGCTTATGCTCCTGACTCCTTTGATCCCAAGTCTGCCTATCTTTTACACTTGCCCCCAGCTTTCAGCAGTGGTAGGACAGAGAACCTTCTGGGCCTGGCTGTGCACATTTCACAACTTGTTAATGGTGGTACCTTATCTTGCCTTCAGAATTTGCTGACTCCTGGCTGGGCTAAGTGAAGCAAATTCTCCCTTGACAGTCTACTCCAAGTAGTAAACTTTTGGGTTTTTTTCTTCAACCTATTGCCCTGCCTTGGAAGCTGACTGTGTTTTAGAAGCAAGGGTAGGCATATTGCACCTATTGGATAGCTATGAAATGACAGATAAGAGGTAGAAATAAAAAGCGGAGATTGCATAGTAAAGAAGAAAACAGTTTCTTAAAAGTGTGGGGAATGCAAAGGAAGCATTCCTCACCTTCCAACCTGTAAAAAGACACTAACTACAAATGAAAAAAAGCAGGATTTAGAACCGTTGCTGAACTTATCTGCTGAATAATTCATGAAAGCCAGAGTTGGGTCTGTTTGAACATCTCCACTAATCACCAAGGATTATTTAGTTATTGCTCATTGGAACACAAGTAAAAACAATCCACCCAAACTTAAAAATGTAAAGATCTTCAGAAGAAATAAAGTATCTGCAGGCAATGCATGGCTTCCAAGTAATTGGAGTCACCTTTGCTCTCCCTCAGACTCCATCCAAGGTCAGAAAAATCCCACCTATCTTGCAAAAAGCAAGGGTATAAACTATCCAGGCTCACTGCTGTTCACTGAAACTCACTTCCCACAGCAGGAAGTGCCCTCCAGGAGAGAGGAGTTAAATGGCTTTGAAGTAAGAGAGCGAACAAAGGTAAAGAATTTACTGGGACATCTGTCTGGAAGTGAAGCCTGTTCTGTCCTACACATTCATCAATTTGGACAATTCATCCTATCCATTCACCAATTCCTGCTTATCTCAACATACGCTTTTCAACAACACAAGACAAAATATTTTTCCCTAAATAGAGATCTTATTCCCTTCTTAGCTCTGTCTAATATTTATGGATGCTTATTTTCAACTTGCCTAACACCCATTGCTCTCACCTGGCTCCTGCAAAGCCATGCCTATGGCATATCAGGTCATTAGTACATCCAGAGTTTGGTACAAGGGCTTCTTCTACCAAGGCTGCCTGGCAAAGTGCCAAGCTATCAGAAACAACCTTGATATGAGAGTCCCTGCAACTCCATTTTGGGGTTGTTGAGAGGTAGAAGCCAGGGGATCAAATCCAATTGCTGTCCCCAGGTCCCCATCGTGGGAGATGCTGGCATCACTGTCATAACAGAAGGTTCTTCTGAGCCCTTCCTTCCTTGTCTCTTCTCCTTCTGTCCTGCATTCTGACTTCCATATATTATATGTGGACAGTCAGTATATAAAAGTGGGGAGGTTTCACAGCGAATGGGTGAATGAGGTTTCACCCATTTTCTCAGGTGATTGACCCCTGGTGACATAGTGAAGCTAGAAGTGTTCAAACAGCTGCACTGTGGTTTGGGGAATGGATGCTATATTTCAGGCCTAGATCTCAAATGAGCAGCTATGACAATGCATTGGAATATGAAGACAATCACTGCAAATCTTCTGGCAAATCTTTTGCACCCAAGACAGCTCCGAGAAAGTTTATAGAAACAGAGAAAAAAATGTTGAGAAATGACTACGTAGAAGTGTATGTGGGATTTAAGGCAAGAATAGGCATTAGCTGATGACATGCTGGCTAAGTACTCAGAGCAGGAGTTCAGAACTCAGCAGTCAGCTGGAGCCCTGGAGCCCTTCCAGTCCTGTCCTTTCTAAGAAAATAGACTTCCAGGACAGCACCTCAGTGCAGAGCAGGCGTACCTTCTGCCTCACAGATGCAAAAAACTATCTCTAAAACTTTAATATCATGTTTGAGTTCACCTAGGCATCAGAGTATCCTTAAAAATCTGTAACTTAAATCAGGGGCCTAAATACCATTTTTAAATCCCACTTCTGAAATTCCTATTATGTTACCATGGAAGAGAACACTGTTAATGTTGTAAACTAAAACTCTTGGGGAAAAAATGAAAATTGTATGTGTATATTTATTGCCTAAATCAAGTCCCTGATCAGGATGGGGTGGGAGGAAGGAAGAGATAGGTGGAAAAAAAATCTCATAGTGATACTTGTTCGTCATTTGAACAGGGGGCCAGTACATTTCCTTCTCTTTAACCATACACTTCTACATGCCTTAAAAGCTCCCTGAAGAGATTCAGATTTTCTTGTCTATGAAGACATAATGTGCAATTAAGCAAGCGGTGAGAGTTTTGGTCTTACTCCGGTATTTCTTTTTCATCCATTAAAACTGTGAACAGTAATTAATTCAGTTAAGTTGAGAGGCAAATAGCATGATTCTGCAATTTGTGAAATTGAATCTCGGATATTGTCCAGAGAACTGGGAATTGCTTTATTGTCTCTGTCAAGAACAATTCCTCAACTACGTATCTCTCCAAAAGGCTTACAATTGAGAATCAAATGTATTCTCCAAGGAATATTTGCTCTTATGGTACTCTTCCCTCCTCTGTTTTTGTGCAAACTCAACACTAGTAACTAGGATATCACAGCTAAAATCCTCTGAAATGTTGTCATGCCTAAGTATCATCTCCTGACAATTCCCTCCTGAAGCTTATAGTGCACAGTTTGTTGGGCTTCAACTGTACAGCATAGTCAAAACAGCTGGATCTGCAGCATGCAAACCTAAAGCTTGTATATCTCTATCTATATCTAGATAGATAGATAGATAGATAGATAGATAGATAGATAGATAGATAGATAGATAGATAGTTGGATCTGAAACATGGCATTGGGGCGTTTTTAGGAATGTGGTGAGATAATAATATATAACAACCTGGAAAGTGAAGTGAGCATGCTCAAATATCTTTATCTGCCCTTCCTAGAGCCAGAAATCAGTACTTTCTCCCCATCAAAAGCACAGTTCCTTTCCATTCCTGTCTCCATTGCTACACCTCACCTGGCACAAGGGAGAAAGAATGCCACAATACAGTTTATGTGAAGGTCTATAGGAGAAGGGACAGTAGTACTGCTCCTGTCCTCTACCTTCAGTGTGCTTCGTTTCTGGTGATGAAAGAACAATCTTTTGATTGTTCTCATGTGGGAATAATGAGGGAATATGGTTCAGCAAGTTTTTGGCCATTCCTCTCAGCCAGCACTGTCCATTAAAGTGCCACAAAGGCACCAATGGAGCACATACACAAAACAGATAAAACTGTTTCATCAACTAAGATAATTTCAATACTTTTTTGACCTAAAATTAGTTTAAAACTTGACCTGGAGACAAAACCCACACATACTCAGTTCTGAAGAGCTACAGTTTTTCTGAAAGCCCCCAGCTACACAACTCTGACCTCCTGTTTTATGAGCTTTGTGTACCACTGTATTGGTAGGTAGGTTAAAACAATGAAGGTTTATGTAGAAACATAAAAACTTCCAGTCCAGAAGTAAATTGGCCCCTTCTACCTGACCTCCTCTTCCAGCAGATACTTCAGAGCAATGGCAGAGACTCTGCAGTGTGTCTATAGTAGAAATAATGTTGAATGGTCAAAGAAAATTAGTGCCTTTACCTCTTCTATTGCATTCAGAAGTAGTCAAACTCATTTTGTTGACAAAATAGCTAGCAGGCAAAAAAAAGAGATCTCAAGTGTCACTGATGCCAAGCTCATAATGTTACTAGAACTCAGACTTATTACAAGTTTCAGAGGCCATAAAACTGCAGAAAGATGTGTTGCTCAAAGAGAGCAGTGCAGGCCCTTGAGGGCTGCTTTACTGAGGCAGCAAATTGGTCTTTGAGATAGGTATTATGCCATCAGTGATGATGAAGGGTGGGATCCCATCAGCTGATTGCAGTTGTCTCGCCCATTATTTATTTACACACATAATTAATTCCTCTGAAGTGCAAACATTTATCAACAATTCCATTACCTAACTTTTCCTTCTAAGTTCTTTGTAGGACTAGGCACACTGACAACTTCAGTAACTACCATCTAATTAAAGTAATTGTTGGACTGCATTTCTTATTCTGTTTCATGTATAATTATACTCCATGGGAAATCTTGTGGGATTTGAAACAGACTTTTAATCTATTCCACATGAATCTAAAACAACTCCCAAGAAAATAATTTAATAGTCATGTTTAACAGTGTGCCACTTGATTTGCACCAGAGATTTCACAGTCTCAGTGCTACTCATAGACCTTTTCAGTCACATAGGGACAACAAAAAGGCTCTTTCAATACAGAAGATTCCTAAAATTTTTGTACATTAATTAAGTTAGTTTTAAAGGGAAATCTTTGCTGATTTGTTTGGACAAACCCTCCTAAAGAGACTGACAGCTGCTTATCCTGAACTCTTATGGACAGTTGCACTTTTTTTTTTACTTTGTTCCTTAAATTTACCATGACCCATTCATACTCTCATGAATTCTCCTTCCTTACTACCTGGCATGAAAGCACTACCAATTTTGGTTTATTGATAGCATGTACTTTCACTACTAATCTGTTTATAACATCAGTTATGTTCAAACTGTCTTATTCTGGCACTGATATTGCTATGTTTTTTCACTGCAAATGGTTCTGCTAAGGAGGATACAGGGAAAAAGAAAAAGCCCTGCCACTTCTGTAATAATTTCATGTTCAGAATGATGTAATTAGGGTCCAGATAGGACAGGTGCATTGGAAATAGACATTTTTGAGGTTACCTGTGCCTGTACATTTAAATTCAGCGATTGGTGTGCACACTATCAGGACAATAGAGCATCAGCCAATGGTGTGCTTGAGCACAACACTCCCCTTAAAACACATGAACAATTTTCTTTTTGTGGAAAAGAACACATGAAAGCAAATGATGAGAACTTGATCTCAAATGAGCATGGAGCCAGGTGTTTTGAAGAGCAACACCTTAGAATGGGAGAGCAATCCTGCATCCCTTAACATATATGTGTCACACAGAGAGGATACAACTTCTTATTAATTTTTGTGAAACACGAACTCTCACCATTTGAACTGAAAATTGCTCAAGTTGTCAGGTTCCTAACTCTGGAACATTTAAAGGAAAAAACTCAAATATGCTTTTCTTTCAGTAGCTTTTAAAATCTGCTTATGGATGTCCAGCTTTGCTTTATAGATGTAAGCAAGCAGAAGCTGTCTAACCCTACAGGTGTTGCATATACAATACACAAACACTTCAGAGTAGGAAGCATTCAGGGATTTTTGTTTCATCTCCTAAGGAACAGAAACAGTGCCCGCAGTTATGCTTCTGAATAACAAACCCTGCCATCTAGATTGAAACACTGTAGCTTGATTACTTGCAGATTTTCATATTGGCTAAAATTATCAGATAAGTGGATCTACAATGTTCTCCTTTCATGCTTTATCACACTGTCTTTCTGTGATTACAGTTTATTAAATTAGGAGTGGTCATTAGAAATAGAGGTTGCCAAGCTATTTATCAGGTTAATTAACTCAGCATTTTCCTGCTGCCTTATTGATTTGGCAGTCTGAAGCCATTGGACAAACAATTTTATGGAGGTGTTTATTGCAGTTATAGGATATAATATAGGTATTGAATTTTACTGTCATGCCAGCTAGCCAGTACTTATATAAACTGCAATTATCTTTTGCAGGTAGATCTCGACCTGCACTCAGACTTCATTCTGACTCATTACACAGGGAGAGGTAACCACCAAAAACACTCAGTGGTTTGTCAGATATTAGCTGATAGGGCTTGCAGCTGGCCAAGGAACTATTCCTTATCTCTGAACAGACAGCCTGAGCAGGACATTGTAACATGGGGATGAATCTGGGACCGTGCAGTCAGAGCACACAGCAGACAGATTCATCCTACAGACCAGGGTTACCTTTTGGCATTATCTACCACCTCACCAGAAGAAGCATCTAACAAAACTATATTGTGCAACACAGGCTGAATACGGGTTTTGTGAACATCTCCTCATGCACTCACTGTAAAGCCCTCCATGATCACTTTGTGAGGCTTTTCTAACCTTTTGCAAACAAAGTGACACTTTTTCAAAACTACTGGGGAAAAAAATCGCATTTTATCAGCATGATTACAGTGCCTTGATGAAGAACTAAATGCATTTTTCACTAATATTCATATATTGTATGCAAATATTTGCATTCCCCCACAGTCCAACTGGTAAGCTAGTGAAATGTCTGTGAATGAGCTCTTGTTCTAATTGACCACTTGAAGTTATATCACTTGTTAAAAGAATGGACATTTTGAAAGAAAATTAATGTTACACAGGGAACAAAACATTTCAAAATGACAGCAAAACAAAGGCACTACTTTGTGAATTTTTTGAAAGGGTCAGGTGCATAAAAACCATTCAAAACCATTCTGTTTTGGAAACACTCTTCATAGAGCAGTACATTTCTATGGGGTTATCTTACATTTCTCTCATCATTATTTTTTTTCTGTCACCACAGAGCATAACTTCTTTACTTTGTATGGGTACAGGCACCGTGTGGGCCATGTCATCCTGGAGCTGGGGGAGCTGTGGGGAATCCCCAGGATGGCAAGGAGGGAGCAGAGCAGCTTGGGGGAACCCATGGGGCAGCCCTAGGACCAGGGAGTGGGCATTCCTGAGGCAGTGCCCCTGAGGCCTTGGCAATTTTACCTCATTAACTTCCAGCAAGAGAAGATAACTCTGGCTGTCTCTCACTGCTGAAGCCAACAGGATTCTTTACACTGATTATGGAAGCAGCCAAATCAAGACTCTATTCCCAATTGTAGGCAAGTTAGTGCTAAACTAAACACCTAAATAGAATTACCATGATGGGATGTAATGAATATTCTATTATTATGCCTGATTGATTTTGAACAAATTGACTACTGAAGTAGTAGGCTTTCATTAGAGTGAATTGATCTTACTGCCTTTTGATGATCATCTATAGCAAAGAAGATACACTGGTCTGCAAATACTTTCTGTTTAAAAAGAAATCCAAGAAAATCCCTAATCTCCTTCACTCTTCACGCTTGTATCTTTGTTAAACATATATCTTTATTTTACAGAAAAGGCAAGGTTCATACAACTTGTCAGTGGAAAACTAAGAAGGCCAAATCACAATTAGTAAATAAATATGAAAAAACAAACAGCAGGTGTTCACAGTCTTGTGGTAGAAGTGGTGGCTGATTGGTCCTTCTTGTATTGCACAATCAGAGCTTTGTCTCATTCAAGAAAGATTGTCTCCTTTCCAGTGCTTAATTTCTTCATTTCCCATCACACTTCTAGACTTGTTACAGATGTTAACATCAACCTTAGAACCTCTTCCAATATAAAAATGAGAAGGGAATGAAGTTGTACCATAAAAACTATCACTTAAAGTATTTTTTCATAGAAGAATAGACCAGTAGAAAATCATAAAGGCCAGGAAAACAACATTCTGTTGGAAAAGGTGGGAACATTTTGTCCATTATATGTGTAAAGGATGTTATTTACTTTACCAAATTTGCAGTCAAACGCTATATTGGAAATTGAAATGGTGAGATGTTATTTTTTGCTGGTGGCAAATTCTAGTCCTTAGGGATTATTATATTGTATTTCAGAAAGCTGTTGTTAGATGACAAAAAGAAGCTGGTAATATGGGATTTCTAAAGGATCTTTAGAGCTAACCCTATTGAACAGCCCTCTGGTGATAAGTGTGTCGTAAACAGAGAAGAAAAGCAATTGGGTGGATGAAAATTGTTTTCAGAATAGCATTTTACCTTGCTAAAAAGGTTTATTTTCTTCAACATCAAACAGCAGCTTCACTTAAGAAAACTTTACTGCTATTAAAATAAAATGTCAAGCTCCCCAGTGAAAAAACAGACTGTAGAGAGGATGTATATGAAATAACACATTAAGTAACACAGAACTCCTATTGGATAGCTGTCCTAATAAAAGCACAGTAGAGGAAGGGGTGATCTATGCCACTTACCTGGAAATAGATATGACACCAATTCATAAGATCTGTGGCATTAGCTGACTCTCACTGATTCAGAAATTATGTCAGTCTTCATCAGACACAAAATGCCACAGAAGGGTAAAGATCCCCGAAAGGCAGCAGAAGCCAATGTTAGGCAAGCGAAAACTGAACCCTAAAATAATGCAGGCTTTTTTCCTTCTCTGTCTAGACTGATAAAAACAATTTGTGATGCGTTCAACTCCAGAGAGAAGAGTTAATCTCTTAACACTCAACTTTCACAACTCATAGGTATTGTCAAACATTGTCAAGCCCATGAAATAATTTAAATAAATATAAGAAATGCAAATATGTAACTACAGGTGCATATATAGAATGCACAGAATTTTAAGAGACTTTTAGTCTAAGGGAAAAAAAAAAGTATTTAAAATAGGTTAAAAAAAAAAAAATGGAGTCCCTTGGAGGCTCCATATCACAAAAGGGCTGTGGTAAAAAAACAAATCACAAGTTCATGAACATATCATTCTGTGATCTCTTTCTGACTTAGCAGTGTAGCCAAATAACTTTAATGCGATGGTGCCAAGTGTGTAAAAACTGGAAAAGCAATTACAACATCTAACAACAATGGAAAAGCTACCAGGAAGTGTGTTGCAAAATTTCTGTGGAAGAGATTTAATTTTTAATGATGGACAATCTTTAAGGTCCCTTCCTATCCAGGCTGTTCTATGATTCTATCAATATCGAGATGTTACAGAGAAAGGAGAAAAACTAGTGCTTAAACATGCAGATATACTGCCCACAAGTCTACCAAAGGCCATGGGGAGCTTCTCAATGACACACCAACCTCCTCTTCTCTAGAATAGAAGTACCAGGCTTGGTCTCATTAAAAAAGCATACATTTCTTTCATGGGAAGCCACTTTTGAGAGGCCAACAATCAAACAGTGGTTTCACAAGAACTTTCCTGAAATCAAGTCAAGGGGAATAAAGTTAGTTTCTGCCAAGATAAAACAAAATATCTAGTGTTAGTAGCTACTAAATAAAAACCCAATAAATGTAATAAGTCCTGCAAAGTCATGAAGCCTAAATGCCCCTTTAACCATGTTGCTTATAAGCTTTATTTTGCATAGTAAATATATTTATTTTGAAGACTCAGGTAGTGGTGTTTGGATTTGTGGGCTTGCTTTGAAATTCTCTTAATTATGACATTTATAATCTGCCTTTACATTCTTTTTTTCCCCATGGAATGTGTAAATTGACTCTTAAAGGGCTGCCGGCCATTTCCATGCTATTCATGTCTTTTCTCTTACAACTTTATTGCAACTCCAAACATGACAGAGACCTACAGCTATTCCCAAGGAGGGATGAAGACCCTGCCCCATGCTTTGTCAAGGTCCATACAGACACCTCAGAGAAAAGAGATATGTGTTTCCTTTGCCTCCCCATCCTGGGAAGACTGTCTGCCTTTGTTTGGCAAGAGTGCATCCCCCTTAATCATGTTCCCTGAACTTTCCTCTAGCCCCTAGGCTCAAACTCTCCTTCTTAGGCTAGGCAGCCTGTGATGGACAACCTGAAATTGTTTTTAACAGCACTTTCATCTGCAGCTGAGATTCTTCATAAGAACTGCAGGGTATCAAGAAAGACAATGTTGCAAAAAAAAAAACCAAAAAGCCTGTATCTCCCACTGTGGGGGTATGAGATATTTTTGAGGTCCTTTTACCGTAGGACTGCAGAATTCAAAATTTTAGTCAGACTCTCTGTTGAGGGGCAGAAAGGCAATGATTATACAGTGACTACTGTACTGTATTAGTGAAAAGTGCTGATATAATAATAGCATCTATTAAGAATACGCTTGAAGTTGTCCAGAAGAAACACAGGGTAACTGAGGTAATATTTGTGGGATTTAAAAGGGAGTGTGCAGGTATCTGAGGCAGTATCAACAAAGTAAGCTTTACCTATGAAACTCCATGGAGTGAACCTTGATAATGTTCCCCCAGCTCTTCTCTTTAATTTTCCTTTTGTCTCTAAATTCTGTGGCTCTAGCTGTAAAATTCCTACAAAGAAAGAGGGTCTTAAAGCACTTGCAGCTGTGCTAACACCTGAAGGGAAAAGATACCTCAGGAGATAACTGCAACTGAATATCTACATCAAAGGAATTTGAGAAGTTTCTGAACTTTAGTTGCTTATTCACATCATATCCTGGGCCTTTCACAGGATATAACTGCGAAATGGAAAGGAGACCAAAAGGAAACATTTCTTTTCTATTATCTTTGCAATGCCTTTAAACAGGGAGACAAATCTAGTTCTTCAGTTGGGTGGGAGCTGCCATTTTGAGTCAGCTGAGACAGTCTTTCAAAATTAATCACTGTGCCCATACTGTCACCCAAAAGCCCTCTAGTGGTTTTTAACTTCCCATGAATAAAAGTTAATCAGTACAAGACACATAACACAATAAACTGCTTTGCCACAGACACAGACAACACACTTTTAATTCCCAGATTTTTAGTTTGTTATTGAGCATTTACAAGGCTGTAAAATCTTTGCAATTGGACTCTCCTAGTTTCTCTGTTTTCTGTAGTATGGAGCACTCCACCAGAATCAACCTATAAAACATTTAGCAATCCCTACCAAAAATCTGGTTGTGATAATGATTTATACTTTTATAAATAAGTTTGTTTGCTTCTGAGTTCTAATCCTTCCTGACACTCTTGGGATATATTCAATTTCCATGATGGCCAAGAGTTCTCCTCCTGCCTCCATTTTAACAGGTTTTTTCCTCCAATTTTTTATGCCTATAGTTTTAAGGTATACTCCAAATATTAGAACAGTCATCATAAAATTTCAGGAACTGGAAGCACTGTGCTGTTGAACAGAAAATAAACAATTATACTGCAAATTAGTTAGTTGCAGAGCTATAATCTGCAGTCTCAAAGGGAGCAGTTGCAAACCTATGTCTAAGCACATCTTTTACTCAGCATCCAAGGTCATGTTTTTGGAGCTGTGATGGATGGCTTAGCTGTGCCTCTGCCAGCATTTCTTTCTGTGAGTCATAAGGGATGGTTGGAGAAGGCATCACTCACACTGTCAGCGGGCACCAGGGGCTCCGGCAGAAAGGTCGCTCTGCCGCCCTGCCGCTGCACACTGTCTCCTCTCCACAGAAGGGCTCCCTGAGGGTGCATCACCTGCTCTCCACTCCAGCTCTTTGTAAATCAGATGTCGTTTGCTGAACAGTACACCCAGCATATCAGTGCCAGCAAAACACCAAATGTTCTGCAGGTACAAATATTTACTGGCCGTGGGAATGATTTCCTGGACGGATATCAAGAATTTGCCAATTTGCAAAGATCTCATTTTGAAGGGTTAGAGGACCAGTGAAGGAATAGAAGGTGCTGTAAGAAATGGAGAAGAGTAATCTGAATTAACAGTTTGCCATGAGAACAGATACTAAATTAGAACTGCAGCAGGAGGACACAAAGCTGTTTGCATGACCTTTTGGAGTGAGATTTACAAGTAGGTACAGTTGTTGAATTTCAATCATGTCTTGTCTCATTAGAAAAGGACTCTGAGTTGATTTTTACAGGAATCTGAAGTTTAAGGTCTTTACCCTCAGGAGTTGTTGTACATAATAACATTTGGATCCAGATGGAAGAGTCATTCCTTGATGATTCCTATGTCATTTGCTTCTGAAAAATCCTGTTCAGCACCATCCCACCATGAATAAGCTACACATTCCCCAAACAAGCACTGATGATGTCTACTGAACACTATCAAAACTTAGTGTATGGAAGAGTGGAGTAGGACAAGGATTCTCAACAGACGAAAAAATTACTCTGAGTGCATATCAGTTCTTAAGAGTCTGAGACAAATTCTCTGGACAAGGCAATATATCTTCACTGGCAACCACAAGGCTATAAAATGTAATTCTGTCTAAAACCAGTGCAAACAAACAAACAAAAAAAACAATTCACTCTCAAAATGTTCCAGGAAGCTGTTCATCTTTCTGACAGGAAGGTGTCCCACTTCCTCCTATGTCTGAGCTCTCTCAGAGCTTCTGCGGCCTAAGTAGAAAAGCCATAAAATGTGTTGGAAAAAACAAATATTTTCAGTCATTGCTGGGTAATGATAAATGTTGAAAGAAATATTTTCAAAGGATGGGAAAATTAGAGCCGAAATAGAGAAAAGTCTTGGTTTTTTCTCTTCAGGCTCAATACTCTTTTATATGTCAGACTCTCCACCCATGCAACACATCTACTGAATTCTACATCCAAAGATCTCTATCTTGTTAAGACAGAAAATTGCAGCATCATGACATCTGCATTTCAAACACTAGATTACTTCAAAAAATAATGGAAAATGTACAGTGTTTGATAAATATTATCGATATAAACAGTCTTTCAATTTTAATCCCAATGTTTATAATTAAAAATTGCAGGGTTTAGCCAAATGCCTTTGGGTTTTTTTCTGAAATTGATATTTCTGACTATATACCAAAGGGTCAAGATTTTCAACAGAAACATATATGATTAAACTTTTTTCCTCCCACTCTTATTGCTTTTTCCCCTGAGGAAAAAGTGAAAAATCAAGCACACGAGAAAATGTTTGCTCAGCTTCACTCTCAGCAAAGAAATTAAAGCCAAGAGATTTTACAAAATTGCCTAAGATATTACTAGAAGCTTAGATTAAACCACAAGCCTAAATTCAAAGGGTGGAAAACAGAATGAAACACATCATTTTAACTAGCAACTGTCAATCCAAGGAAAGGCACAACAAGTAGAGCAGAGAACGCATTGTCTGTTTAAACTTTAAAGACACTTGGGATTTTAGACAGAAAAACCTTAGTTGTATAATATGTTTGAAATTTACAACTTCTGGGTTTCAGCAATAGTACCTACAAGACTAATTGCCCTTCTCAATTACTAGAAAGAGCAAAGGCCCAGAGAGGAAATGTTTTTTTAGAATGGGTAATCTATCTGGGAAGAAAACTGCATGACTGTTTTGTCTTCTGCTTTAGAAACAGGGGCACTGCTGACTGACTCATTACTTCACTGATATGATTTCACTGCACTGATGGGTATTTAAGAGATCTCTTGGGTCAGCAGGAACCCCAACGTACTTTATAAGGAAGAGGGATCATGGGAACCTTGGACTAGTTGACCTTTTACCAATAAACTAGTAAATAATGATATTCTAAAACAAGCTTTCAGTTCCTTCTCAGCAATTGTTAATCTCAATACTGGAATCTAGGGAGAATTCATAAGAATGTACTGTGACTAATGCTCAGCACTTTTTCTTAATGTTTAATATTCCTTCTATCTGTTCCTTGGCTAAATCTGATTATCAGTGCAAAAAAAATTTCCCATTCTAGCTCTCTGCTTTAATTCCAATTATCATATCTTTATATCATAAAGTGAGAATCCCATCTGTGGCATTGATATTCTTTATAAAAAGATATTTCTTAAGACTCTCAGCACCTCTCTAAAGTCTTATTCTTGACATTAGTACCAGGGGAAATTATTTGCCTGTACTTAAATGGCATATTTTTTACTAGCCTGTAAAAAGAAACCAAATCTCCTGAATACTAATTGTGTGATACAATCACAGGTTGGTCCTTTTACTTTATTTTCCTCCTCACCACCAATGCAAATTTTGAACTTGCTTTGAAGAACTTACAGAGACCCAAGGCATCAAGTCTGGACTCAGATGTTCCTCTTACTCATTTAGCTTCACAACAATTTCTCTTTTCTCTTGGCCAGGTATGTTTTGCATCTGTATCGTTTGCCTTCATAATTACTTTACAGAAAGTCAATGTAACAACTTTAAAAACATTTTTCCTAAACTCACCATTCAGAAGGCATTGCAATTTATACAGAATTATTATCAATCCTAAACTGAATATGCAACCTCTGACTTTGCTGGTTTTCCAGTATCACGTTTGAGAACTACTAGACATAGGAATCACAATTACTGTCATAAGAATAAAAGCCATCTATACATCAAAGGAAGTGTTCAGGATCAAGTTGAATGAGTCCTTGAGCAACATGGTCTAAAGAAAAATGTACCTGCACATGACAAAGAGGGTTGGGCTAGATTTGTAAAGGTCCCTTCCAACACAAACACTATGATGGTCACAGCATTTCAAAGCCTATTCCCCTTAGATCCTCACAAACTTCAGCTCTCTTAAACATAAGAACTATTTATCCTCAGAAAACTTTACAAGGAAAAACATAATCCCATTTCTATTCAGCTTAGCCTGTAGTATGCTGGCATATGACAAAGTGTCAGTTGAGTCGGTCCTGGGGAAGAGAAGGATACACATCCACAGGTCTCTTACTATTTTCTCCTATGAGCAAGTTTTGCACATTGTCTTAGAGCTCCCAGTTTCCACTCTCACTTTCATCTCTCTTCTGGGTAATGGCATGGAAAATGGGTCTATATTTTCCCCAGGTTTTAAAACTTCTTTTATATAAGTAAATTAAATAGCTATTTTTTTAGGCTTCCCTATAAATTATAATTTCTAATGTTCTTATTTATGCTTTCTCAGACCCCAGTTTGATACAAAGAGCACCTACAGAAATCTTTGAACACTACTGGCACATTATTTACACATTTAATGGCATCAGACTTCTTAAACAGAAACCATCCAAAGCAACAGCATTCACCTCTCTCACATCCCATCACTATCAATCATTAGACCTAGGTAATCTATAATTCAAGCTGAAGCCTCAGGAATTGGAATGGAAAGAAAACAAAACAAACAAAAAACCCCAACCAAAACCAACTAAAAAGCCAACCAACCAAAAAAAACCTAAAAAAAACCCAAAACAAACACGTGTACATTTTTTTCAGACTGATATTTCACAAAATAAGACAGAAAACATAGAGTTTTTTCCCCTCACTCGGGGAGTAAAAGTAGAATGTCTCTTTAGTCTTCTCTTCCAGTGCCTTAATTCCTCATTTCTTTCACTCTCCAGGTCTTTTTTTGCCTCAGTCTCTTCCCTCACAGACCACTTGTAGGAAAAGGAGATTTCCCTAACCCAGTCCTAAAGAATTAAGGGAAACCAAGAAACTTCAAACCTGGCAGACACGCAGGCAGGGAGCTCTTTCCCTGCTTTCCCTATCAAGAAATAACTCCTGCAAACAAACTAAAGCTCTCCTGAGAAATTTTGAATATTGTCAACAATTCTCATCCAACATTTATGTCAGCAAACAGAAGTTTCACAGTTAGTTCTATTTAAAACTCTTGCTTTACTGCCCTATGTTGAATTGTTCTTACCTTCATAATAAAATTAGCATCACAGACTACTTGAAAACTAGTTCATTTTTACTTTTTATTAAGAAAAAGGACCCCCAGGACACTTACAGAAAATAGTAAGAATTCAGTTTGGAATGCTCTTCTAATCTCAGTTGTTGCTAATTTTGCTCAATTTCAATCCAGTTTATTCTTTAAAAAAAAAATAAAAAACAACTGATGATACTTAACACACCACACGACCATAGCTGGTAAATGCAGGGGACAGTTCAACAGTGAAGAGAAATGGACTTTTATGTGGATAATGTGTAGTTTGCTAAAAAAAAAGTCTCAATAATTTTATCTAAATCCCACACAGAACTTCATGAAAATTCCAAATAAAAAGGCAAGGAAGAATAAAACTGTTATATATGCAGACATACAAAAAACAGTCTGTCAGTCTTCCTCTCAGTAAAACTTGTGCATTACTAAATTCCTCAAAAAAAACTGTCACATTTTTTCAAAAATCAGTAATTTTAAATTTTCATCCAATCTCTTATCCCTATATCTTCTTCCAACCCCTTTATTAGTAGTTGAAGGGAGAAAATAATCAGAGACTTTTCACAGTTACTGATTTGCAGTAAAAGTTGCCGTAAAAATTTGCAGTCCTTTCCAACACAAATCAGTATTTGCTTGTTACAATTATGTCTCTTTGTGTATCTGGAATCAGTGCAGGTGAATAATCTCAATGATCTGCTACCCAAGGGAAAAAAACAAGAGTAGAACAACCTTTCTCTCTTGTTTCTTTTAAACTCCTGCAAACCTTGGGCTGAAATCCATCTGGGAAAAGCACTAATGCTTAGATCAGCCAACATGTAATCCCAATATTATTCCAAAACAAAGGGCCAGGTAGTGAGGTGTAACTCCCCAGTGCCTAAAACTCTGCACCATATGTCTTTCTAGCATCCTTTAGGGGTTTTAGATCTGTTGGAGACACGTAAGTTGGCAGGATCAGCTGACACAGGTAATCACTGGGGAAAAACTTGTGTACAGTAATGCAATAGTCCTATTGCGCATTTTAGTGACAAAACAAGCTCCAGGATCTCTCCATATTCTAGGAGGTTCTTCCTATACTCATCAAAAAGACTTTGGAAGCCTGCCTCTCCAGGACAGAAATTCTTCATTATTTTTCCATCACAATAATTTTTCTTCTGTGTTTTAAATATTTCTCAGCCTAACCATTTCTCCCTTAAATTCTGACAGCCGTAGGACTACATCTCTGTTTTTCTCCACAGTGTTTTTCCTCAGCTGTTCAAAGACCATCCTCCTGTCCTTTAGCTCTTATCAGCTATGGATATCTATTCAATATCCAAACTTAATCTTCTTCCCCACTAGGTTTCTCCAGATCAAAAAAATTTACTACAATTTATTTTGGAAATCAAAATTTCCAAATTTTGGTGTTTTCTTAAAACACCAAAAATTTATCCTTTTCCCCACAGACCAGAATCAGAAATTTTCTGCTAATCACATTTAAGCATGTGGAAAAAAAAAAATTTAGTCATCACTGTTGACAACACTGTTGTGTACACCCTTCCCCAAACCATGAAAACATGAAGTGTAAGATTAAAAATATAGACAATAACTGAAACTAAACCACAATACTATAATAAAATGTTATTGCTTTGACATGAACCCCAAATTTCCTGATGCCCAGTTTTTAATTTGTTTTTAGATTTCCTGTGTCAACTTTTAAAAACACTCAGGGCAGCACCCACATTTTCCATTCCCTGAAGATATTCTGCCAATCCCACTTCTCTTTCAGTTTAGAGGGGCCTTTGCTCAGTACTCCAGCTGCTTCTGGTAGCAGCACTGGAGCAGGTTCATTTGTGGCACCTCTGGTTTATTGTTTATATGATCCCACAGTGATCCCATGGCAGCTGAGCATCCTGGAGCCCAGCTGAACATCTACAAGTGTGCTCTTTGCCACTGAGGGAGACTAAAACTTTCTCCAGCCACTAGGTCCAGCCCAGACTGGGAGAGAGACAGACTGGCTGACAGCTCTTCTTGCTGCAGCTGCTGGCTGTGCCTGCCTCAACAAATCCCAGTGCTGGTGGAGACACTGTCATGATGTGCTTTGGTGCCAGTAGTGGTGTTATCGTGACTCCTCTCAAGACCAAACCACTGACCAAGCACTTGCAATTTTTCTAACTTTTCTCTGATTTTTCATGCCTCAAGTGCTTGTCTTGTACAAGAATCATATGGCAAATTTCATTAACAGCTCTAGGTTTCTAAGTGAAGTTTCTGTTCCTTCAGTCTTCAACCCCAGGCTGACTTGGTGACAAGAAGTAATGAGGTGGCATGCAAGTTTTTGTCCCTTTCAACTACAATAAATCCTCAGTAATTCTGATTTCTAGGCACTGCATACAGCAGCATGACAACTTCCCTTCACAAAGGCATGTCTTCTCAGGCCTGAAGCTGTGTCCTTAAAAAGACACGTTGAGGTGGATGTCATTTTTGTCATCAGGTGAAAAGATTCTTTGTCCAGATAAAGACAACTGCATCACCTTTGAGGAAGGCTGTGTCTGGGAATCAGAGTCAAACTGAAATCTAGTGCTCTTAATGACATCTGGGCATTCCTGGTTGCTGTGCCAGCATGGCTGTCGTCATTATCTTCAGCTTTTTAAGCCCTTGGGTCCTTGTGCTAAGCCCATTTCCCTCAGTCCAGGGATGGAAGGCAATTAGACCAGTAGTCAATGGTAAATGAAGCCCAAAGCTCCCTGTTGAAAGATTCAGTCACTTGAGATCCTTGACACAAGCTGACAGTGGAGAAACTAACAAGCAGAAAAGCAGAGCTCACTGATGCTTTTTCCCTATACTACTAATATGTGGTAAATAACATGTAGAGATATCAGCTGGGTTTTTTTCAGCTTCACAAATTTTTGCAGGCTAGAGCAGATTTGCAATGCAAGGGTTAGATCCTAAGCCAGCAGAGACACACCAGGCTCTAGGTGCAATGTGAGAAGATCAGCAAGGTGCTTCTCTCACGTCTGTGTTGAGACTGACCAGAATCCCAAACTCTTGTCTCTCCTCACCCATGTAAACTGTTACACAAAAGACAAAGGATGAGTGAGGACAGCTTATTTTGGTCACAGAGGTCCCTTGCTTTCTCCCACTTAATGTACCTTACACTAAGCCCTGAAAGTGCTTAATTGCAGAATCTAGTTAGGTATGAAACCACATTGATTTTACCTCAAAAATGCAGTCAGTTTTGAAACACTACATGCCCATTTCGGGTAAATACAAACATGGACTTCACAACTGAAACTGCTGGTCTAAATTAGGTGGGTATGGATATGCTGTGCCAAATCAATGATTTTGCCAGGATAAGAGAATTTAGTCCTCAGTTTTTTTAGACACATAAGGGTAAGGAATGCATCTTTTCTGAAAGAAAATCCCAAAATCCAGTGTGAAAAAAATTTTTTTTAAGCTTGACTTAAAACTGGTGGTTGGTTTATACAGTGTCAAACTCCTGAAAAGGAAAGGGGTGTCATTCTTCTTTCCCACTCTCCTTGCTGATTACAGAGATTATGAGGCCATGTTTAGGGAGAGCAGCTTACTTTGAAGCACTTTCCAGCTTCATCATTGAGTGAAGTCCACTGTAAAAAAAAAAATCTCTACATCCATTTCTATGTACCAGATAGGCACTTGGAGCTAGTGTCACAAGGAGGGAGGATTAGGGATGTTAATATTCAGCATGATATCATAAAATCACAGAATTATAGAATGGATTCAGTTGGAAGGGACCTGAAATATTATCTAGTTTCAAGCATTATGCCATGGGCTCAGATGCCACCCACTAGATCACATTGCCCAGGGCCCCATCCAACCTGGCTCGGAACACTTCCAAGGATGGGGCATCCACAACCTCTCTGGCCAACCTAACCTCTAATCTAAACCTCTCCTCTTTTGGTTTAAAGTAGTTCCCTCTTGTCCTATTATTATCTACCCTTGTAAAAACTCCTTGTCTGTCTTCTTCATAGGCTCCCTTTAGGGCCTGGAAGGCCTCAATGGGATGTCCCTGAAGTCTTCTCTTCTCCAGGCTCAACAACACCAATTCAGTTTGTCCTCACAGGAGAGGTGTTCCAGTCGTGTTCTTATCTTCATGGAGCTCCTCTGGATCCACTCCGACAGTCTCAGTCTTTCTTACACTGAGGACCCCAGACCTGGACACAGCACTCCAGCTGGGGTCTTACATGAGGACAGAGTAGAGGAGACAAATTACCTCTTTCCACTTTCTGGCTACTCCTCTTTGAATGTAGTACGGGATACAGTTGGTCTTTTGGGCTCCAAGTGCCTACTGCTGGCTCAGTTCCAGCTTTTTCTCCACCAGAACCCCCAAACCCTTCCCTGCAGAGCTGCTCCCAATGAGTTCTTCTCCCAGCCTGAGCTCACATTTGGGATTGCCCCAACACAGGTGCAGCACCTTGCACTTGGACTTGAAACTCATGAGGTTCTCATGGGCCCACTTCTCAAGTTGCAATGGTACTGTGTGGGGTCCCATCTCAAACAAAATTCCCAAACCCAGACCCTGCTTTACACAAAGAGAAGAGCTGTGTGGAAAAATCAAGACTCAGGACACACCCCACACAACACAAGACTTCTACAGCACCTCTGGAGGCTACGCATTAAAATCCTTATCATAAAATAGACTGAAGGGCTTTATGAACCCAAAGTTCACAAATTGCAAGTAAGTGCTACAACAGCTGGACTCCCATGTAAGAGACAGGAAGACATTTCTTCCTGCTGGTAGTTCCTTCAGCATGCCAAAAGAACATCCACAAAGTCAGATTCAGAAGATAAGGTAATCAAGTGGATACCCAAGTACTTATTGAAATCATAAATGTTAAGAGTAAAGGTATGAATAGCTGCATGCATAGAGGAAATGACAGAAATGTGGGCATCTGGAGACCAAAGGGTTACAACTATCTGCCAAAAGTGGTTAGATTTTAGCATATGGTTCAATTAGGAATATAACTTTCCCCATTCTCTTTCTTCTTCACACGTAAGGAAAGGGTTTTAATACCTTGCCAGTTGCAGAGGGTTTAGGATAATATTATAACAAGAATATCTACTGCTGTGAGGTCATTACAAAATCATGATACAGAGCCAGTAAAGCTACTAGCTGTGAGATATGCATATGTGATCTATTGCTGTTTTATTTATTGGTTTTGCGTAACACAGGGATTTTTTTGGTTTTTTGCACTCAAAAAGCAATATAATAACATTGTAGAATTAGAGATACATCATAAGAATTTACCTGCAGGCATATGAGATGGCTACAACAGGAGGAAAAATAAATTGCATCTAATAATAAGTTTATATGCCAACAAAACCATTGTCTACAACAATGGATATTGTTATGCTTTGTTAAAAATTCCCTCATTTCAGTTTCTTTGCTTTTTCTTTCTCACAGCAGAAACATAAAAACATTTCAGAACACGAAATACAGACAGTTGGTGTTTTGGTATTTTTTCCATTCTCACTTCCAAAAAGCATGGCAGTTGATCTTCTGCTTACGTAAGTCAAAACTGGATGATCTTATTTGATCTCCTTCAGAGATCAATGGCCTCTCAACAGATGGCCAGATGAGAAGAGTAAATGTGCCTGAAAACATCAATATAAGCCCTGATTCTACGTAACCACAATTCACCTGAATGCTGTTTGACTGCCAGTTCCTGGGTCATTTTGACCTTGTACACTTTCAAAGTGGTTTTTTTTAAATAGCTGCCCAGCTCAGCTTGTTCCATTCTACTTCCATTTCAGATTCTATTCCAAATAAGCCATAAGACTTTCACAGAAGCTCAATAGCTGAAGTCCAAAATTCACTCCAGCCTGTTGTTTGTATGTCAGTACAGTTAAATTCTTGTCTGTAATCTCACAGTTGACAGTTTCCCATTTCTTAACAAGCACAGCTTCTATCTTATGTTTGTGAGTTTTACCAAGATATTGTTTAAGAGAAAATTTTCACTTTAGAGGAGCAAGTTAAAGTCAATCCTAGTGTAGTTCTCAGCAAGTTCAGAAATGTAGACTATGTGGTCTAAACACACAGGCTCCAAGGTCCTCATGGGCTCGTTCCTCATTACTTGTTTGGTACCAGGTCATGCTGAGCTGAGATGAAGTGGTGTTCTTGAGAAAAAAAAAAAAAAAAAAAGGAAGGTTTATCTGTAGAATGGTTTTTTTTAAATAGTAACCTTTATCCCTCATGATTTTCTTAAAGAAAATTAATAGTGATTAGATGCAACATGGATAGAATGCAAAATAATGAAATTCAGAAAAGTGTCCTATGATTTTCCTGATTTGAATGCATGACATTCACTCATACTGTGGAAACTGACAACAAAGTCCATTAGCACAACTATTTGATCCTTTCAAAGAACCTGTGTGTTAACCATATGGCAAAGAACACAAATTACTATTCTGCTTTGAATCCCTCTTGCTCCCAAAAGATGTTTGAGGGAATGACATTCATAGTATCATTTCATTATACACGATAATAATAATTGCATATAGTCTTTATTATTCAAACCCAAAGAAAACAAAACAAACAAAAGAAAGACATACAGGAAAATTTGATTCTTATTTCTTATACCAGAGATAATCAGGATTTGCTCTTCTGAGGATAGGAAGGTTGAAACAGTATAAATCAATGAAATAAGGACAGACATCTTTCAGCGCATCTGAGAGGGAATAACTTTAGAGCTGTGCATATATTTCGAGAAGAGAATTTGCTGAAAGTACTTTCACCTTGTCATGACTTTCCTCCACTGCATCCTCTGTATTTCCCTTTATACAAAGATTGATATTAGATCAGTGGATTCAGAGGATGAGCATGAGAAACCAAAGAACTCAGTAGGTGTTTTCCCCTGGAGTTCTCTGCTATATACACGAGTTCAGCAATGCTGTTTACAGAATGTCTGTACACAGCCAGTAGCAGATACAATCTACCTGTATAACTAAGTATTCAGGAGTGTATTTAAGACTTTTGCATTTAGATAGACCTTGCTCATATCAGTGTTGTTCTATAACACTCAGAATTATGCAGAGATATATCCTCACATGGTAAAAATAAGATTAGCTGTGACAGGTTTCAGCAGACTATAACCCAGGTCAAAGTGTATTATATAATCTATGCAGCAAACATCCAAAGCTCTGCAGATTTTGCTTTTTACAGGAACTCAGCATGAACCAGTGGAAGTAACCCAGCACAGTAGAAAATATGCTAGTTACAACATTTTTTTGACCTTGGTAAAGCACCACACTTGTCTGGTAATTAATCCACATAGTGTGTGTGTTCTCCCACAGCGACTGCCTGGATCCATCCATCCTGCAGCTGTATTCTGTCTGATTGGAATTGCTTCACATCCCAGTAAAACAGGTGTCTCATGAGTAACTGTACCTGATCCATCTGGCAGTAATTTAACAATGATGCTTTTATTATTAGCACTCTATAATCAGTTCATTTTGTGATTGCCAGTCTGTCCCCCTGCCATTTTCTTGTGTGGTTTTTTGAATGTTTTCATATTTTCAATATGAAACCAGTCTTTTGGGCCTGATGCCTCGCATGTGCGACTGAGACTTAGCAAATGGAGGCTTACACAATGGGCCAAACAGCTGGCTTTGTGTTGCCTCAGTAGAAAATGTCTAATTACAGCAGAGTACACACACCACCATTGATGGCAACACATTTGTATTAAAGTGCCTTTGTTCTGGGGAGACTCCTATCATTTATCTAAATTACTATTATTTTCCCTTTCTCCTCAGAGCTTTTACTGCATCTCTGAGCAATTTCAAGCCATTAGCCTACAGATACAGGCTTTATTCAATAGGACTGCATTACTAGAGAATGGCTGTCTGCCTAGCTGTGTCTGGCACCAGTCAGTCATGTCAAGAATCCCAGATCCAATTGGCATGGCTCATCTTGTTTTGATTGATGCTCCACTCCCCTAGTGCTGCTGCCAAGAGAGGTTGCAATTCAAGCCCGGATGGTTCTGGTGTTCCTTATTTTTGCATAGAGTGTCTGGGTGCATTTTAAATTCTGGGGTTTGTTTCCATTGCTGCCAAAATCTGTTTCATGCTGGAGAGACTGATTCCCAATACAAACATACAACTGGGAGAAATGCCTATGTGGAGAAGGATGAATGTGAGGAAGGAATGCGTGCAGCTGGCCCTTATACATGCCTTTGCTCTTCAGCCTGTGATAGGTGGTGAACAGGGGACATCTGCAGTCATTTCTTCTCCAGGCTGTTCTCTTGTCAGAGTGTTGACAGATAAGATCAATCACATCATCTCTGTTCTTCTCGTCTACTTAAATTAAGCTATTTGGGCGAGAGACGGCTTTTACCTGTAGATACCGTACTAGAGGTAGCAGGGCAAGCATTTTGACACTGTTAAAATACAAATATTCCCTAACATTTTAACTCATTAAATATCTGCCAGAATGTTTTGAAAGCTACTGCAGGTGCTGAATTTCTACCTTCCAGGGTCAAATACCGCCGCCTCCAAGAGAGATTAGAATTAAGAGCATTGAGAAAGCTGGGGAAGACTTTCATGCTGTGAACAAAAGCTCTTCTAGAATAAGCTGGAGAATGCAGCTAGAACTCCCCTTCCAGGAATGTAGAGTATGGATCTACAGGCAAAACCTAGGGTTAGGGTTTGTTTCAGGGTTAGTTGAAGGCAAGACAAGACAGAGGAACAGAGGGCTCAAAAGGTTTTTCAAAACTAAATGCAGGCAGGTCCCTAGAATTATCCCTCTAGCAGTAATCTGGGAATGCACATAGGCTCAGCAGCAGCTGGGAACTATGTCTGCAATAAGGGTTAGAATTTGGAGAATGAGAAAGCCAGCAAAAGGGTTTGATAGCCAAAAAGGATAAGACTTAAGCAAGAACCTTTCAAAGCCTCTGGGTTACATTTTTACCCTGGCTAAATAACCTAGCAGTAGCCTTAGCCTGCTGTGACAGACTGAACGCTCACTATAGCTCCAGGCTTTTTTCCTTGTCAGAACCTCCACTGTTACTTTAAACCTTCCTGTGAACTGAGACATACCTCAGAACTCCTGCCAAACACCTCCACCATGTAATGTCTTCCCAGCTGTAAGGTGAACTCTAGGCTAGGGTTAACATTCAGCAGAAGTGAAAGCCAGAGGAGACATCTTCTCCATTAGTAGAGTTCTGATGCCACAATTCTCTGCAGTACAATGCTTTGAAGGATTTAGGGGAGATTTCCATTTCTTAAATATTAGTTTAGTTTAGGACTATGCTTCTGAGAAGCAAGCAGGACCTGTGGTAATAGAAAACTTGACTGTGGTTTTCAGTTCTCCTCCTGTCATCATTATCTCCAGATACTGTATTAAACATCTGTACACCTCAATCTCAGACAAGGCATTGGAATGCTGAGAAACACTAAAGAGACAAGGTAGAGTTCAAAAGGCCCATGAAAGTGATATTTGGGTCTTGGACTCAGACATTTCTCCCAACTATACATTGTCCAGCCACTTTGAGACAGTCAGACCTAAACCCCTGATTCTATTCAGGCAAAAATTAGGAGTTTAAAAAAGAGAAATCCCTGGGCAGCACTGAGAACATGGTTGAAAAGACTGGCAAAACCTAGGAGGAATTCCCAGTCCTATTTCATCTGAGGGCTAAGGTTCACATTAGGATCAGTTCTCTGTAGGAGAGACAGCAAGAGCAACATTGAAAAACAGTCTGCTCATGAACCAAGACCTCTTGTTAATGTCTCTTTCAGTGTGAATACTCAGGTATTATGCCAGGGAGTAGCCTTCCATGGACCAGTCTCCAACCAAATGGGAATTTTTGTCTACACACTGATTCCTGAGATACTGCTGTGTGACCCTTCTAGTCCCAGACCACTTCTTCCCTCATGTCCAACTTTCCAGACTGCAGTTACCAAATTACTTTTTTTTTTAACTACTGCAACTGGCAAGCCACCCTGTTTTTCAATGACCTTCATGTCTTTCCTCCTGCTTATTTAGTTACCCTACTTATTCTCGGGCTTTGCAGAGCTCTAATACACATTTGCTACTTTTCTTACACACCCATATTCTCTGCCCTTTCCTCAGCTTATTTTCCTAGTGTGTGGACATTCTCATCATGCAATCTCTGCTCACTTTCATTCACAACCTTTTAGTCTGGAAGACAGATTTTCTATTTAAGAAACTGCTGGCATCATTTTTCTTGTCCTAAAAGTGGGTTTATGCTGTGTCAGAACTCTGACACACCATAAACTCAAAGCACCGTGTTTGCTTACCATTGCTACTAAGAGCAACATGCACCAGAAGAGGATTTACTACTGAAAAATGACATTAATTTTCATTAGTCATATATTCACCTCTGCAAACACAATCAATAACTTAATTAGGTATGTTATGCTTACTTCCCTGCACCCCAATATGATTATATAATGAAGTCATGAACAGAAACACATTGAAAAATGTTTGTACTTAATTTTCTGCAGGAGACTTGTAATTAGAAACAAAGTACATTTCCATTCCTATTCCAGCATTTGTGTGCAGTTCTTTCTGGACCTGCAAATAGTGTGATGGGAAAGTGGTCAAGGAGCTCAAAAGTCCAAGGCTGAGATTTGTGTAGTGTCATAAAAGTCCTGTGTGACCTTTCATCCTCACAGATAAAATGAAAATAAGAAAATCCTGGTCTCACAGAGATGACATGGGATACTCAAGCACAGTTGCAACAAGGGCCACAAAAGCATCTATCAGATTGGTAAATTACAGACAAAAAAAACTCAGCCATCATTTCATTTGATCTATTTTACAGAATCAAGGCAGAGAGCTTTCACAACTCTAAAGGGAAGATTAGACACATAAGAATAAGTTTTGCATCTGTAGTTGCACTAGCTAGAATGAGATTTTAATGAGAAAACCATGGATACTTCAAAGTTAGATATACAGAAGACTATTTAGGCCACCCAGTCCATCCAATGAAGGATTTCCCATGAAATCTATTCTCCACCAGTATCTTTATCCAGCCTGTTTCTGGAGACTTTCTGGCTTGAAGTAGAAGGTGATCTCCAGATGAGATCATAAATAATTTTTTTCCCTGTAGCAAAATAAACTTTCATGAGCATGTCTCAATCAATTTATTAATTTCCAGCAAGAGACTCTGCCCTTTTTTTCCCAACAATTTGAAGCAGATGGCCTCATCTGAAAGCTAGTGACCTGAAGATATGCATTTTTTTCCACTTACAGGTCAACCACTCATCAGTGACCTTTAAAAGAAAAAAACCTAAATGCTGACAAAATTTGCCTTGCTTAAGGCAAAATGAAAATATTTCAAGTGACTGGTTCGAACCATCGTTCTAAAATTACCCTGCAAATCAATTAAGCACTTAACAATGAAGCAGCACTCTCTGTTTCAGCCCACAAGCCATCTGTAGCTTTATGTGACAGTTAACTCAGGCTGCAGCCGGCTCCTGGATTCCCTTTCAGAGGTCTGTCTCAGCCAACAGCAGTTTGCAAAGGAGGGTGAATTTTTCCAAAGTCAACAGGCCAGCTTCCCCCAAGCATCTTTTCTACAGCACATTAATGTCTGCATGGCCATACAATGCAAGAAGGATTGAGTGGAATAAGAGATAGAAGACCTCCCAGAAACAGATTGTTCTTGTGTTTCACTCTCTATCCTAGTGCCAAAAATATTCAAGAAAAGTTGCAGTTGTGAATGGGTTGTATTAATTACTTTACTCCCGGCATCTAACACATCAAAACCATCTTTTCAAGTCATTTCTCAAATCCTGCTAACTGTAGACAGGCTACAATACAGAAATTACTTTCTCTAAAATGCAAAGAAGGTATTATAAAAAACAAGTGCAGTTTTCCTCATTTTATTAATGATGACAATATTTTTTTCCTTGAAATCCCTGCCTGAAACTCACATGTTTTACCATCTCATGCTGAATCCCTCTGCAGTGTTGATGGACTTTCACATCTCTATTTTCCTTCTGCTGTGTGTGATGTTATTGCTGAAGCACTGGGGTTTATTTGCTTCTGATTTATTATAGGTTACTGGTGCAGATTCTCAGCTTTCTGAAAAACCCAAAAGCATGTGGCAGTCTCTCACTGCACCATTCAGTTCCAGCTGGTCTGTTTTCTAGAACAGTTTATCCAACTGTTTGTTGGCAGATACCTTACCACAGGGCATAAGAAAAGTCCTTCCAAAGGAGAATGAATAAAAGATGAGTGAGAAGAAGTAGCAATAAATGGCTAATTTTCACAACGGAAAGATATCAAAAGTGGTCCTAATGATTTTCAAGGTATTTATGTGGCACAAAATGCTATTCTTAGGTCAAACACCTTAAATCTCATCCAGTCTGTTATGATTTTATGCTTAGCAGGGGGGATTTATCAGCCTAAAGAGCTCTCACCCTAAGGCAGAATGCCTTTCTGTGGCCCTTCATGCAGAGCAGGCCAAGAGTTCAGCCTACAGAAGTGCACAGGTGGGACTTTGTGTACTGTCTTCTTGATTTAAGGTTTGTGACAGATTAAGTGGCCTCTCCCCATAGCAAAAAATTTGGTTTGGAATAGATTTTTGACCAACTCTGACATTTTGGGGTTTATCATTCAACCAACCAGTTTTGTTCAGCAGTTTCATAAAGTAATTGAAGTATTTGGTTTCTATGGTAACATACAATGCTATTCTGAAATCAGTTACATACTCTTGAAAGAACATTCTCTTCTCCCAGTTTTCTGAAGGGTAATTTTATATGCAACTTCATATAAAGTAATATTGTTTAATCGTGAACAATATATCTTGCATGCTTTAGTAAAATTGCAAGGATTCTTCATAATCTATCAATAAATCTCACTCTCACTAAATGATGTTTTCCGTATGAGTATTATTATTGTGTGTTCAAATAAGGAAGTTCTATCATCAGCAAAACCAGCAAAATCTGAATCAGAGTAAATATTAATAGCAATTTACAAAATCATACAAAGTAAGAATATAGATCTCTGTGTACAAATCCAGAGCAGTGTTTCAATCTGAAGGTAAATACAAACTGTTTTGCAAACACTAAGCATGGTAAACAGACTTTTTTCAACTCTTAATGTATTTAGTAGTTTGTCTTATCTGTTGATTTCAATATGTGATTTTGATAGATTAGAGCTTTAGGTAAGTCTTGCAGAATGTTTTCAGAGGGTTCAGTTGAATATCATTGAGAGATAAAAATCAACAGTTGTCGGCCTATGGAAAGTTACATCATTACATATTATTCTAAGGTTTAAAAGTACCAAAAATACTACAGATGCCATTTGTTCACTTCTAAAATATATATATAATATGCAACTGAAAGAGAATATCTCGCTGAAATAAAGAACTAATTCTAGATACACTTCTCACAAGGCACAAATCCATACTAGAGTCAGTACCACACAGCAGAACTCCAACATAAGTCACATTTCCATTGACATCAGTAGGCTAAATTTGCAGCTGACGTAACACAAAGTCCCTCCATAAGGAAGAATGTATTTGCAAGGTTTTTTTCCACCTATGGTCTGCATAAGTGAAAAATAAAAATAAAAAATAAAAAATAAAATAAAAAAAACCCCTGAAAAACAGATGCAAAAAAAAATATTTCATTTTTGATTTCACACCAGCCAGAGAACTTCCCAGAAACACTTTCTCTGTTTGCTATTATTGAACACTGGGGAGAGAAAGCTGCTGCTGCTGACCTTAGAGTCTCCAATTTACCCACTCACTTTTGTTGCAGCTTTCCCCATTACAGGAGGGTCACTGATTTACTAACACAGTGGTTCCTCTCTCACTAGCAGGCACTTACTTCAAACATGTTGGTTATTCATGAGTGCAGTATGCCCCTCAGTGTTAGGACTTGACCTCTTATTTGTTCTTTTTGTCCTGTGTTTGGACCAATTTATGATCACAAAATTGCTTTGGGCCTTTTCAATCCTCCAGGCTTGTACATTTCCATCGCATGATTGCTTCCTTACATAATGGGATAGCAATCAGTAATTGATGAGTTAATATTTCCCTTTCCTAGCTAATTAGCTTCCTGATCACAGTGCTGCCATCAGGAATGTTCAGGTGCCATAGATTATTATACTAGTCAGGGCTCTAAGCCAGGAAATATCCAGAGCTTTTAGTGCTGGTAGGTGTCGCATTTGTTGGAGGTTTTCTTTTCCAGATTGATAGGAAGCCAAGGTTTGTGCTGCACTGAGTTGCTAGAACATCACGGTCTCTCCATACATTTTATCTTCTAACTCTAATTTACTCCCAAAATTTCTTTTGCAGGTTTGGTCAAATAGACATGACATGTGAATTGAGTACATTATATTCTCCCCTATCTAAGGTAGTACGAAGAATTAGCATATAATACAAATTTATATTCTGTTTTATAGAAAGGATTAAATGGAGGCTAAAGTGACTTTTTTTTCAGGGATTTTGCAATCTGTGTCAAATATTCTGTGATTTTCAGCTGACAAGTATTCAGTTTTAGGCACTGTTAGTATATTACAAAATTTAGACAATAAATGAAACAAGAAGGAATTTAGAAAAAGTCCTTGCCAGTGTCTTTCACAGAAGCTGTTATAGAGAGATGACCCATGGTAATGTTACTGATACAAACTTTATAATGTATCTACTAATTCCAAACTCTGTGTTCCTGAACGTGCCCCACCCTTCATACCTATTTATGTCCATATATGCACATTTAGGTTAAGTACAAGAAAGAAAAAGGAAAAAAGTGACATATTCCAGAGGCTGACTACTCAGCGTGGATTTTTCTGAGCCAAGAATGAGTTTCTATGATTAATGTTTATGTGCAGGTTTTATACATTACAAACTCATGTTCTAGTGCAGCCATTTGAAAATTTGTCAGGAGTACAACAAGTAAGAACTTTATCAACTACTAACGTGTTCCTACAGGACTGGCATAGACCATACTTTCCAAATAAGTTGTCAGATTTATCTATTTATGTCCAAGAATCTTGCATTTTCCCAGTCCATGATACACATTTCCTTTGATGGACCACTGACAGTAGAAGAGATGTTTTCAAAATTTAGGATAGAATCTGATCTTTGTAAAACAGTCCCTGTTGGAACAGGGATTGTGTCGGACTGGTCATTAATATTAGGCAAATTAATTACCTTGGTTATTACTGCATCTATTTATGTATTTGTGGGCTTTCATTTACAAATGGAACCTGCCATTAATAAAATTTATGCAATCAAAACCAATATAATTATTCTGATTTTGAATGGTACTTTTTTTTGAATGGTATTTTTTTTTCCTCTAAATGTAAAGATCCTACTTCTAAAACAATTCTCATGACAGCTTTGATAACACTAACATTGATGGATTATCCAGAAAATCAAAATCTTTTACCTCCAAAAGACACTGATGCAAACTATTATGACATTAGAAGTTTTTTCCCATGAGAGCTGCTCAATATCCTTGATAACTTTCTTTGTAACTGCTGTTAAAAACCTTGAAGTAAAATAGTTTGGAAAAGTAGAAGACTGCACAAAGGAGGCAATGTTCTCTCTTTTACTTGGACAAATAAAATTGACATGGTAAGCAACAATGCGTATTTTAGTGGTAGCATTTCCTATAATAAATGGTCAATTATTTAATTAATTATAAAGGATTTTATTACTCAGGGGAAAAAAAAAAAAAAAAGAAAAACAAGAAACAAAAAAACATTTGCAAAACCAAGCACAAAAAAAAAACAATTCTGGCCTGCAAATACAATTCATCTACACTTCCTAATACCATGTGTTTGCAGTTCCTGATGGCATAGGTTTTGTCTCCCTTTCTCTTTCATTCTTAAACAAGCTACAAAAGGAGGCCAAGATAAGGGCAGCAAAGACTACCTTTATTTAGGAAGATGTTGCATTTTTTTCATTACATGCACACATAATTAAATACCAGCCAGGATTGCACTGACTTTTTGAAGGTCCAGTTTCATATAGTGAAAACCTGTAACTCAGTCTAAATCTAAAGAAAGAAAGAAATGAAATAGAGTGATAGCTGGGAACTGTTTCACATCCTGGAAGATCCCAAAGGCACAATCAGGCAAGACAGAAGAAAATCAGTAAATAGAAAAAAATATCTGGTGATAGATAGACAGTTGCAAATAAAATATTTATGTTTTTGTAAATTAATGTATGAGATTGTAATAACAGAATAAAAATGGTAACTAGAAAATTAAAAGTATGCATTTGAAGATGTAATTTGCATAATTAAAGTCTGTGAATTGTACAAAATATCCAAAATTTGATTACAAGGTGAACTTAATAGCAAGCAGAAATTGAAGTGCTTCTCGCCAAATGGCAGAAGTTTTTTTTCTGAAAACAGAGTTTCAAAGTTTCAGAAACTCAGAACCCAGCTTTTCCAGCAGGCAAGTGATGACAGACAAGAGAAACCTCACTTTCACTTAACAACTGCTTAGTGTTCTTTTGTATTCATCCTTCCATTCAGTTTCAGCCCAAGGTAAAGCTTTAAAACAAGCTCATCTATCATGTCTTCATTGTTTTCTAATGTAGATTTACAATGCATAATATGTTTCAGCTGCAAAAATTGTATACTGATTTTATAAGTAGCATTCACTCTTCACCATATAACTAAAAACTTGAAACCTCACAGGAAGTACCAACTCCTGTTACTATGTATTCCTCTCACATCATTAGAGAATTCTCTCTTCAAATCCAGCTCTTTGTACCTGTCACAGCTGCCAGAACAAGTGCCTGTGGTTGCCATTCTCCTACTCTAACAGCTCTGTGAAATGAAGCAGGGGGAGAGTCCAAAGCAATCCCACCTAGATTCACTATCTACCTGAGTTGTACCTATAAGGTCTCAACTTCACACTTTGTATTTTTACAGCACAAAGCTGTGATCTCTTTCTCTTGCACACTTTGGGATCACACACAATAAAGTTCTAAGCTATAGGCTGAGGGGGCCTATGTTCCTCTCTCCTTATGGCTGCATATCCAGAGTACAAATTGCAATGGGATCAGACTACAAGCATGGATGTTTTGTGCAGAACCTCATGATTCTTTGGGACATGCATGAAATCTAAATATGAAAACTTCAGCTCTTGGAGCAATTATCCATTGGCCAGTTGCATGTGACCCACGGAATGCTGAAGCGGAGGAGAGTGTATAAAATCTGTAAAACTGCACAGCAATTGAGATTAGATAGCTTCTATTTCTCAGAGTTGGTCTTTCACTCAAAAGAACACCAATATAAGGCCTCTAAAACTGAAAGACGTCATGTAGCTGGTCTTTTACTAGAGGCAGTTGCAAGTAGAGCTCACACCTCAGTAGCCTAAAAGTATACATTTTTTTTAGAATATTTTTGGCACATTTTAGCATATTAACTCAATGCATAGATTTCATAATTTTTCTGATGTGAATTTCACATCTTTCTTTATCTTTCTTACTTAAAAAGGAAGATGTTCATAGCACCAGGATGACATAATTTTCTGTTGTAAGTATATTTTATGAATAGAAAATAATGGGAATTGTATTCTTAGAAATACTATTCCAGTCAATGAATACAACTTGTGCTAATAAGGCCTGAATTTGGTTAATAAAAGTATCTCCATCAGTGACTACTGACCTGAATCTGGATTCAATTAATTACCTTGCAATATTCCTGTTCCTTCTGTCCTACTGGTAATGCCTCAGTCATAGCAGAGTTAATTTTGGAGCTCCAAAGCAGCACAGTCAAAAGAGAGGTACTGCCACAACAAATATTCAACACACAGGCAGAGAATTGGAATGTTTCTAGCTGAAACTGGTAGTGCCTTTTCACCTTCATTCTGAAGCAGAACAAATACAAAAAGGGGGATATCAGTAGATTTTGTGAATGGAATAATAATTTTCCCACTTTAGAGCTTTATTGATTTGGGGAAGAAAACTATGAGACTTGCTGACCACTCCCTGGATCTGCAGTTGCTCAATCATCCCATGGATGGGAGTCCCAGAGTCCCTGTTGGTGTGATATTGTCAACAGTGCACTGTTGTGGTAGTGATTGGTACCTGCTGTTCTTCACCCCTCAGAAGTTCCATAGCAGAAGGGCTCAGTCTGTTTTGTGACAGAGGCTGACTGGAAGCAGAAGTTCTTCAGAATTCTTTATTCTTGGGGAAGAGCAAAAATCCCACTGTAAAAATTTCTACCCTACTTTCATCTTATTTGTGAAGAAAAAGGAATAAAACCCTTTCTCACTTCCCACTGAAAACCCAAGACAGAATAAGCAGCCTCTTTGGAGTGGCTAAGCCTTGTCATGCCATCACATTTCTTTGTTCGCCTCTGAGTTTCCTTTTGTGCAGATATGTGAACAAAGCCTTACACATGAAAATATTTGTGGAAAAGAAAATAGAAAAAAATTGTCCTCAGACAACTGAAAGTTGGTTTACACCTCTGAGCTCCAATTTTTAGGCAAAGCAGTGTGCCACGCATTTTAAATTTTGTCTATCCATCCAAACATTTCTAGTGATATAAGCACTGAAGGCCATCCATGAGTCATGATGGACAAGAGGAATGAATTAATCACATCTCCATCATTAATTGCAGTAATTTCAATACAGCCAGATGGCTGCTTGCCAGTGGTGGCAGCATCTCTGTGAAGTGTTAGTTTCTCTGACTTAGTATTTTTCTAAATAGAAACTTCAGAGAAAACTGAGCAGATATGTGGAGATTTTAAAACAGAATGAAGCTGTGCCTTGAGAAAAATTTGATCAAAATCCCCTCTGTTTGCCCACTAAGATTTAAGAGAATTCTTGTTGCATTCAACTGAAGGTCAGATCAATTAATTCCTTAAATAAGTACATAAATAAATAAAAAAATAAAAGCTAGAATGAAGAGAGAGATACACAGCTTCAATTCTCTACTTCTCTTCCTCCTCTAGAGTTTAATTGTTACACTCCTGTTTTTCAGACAAGTCACAGAAAACTGAAACTACAGCTTTTGTCTGAGACATAACTGTGGATAAATTTAGTTGATGTAGTTACTGGCCTTCTAATCAATCCTTCGAGACTCCCATGGTTTCCTACCCACAGGTAACTGAGAGGAAATAAATTTAACATCTGCAGAAGTGTTTAAATATAACTAATTTGAAATGTTATAGAGAAAATTTCTACTCTCTCTCCAAGTCCACAGATTGACTCCAGTGATACTGACATAGATACTACTGATTTATACAAGTAGAAGCCATAAAGCAGATATCAGTGAATTTACATATTTCTCTCTGGAGCTTTAGTGTCCTCTTTTTAATTTTAATTTTAGTGACAGTACTATTGTTTGGGGCTCTTTCCCCCCATGTTTGTTTTTATTGAATTATGGCATAATTTATTCTTGGGAACGCAGCCTCATCATTTAAAAGCTGTCTCCAGATTTCATTTGCATTTTTACTCCTTCGCTTCTGAATGAAATTTTGTTCTTGAAGGTTAGCTGGAAAGATGGCGACTGCCATAGTCCTGAGAACACAGCAAAGCCTCACAGCAGTTCAGCTAGAGAAAACACTTCATCATGGGATCTGGAGCCTCGTCAGCAGCAAACAGCAGCATGAGATTTTGACATGGGCCATTTCAGTGCTTCAGAGAGATGTGGACTGCTAATGAATGCACCCAGAAAGTAAATGTTTCCTGATTTTGCATGACAGAAAGGAACAGATATAAAATTCTAATCCAGTTATTAGCCAGCTAGTACATGAGAGGAAGCTTATGAGGCAGAAAGGGATACCACAACATAGCAGCATTTGAATATCTTTTAGTGGAAACAGTATTAGCATTGGGTACCATCTTAAAATCTTGGAAAACAGCTTCACTGAGCCCACACCATGCAGGCAGATTCAAAAACTCTGACGCTGCAGTCATGTTCTGGCAGGTGAAGCGCAGTGTGTTGGTGAATGGCCTAACAACATGGACCTTCTCAACATCAAAACAAGGACCACAGTGGTGGATAAATGGATGCAATCCTGGATGTACTATAAATCACTCTAAGTTGTTGCTCTCCCCATCTACAAATGCAACACCCATGCACGTTATGTTTTTTTGCAAGATGGAAAATTTGAGGCATTAACTTTCAATTTTAACTTTTTTCCACTGTAAGCAAAACAAAGACATAAATGCAGAAGAAAACCAATTAGACAAATATTATTGTGAGTTGATAAATCTCTGAATCAAAATTTCATTATCATTATTTCTTGACCTAGCAGTCACATAGCACAGATTTTAAAGAGCTGTACTGGGTTTTTACTATGCATCTTTCAGTATTGCTTGTGGAAGGCTGATTAAGTGTTCCCTGGAGATTCAGAGAGAATTCAGTGTGTTATTTTGTTTTGGCACCAAAATCTCTCATGAGCATTGGGGTTTTAGTTTTCTCTCATGAAAAATTTTATCTGCTTTCTTTGACTTTCATTGAAGTTGTCACCAACTTGAAAAATTGTCATCACTTCAGAGAAATTCTATCATTCCTGAAAAGTGAAGGATATTAAACTGCCTCTCCCCAAAGTTAAAATGAGATTCTTGACTTTGTCTTTTGCAAGTTCATTAAATTACTCTGTAGCTCTAAGCAGGAGTGTTTTTTTCAGTTCTGAATGCTGACGTAGAAAACTGAAATAATGGTCATTATTACAGTTATCAGTCACTTAATGCTGAACTATGCCTTGAGGATGTTTTATACAATATATGCAACTGCCCCTTGCAGAACATTGAAGCCTGTGCTGAATTCTAATCAGGGTTTCTAATATATTTTTCTATTTTTTTTCTTTTTAATTACTTCATATTAATTTCTCCCCACTTCTCCATCTTTACATATACCTTTTCTCTTCATTAACTCTTTCAACTTATCACAATTCTTTATAACACACATCCACTGTTTCTTAGAGGGTTTTCACATTTGCATCTTTCTCTTTTATGGACTATCCTCTGTTCCCTGCATGTGTCTCTTCTTTTTTTCGTAATCACAGAAATGAGAAGGGAAGCACACTGACTGAATAGCTCCATTGCCCGAGGCTGAGGGTGGGACTGAACTTTATGACACACTTCCAAGACTGGTTTGCTGAGGCAAGCAGCAGGCAGACGTTGCACAGAGTGAGCGTTGCATCTGACATGCTGGAGTTGTACATAGAGCAGGCCAGGCTTCAGTACACACAGATTGCTCTGTCTCTGGTAGTTCCAGAATTCTGGGAACTTTCTCATCTACCCAAACCAAAAGTTCAGCCCACGTGCTCCACTGTCCCTGCTCCTCACCCTGACTGCCTGCATACTTCAACCACACCTTAGATACTGGATTCTCAATCTTCCATTCACCAGGCTATGGATAAGGATAGGCTTATACATTTCATACTAGCAAAAAGACCCCACCTAGTTTGATATTTTCTTCAAAACACATGTCTCCCAAAATCAAAGGAATATATCACACTTGTATCTTTATAATGTAAGGTTTGCTTTTTTTTATGGAAGAATAACACTGGACTCTCATCTACTCTAATTTAAAAAAAAAAAAAAAGATCCCTTAGGCATGTTACTATTATGGTTTTTAAATTCATTATTTTTAAGACTATCTTATGATTTTCAAGGGCATAATTCATCATTCTAGGATGCCTGGAATTAACAATACCAAGTGACAGTAAAAACGAGGCTCCATCGTAGCATGAGCCCTTAGGCAACACTGTAGCAATAAAACAAACACTATCTTACTGCTAAGAAGCTACTTCTAGGTCCCTCTGGGTGTCAGCAGGACTTAAGAAGAGCATAAAAAGAAGTGAATTTCACAATGCATGTAAGTGTTTGTGATAAAACAGCACAGCTTCTGAGGAATTAATTCTACTCACAGGGAGAAGTTTCCACATCCACTGTGCAGCAGAATTATCTAATGACCAGTTTTACAGGGTGAGTTTCTATGCAGTGTCTACACCTTTCCTGTCATTATTGTGACTACAAGCTATTCTCTCCTACAAAAAATACAGTAGTGTTTTGTGTAACATTATGGAAGGTGAATTGTAATAGAAAACAGTTTTGTTGCTTGATAAACTAAGTATCATTTCAAGCTCTTACAGTTTTAGCTATAAACTCATAAACACATGTTTGTTTTGCTAGGACAATGAAATGCCTTTTAGCTACTGAAATGCCAATTAACTAAAATTCTGTGCTGGTGCTACTGATGTAAATCAGGCTATTAGATAGGCAGTGCAAATGAAGATGCAGAATTGGTTGCAGTCATTAAGCTGTTGATAATTGAGATGAAATGGAAGGCAACACATTGAATTTAACACTGTCTGTATAGAGAGTTTAGTAGTCTTATTTCATTGCAAGAATTTATGGACCGTGCAGCGATAGCACCGGTGAAAACATGACAATGTAATAGCATGATGCACTGTAATGCTTTATCCTTTATTGTAAAACAATTGGGAAATATGGAAGTGATGGAACATTACCTCCCACATTTTCCAATGAACCTTTCCATTCTGTTGTTTCTCATGGGACTGGTGAAGCTGACAGCAATGGAAGACTTCCCAGGGAAATCTGATCACAGAGAAGGGATCATATTATAGTCACTAATAAAAGCACCTCAAGAGTCCAGATTTCCACAGGGGAATCTCTATGAAGCACTACTTACCCCTCAAACAGTTTGTAGATGGTTTGCCATTCAGGAGCACATCAGAGCAAAAACGCCTAAATAACCCATAGAGGAATAAAGATACCTGAAATTTAATTCGAGGAAGTTGATAAGTCAGATGAAGAAAGGCAGAACTCAGCTAAGGAAAACTATTAGGGAAGAAGTTACTTAGGTTGCATCTCAGAGAGATTTTAACATCTGAAAGGCTTTAACAGCTGAAAGGTAATACTTCCCCTGACTTGTGTTTGTGAGCTGTGAACTTTCTTGTAGACCCAGGGCCTAAACACAGTCAGTATTGAATTTTAAACAAGAAATCAAAAACATCCACCATACAGGGAAGTCCCCTGTATGCCATCATGAGAGTTTGAAGTACAGCTTTCTCCCTCCCCAACTGAAACCTTCCCATTTCATATCAACAATAGTAAGGTTTGCATGAATGGTAGCATGAAAATGAGCGGGCAGACCAGTAGTCTTGCTTGCTATTTTAGCTGTTCCTGGATGCCTAAATATAGCTGTTCCCTGGCTAAGGTATATGAAGTTAGGTCCTTCCTAACCATTCATTTCTGAAGTTAGGTAAGGCGTCTGAGGAGAGAAAAGGAGGTAAGGAAGGCCATGTCCGATCAATATCTCTAGCTGAAGCTATGCCATTCTGCATAAAACTGTTGGGTGAGACAGAGAAAGATAAGATAACTTATGACGCCTAGGAGGCTAGTCAGAAACTAAAGATAAGAATAGGAAACCTAAATCTAATATCTGTTCTAATAAAGAAAGCCTTTTGTCAGAAAATTATTCTGGCAAAAGCTGAGGTTCTTAAGGATTTTAGGCTGTAAATGAGAAGGTCTTTAGCAAATCATAATTTTCAAGGTAGTGCCTGTATGTTCATATCAATGCACTTCTGCGATAATTTCCCATAAGCACTTCTGTGATTGAATTTCTCTGAAATTAATATTAATGCAAAATATATGTATTATCCTGCATATCTGAAGGCTTGTACAAAAAAAAAAAAAAAGATTACAATTCACTTTCTGCAAGCATTTATATCTGAAATAAATTACAGTCAGCCAATCAGAAAGTGAGAGCCCTATAACATGACTTATGATCAGACACATGAAAGTGATACATATCCTTCTGAATTGCCAACTGGCATAAGTCAAATGGTTGAACTCCAGAAAAACACAGGACAGTCAAGAATGTTCTCCAATCAAACAGGATTTTTAATATATTTTTATTCATATTAATTTGTTATATATTAGGATGCTCATCTTTCAACAAGAATTTTTAAAGAGTGAAATTATCTTTGTGACAAAATGAATTGGGCTTTGCCAGGAGCCTGGCCCACCACTTCTTCTGTGTTCCTCCTGGGCAGAAGTTCAAGAATTTAAAATGCTGAAGTGCTCATTCAACAGGGTAATTAGACCTTTTTATGAAAAGGGATGCTTTCTCCTCTCTTAGGTGTGTTGCCAAGGAGAGTTGTGAGCAGAAGCCTCTAGGTTTACGAGATGACTATAGTTTATCAAAAAAGGACCTAGGGTAATAGATGCCTGAGTCTGAATAAAATAATACTCAGAAAACTGAGGAGCATGTACCTTTGAGATGCCTAATTTTTCCCCTCTCCTCTTAAGATTCAATTTTAAGGTAGAAGTAAACAAATTTCCATATAACCTTTCCCATAGCTTAATGTTAAACATCGGGAGCTCGGCATTAGGAATGAAAATCCAGGACAATTACCAAGAAAAAAGGCTTCAACATCATGAAGTTTGTTTATATTTTAAATACATGAGCTTCCAGTCTGAGTCTTAGTCTGAGTCCTTATATGCAAATCTTCAGCTTTTCCAAATGAGAAAATTCCTCTACACCACAATCTCGAGGGAAAGATTGATTTGTCAGTTGTTTGCTTATATTGCACATTTCCGGGAGCAGGCAGCAGCCTTAAGAAGAAAAGTTAAATGTCAGTGACCCAGTAGCTGGTAGTATGTTGTTCACATAAACTAGGAATAGGGATAGAAGAAATAGAGGAAAAGGTTTATAGTAAAACCTTGTAGTAAATAAGACTGAAAGATCCGTAAAGTATAAAAATGTACCATGAGCACCACTGCAACTTGGTGGTAAGGGAGTTTAATATCAGGGAACCAAATATCAATCCTTTGCCATAGAGTAAGTATGGTTAGGAGGGACACAGATATCACCCACAGCTGTGCTTGAATTTTCTTTGTTCCTCTATTTACCTCTGAAATCAATAATGCCTGCTCTGTGTGGGCAATAACTTCCAGGTACCAAACTCTTCCATCAGTAGCAGGGGTGGCAGCCCTGGAAGAAAATAGTAATGAAAAAGAAAGAGCTGACACCTGGGCACCAGAACAGATACTGTGATTTCTCTTAGTGTCATTTGTAGAGATACCTGAAATAAGATTTAATAAACATGCATGTGGGCTTTTTCATTCTGCTGGGATGTGAGTGTTGTGTCTAAGGAGTGTATACAAACAGGTAGTAATGCACTTGTAGCTCAGACCTACTGAAATCAAACTTTGGATGGGTATTCCCCACAGGCTGAAGTCTGACCTGAGCCTCATCTGAGGGTAGCCAATCTTCTCTTGTACCTTGTATTGAACTACTCAGCACTGTGCTGGTGACCCTTCAGAGCAACAGTGGCAGGACCTCAGGAGGAGAATACATTTGTTCTTAAAAAGCTTGTAGGTTACTTTTGAAGTAAGGAAGAAGGAAGAAAAAGTTTAATGACTCAAAAAACTGTGCACAAAAGACTTGAGAAGAAAATATGGCTGACCTAATTTCTGAAACATACAGAAAATCTCTTTGAAAAGTCAAATATTTCTTTGTACCTCAAGTCCTTTTGTCTTGAATGAAGGTACATATGCTGAAAGCAGAGGGATAAACTTTAAGATCCCAAAAGAACAATATCAGAGAATCTGAATATATTTGAAGCTTTCCTTAAAAGGTGACCTGGAATATGAGATAGCATCTCAATGATCCAACAGTGAAAACTCCTTTTATGCTTTTCTCCTTCCCTGTTCTTGAATCATGTCCCTGATGCCTCAAACCAGTTACTCTTGCCTTCACAGGAAAATTCAGATTTGTGTATACTTGGAGTTCTGTATGGGCCTGGAACTCTGGCCTTCACAGGAAAATTCAGATTTGTTTATATTTGGAGTTCTGTATGGGCCTGGATTTTACAAGACAGAAATGCTCTAAATTTTTAACATATGTTCAGCTAACCTTTTTTAGCTGAAAATGCTCAGAATATTAACAGACAGGAATTGATAGGAGGAAAAAATGGGCTATAGACACTTCTGAACTTGTTACCTCAATCTAGAACAGTGAGATAAGACAATTTTGGTTTTCTTTGTTTCAAAAATACAGAGCCTGATGGTAAAAATTCACTTTGTTTTCTATGTTCTTATCAAGCAGATACACAAATTATGATGAACTAGTTGCAATATATTTTTGCATACTTCTGCTCAGTAGATCGAGCTGGGGAAAGGGAGAGGAAGGAGGACAAGACAAAGCCCACAACCATTTATGAAAATCAGGTGTGGTCTTTTAAAGCAAAAACTCAACCAGTGACAAATGGTGAATAGAAACTGAATGAACTGAACCCTAAATAAATAAAATAAATGAAGACCAGACAATAAATTACACAGAAATAGAATTAAGTAGAGGGGACATGGACAAATACACTGAATAAACTATGTAAAAACAGATGGCATACAAAGAAAGCAATATTAAAGAGGAAGAGAAGAAAAGGCAGAGTGTTTTAAAATTGATAGGTATGTATAACAAACCCCATTAAGATTTTATGGAGCTTCACAGGAGAGCCCAGTTCTTGAACTGTGATGCTCATCACCCCTGCAATCTGCAGGTGCAGCTATTCTGACCAAGTAAGTTTGATATAGTATTGACCATTGGGATAAGACTGCTTGAATTTGTGTCTAAAAAATCCTCATTGATTGTCACATGAAAGCAGTGATCTCAGCAAAAGAGCTGGAGCTAGCAGGAGAAAGAGATCAGAGGGCTATATGGAAAATGCACGCTGTTGCAATACCCACTAAGAAATGGTCTTACATGTAACAAACAGAAATGTCATTTTAATGACTTTGGAAATGAATACAGTTAATGTGTGAACTTTAGGACTCCTTTAGATGATAATATCCTGTTTACTGAGAACAAAGATGTTTAAGAAGATACCTTCTTAAGAAGTGCTGTTCATGGTTGTTTAATGTTTAAGTTGAAAAAACACCAGTTGAAAAACATTTGGGGGTGGGGGATAAAAAATTAGATTCAAGAGCAGAAGACACAAAAAAAGAAGAGACAGATTCCATTTTAACATTTAAGAAAATCCAATGTTTTAACTTTAAAACTCATTAAGTCAGAGAGTCTTCACCTTTTTGTGGTATGCTTCCTCTCCCCTCTACAATGGATGCTTAACTACTGCTGTTTTTAAAAAAATAAAATAGGATGTATCTAAAATAGGATGTCTTGGGATCTCAGGTTTAATCTTTCTAAAATGAAAATTTTGTGATGTTTTCAGATTATTTTCTAAGCCTATATGCAGGTTTTGGAAGAAAACTTTGGAAAAGAAGAATTTATTTTCATTTGTTTTAATTCTTGCCTAATAGACTGTTAAGCTATTTTCTTAACACGAAAGGTTTTCCATTTTAGAGAAGTTCCTTGCCTTTTATTTCCCAAGGCTTCATGGCCAAGAGCTATCATTCCAACAGATATAGTTCATTGTGAGCACATAGAGATCTCCTTGAGTTCGCTTGGCTACAGAAGAGCCTCTGAATCTGAAGCTAAAATGTTGTAAGGAGTTACTTTGGAACCATTCTTTACTTTGGAGCAAATATTTCAAGATAGTATTTTTTCCATTTTTCCTAACAATATATTTCTGAAGATATAGATCAATTAAAAGAAAGGAGTCAATGCACTGGATATTAACACACAACATATTAATGTATTGTCTTAGGCTATATTTATTTGGAAGGTCAATTCATTACTAGTTGAAATGTTAATATATAAATATTAAGCAAGAGCCTTCAAGAGTAATACTATAATTTCTGATTAATAACAGTGTTACTAATGTGCTTTAATTAACTACAATGTGTGGTTCCTATAGCTCGAAGGTCTGACTCTTTTAAGCAAATTATCATCAGTAAAGTCCAAGGCAGTGCTGGATATAAATTTAATTAATTAAAATGCTACACTTAATGAGAAAAAGGTTATTCTACAGAATTCAGACTGAGTGCACATATTAGCTTAAGCAACTGACAAACCTTTTCTAATCCTACAATAATTTTTTAGTATTAAGTTCTCTGGAAAACAGTCCTCCTCACTTTTATTTCAAGGAATTGAAAATGCAGAGGTGAATCAGAAGTAAATCAGAAACACAAGTGGGGTTCTCGCTCTTCTTCTAGAGGGCGTCCAAAAACCCTTCTTGAAAGTACTATTACATGTGGTGAGCAGGAGGAGGAGATAAAACTGAACTCCCATTATTTATGAGTTGACCTAGGGACTCTCTAATAGAGACAGGATTTGCAGGACAGAAGACTGTTAAGGGAAGACACAGAGCTACTTAACTTTTAGCAGCCTGATTACAGGCTTGATAGAAAGCTTGACATGTAGAAGAGCCCAGCCCTGCAGTCCCTGACACCACCACAGCTCTATAGTAGTATGATGCCATGATGAAGATTAGTGTCTTTAGATTAACTCGTGTGTTTAGCCAATGCTGTGCATGGAGTGCTCAGCAGATACACCTCCACCCAGTAATATAGCTCCAGGAGACATCTAGTTTGTCCCAGGCCACTTGGATTTTTATGATTCATGCATGCTTTCTAATACAGGATGAGGTAATTGGATCAGTAAAATGGCCAGAGAAAGAGGTACACAGTCCCTTTCTCAACCACAGATGGAAAAATCCCTTTCTGGCATTGGAATAAATTTGTGTATCAAGAAGCAAAGGAGCAAAGAAATGCTCTCAGGCTATGAACCAATTTGATTTTTCAGAGCAGAGATTGTTAATGCATACAAATGCGACAATACCATCAGAACACTGACTACTTTCCTGTCTCTAGAACCCCTGTGTATAGATTTAGGCTTAGCCAGTTGCTTCAAAGCCTCTTGCTGATTTTAGCCAGACAGTAAGACAACTCAATAACAGGGAGCTGGGATTTGCCATAATGGATATTCAACCAGATATCTGGCAAACAGAACCAGGTGGCCAGACCTTGAACTGGGCAGCAGAAACATATCTTTAGATCCTCAAACTTGTTGGATCCTGTCCACAATCACATAAGACCTAGATTGCTATCCAAATGGCTTCCACATGGTAGCACTCCATGTGCATTTTGAAGGAGACAAGGAGAGATTGTAATCCCTATGTAGCTAGACAAATGTACAAGTTTATGTAACTTGTAAACATATGGCATCTGCTTGATCTTCGTGCACAGCTCAGTCCTGGCATCCATGAGACTTGCTCTGAAGCACAGGAAACTAAACAGCAGTAAAAGATAGACAGAGTAATGCTCTACCCTGCCTCCCTGCCCAAGTGACTGCAAATTAGAGCTTATTCTTCTATGTCCCTTGGTACCTTTGTCGGTGCCCCTCTATTTGCTGCCTGTCAACACTTAAAGGGGTCTTATAAGAAAGATGGGAACAGACTTTCCAGTAGAGGCTGTTGTGATAGGACAAGGAGTAATGGCTTAAAACTAAAGGAAGGGTAGATTCAGACTAAATGTAAGGAAGAAATGTTCTATGATGAAGGTGAAAACACTGAACAGATTGTCCTGTGAGAAGTGGTAGCTACCCCGTCCCTGGAAATATTCAAGGCTAGGTTGGACGGGTCTCTGAGCAACCTGACCTAGTTGAAGATGTCCCTCATTGCAGAGACTTTGGACTAGATGACCTCTAAAGGTGCCTTCCAACCCAAACCTTTCTATGATTCTGTGATTCTATTTCTCAGATGTCCTTAGGTCTGAGTAGTGCATGGAAAATAGATGAACTTTAATATGATTGCCTTTACATGAAATATTGATTCATTTGATGATGCATTTCACATTGGAAAACAGCCTTCTAACACTGCTACAGAGCAAATGGTCATATTTTGAAACTATATTTTGGTATTTACAACTGCAATATTTACACCTCTATGCATCATTTCTAGTTCCAGTGGAAAACAAAGATATATTTCTGAAAATCTTACTGATACTGAAATATCTTGAGAAACTTTTTTTTTCTGGGGCAACAAACATTATCCCTCTTTCCTCCACTACACAATTAGCAACGTCTAATGCCAGTAGTTGACAAGGAACACAACCTTGGAAACAGATGGCCTGCTTATTGTGCTGTTGCTTTCCTCCTAGTCAGGTTAATTTGGCCCAGATGTCTTTTTAAGAACTCCTATGAGAGGTGTCTGCTCTTGTGTCCAAGCTGCAGGAGTTGTTTGAAAAAGAGAAAAGGCTGTCATAAGCTGTGCATAGGAAGAGATTTAAGAAAAAAAAATGACAATTTAAAAAAAAAAAAATTTAAATTCCTATGTTTTCTATAGCACTATGCAGTGTTAAGAGGAGGGCTAAAATTCATTCATGTTCCCTCAGTCATGTGCTCTTTCCTGTGGTCACTTCTGCTTGCTATCTCAGAGTTCCTCAAAGAAAACATACCTTCATATAGTGGACAGCTGGGTGGGAACTAATCATTTTTGTGAGTATAAATTCATAAGTGAGGAACAGCAAGATAGGTGGTGATAAAGCATGTATACAAGAAAGGATGTTTATGGAGGCAGTATGCTCAGATTACTTAACCTTGTAAGACAAAATTCAGATTGAAAAAAGGTGGTAGGCAGGGGAAAATGTGTCCATGTATTACAGCATTCTCTCAGTCCAATATGGGAACTGCAATAAATTGAGAAAAAACTTTCTAAAAACCTTCATCAGACACTAAGCTGCATTTTTAAAGTGATTGATAAACAATTACAAAGCTGCTGTCACACCTCTAGCATCATAATTCAATGTGTGCCTAGAGTACTGTTTAAATTACTGATTCATGTCAGGAAAAATAAATGTCTTGATTCTCATATGGCACTGAGTTTCCCTGCTTTTCTTCATTTCTACCTAGAGTATTCTCCCTCAACTGTTTGAACTGGCTAACAAGCCAATGAAGTTTCTCACTTACAAGCTAGAAAGGAATGGCTGGAAACTTCTGGGTGTGTGCTCTGGGGGGCAACTTAAATGCTAATTCACAGGTGCCAAATGCCCCAAGGAAACCCTGGCCACTGAAGTGAATTTAGAACCAGCCTCCTGATGAAAATATTGACAGCTTCTTTCAGAGAAGCATGCAAAGCAACATGACATTTTGGGACTAATATTTAGCGCTCAACAGCAGCTGGCAAATTGCTCTCATCTGATTTGGCTGGCTGCTTCGCGTTGGAAATCAATAGAAATTTGGAAATATTTCACTCCATTTATTAAGTGCAATATTAAAAAAAAAAAAAAACAAAAAACACCATCATTGAAGTCAGAGATTGCATAAAACCCTCATTTGAATGTGGATGCTATCTCAAAAGCCAGGTTACAGCCCAAACCCTACATGTCTGTAATTCACATCTAGCTGCTACAATAGGTGAAGAAGTATATTTAGTCATCCAGAGTGCGGCTGCTGCTGATATTCTGGAAACTACTCGGGAGCTAATGGCATTAGTTTGTTAACATGTTGTCAGATTAAAGCACATCATAGTATGGCTAGCACAAAAATGATGCAGCAAACTGGTGCCCTAGATGCAGCACTAACAAAAAGACCACACCAAAAACATGCTGAGCCTGAGCTGTCAAAAGTTCTAGTAAAACGTATTACAGAAAAGAACATAGGGGACCCTAACACTTTTTGAAAAAATTCCCCCTGAACTCAGAAAAGCTTGTGTTTGAATCTGGTAAAAAGGGAGTGTTTGAGGATGAGTGATAGGGGTTCTTCTTTATAGTTAGGAAAAAAACAAGCCTAGTAGAGCTGTTTGATAGAAGAAAATTGAGCTTATCAAAGCCCTATGAACTATCTTTCCTAAGTTCAGAAGAACACCATATTGATGGTGGCCTTACCACCGAATTTTTGCATCCACAGTACTCCAGAATACTGTCAATGGAAAATAATAGGTTTCACAACCAACTTCTGCTCAAATAGCCAAAGAAACTTCTTCTTCCACTCAGGAAGAAAAAAATAGTAGGGGGAAATTAATCCAAAGCTGATATATAAAATACTTCATCAAGATAAATCCCACTCTAAGTAGGAGGCTTGGAATCATGGCTGAAGTTCTTAGGTATTTTGTGCCTAAATAGTCAGGATTTAAGATTTGTGTTCACCCTTAATGCCACAATTGTCTTGAATATTTAATGAGGAGGGCTACATCTGATTTATCTTGATCTGAATGCACTCACTATGAATTCAGTTAATGAGATTAAAGCCCACCCTGCTTAGCCCTTATATCTGTCCTTTGTTTCTTTATAGAACTATTTTTCTTGAGAAATATCAAACTTACAAAGGTCTGAAACTTAGATAAAAGCAGCTCATCCAAGTTATTAGGGATGTCAGACCCATCTATTTCAGAGAGCCCTGAGAAGTAAGTCCTTCAGACCCTAGGAAAGTGAAAATGGTGAAAGGCCAGTGTGATGACCAAAAATCAGGGTGGGCAGCAAGAAAATGAGCTGGCATACTGAAAACTGTCAGTTAACTCGAGATTCAAACTGCACTCTTGTGGTGCAAAGATTTGGAAAGATATGCAAAGATATTCAGTTGGAATACCCTTGAGTTCTATTTGCTTTTCAATAAAAAGTAGATGAAGACTGAGTGTTTTTTAGTGAGTTGGTATAGCATGTCATTTGTCTGTTTCCTTTCTCTTGGAGCCTCATATTTTTTCAAATATAAATGTATTAAAACTTTCCTGAAGAAACCAAAAGAGGTTTGGGAATAGATCAAAGGCTTGAATGAAGCAGGCTGACATGTTTTTTCATGTTCAATTGTCATAAATATTCTGCATGTTAGGTTGCCAATTTTATTTATGTCCTGACCTGTTACTAAAAATATAGGATTAACACCAGCACTGGGTAAAATAATATGTGAGTGTGCATTCAGTAAGTAAAACTAACCGAACAAAAATGGCTACATAAGCCATATGCTGCAGTAAAGTCACCACAGTTCAGAGAAGTCTCCAATGCATGCCATCAGCTGTTTATTCTGTTCTCTTCCAGTCTAGATTAAAATCAATGAAAAACTAGCTTCAAAGGAACCCTTATCCTTTCATGTTTTGATCACTATTGGTGTTCTGAGTCTTAACTCTGTTGTCAAAACTCATGGATTGCAGTCCTTCAGCTGACAAATAAGGCAACCTCCAAGATGCTGGATCTGCTTTATTAGGGCGCTTATCTAATATTTTTACCTGCACATGTACACCCTTGACACCACTTCTTTTTAGAGCTCTCTTCTGAGTCTGAGCATATCTTCAGAGTAGAGCTTGTATGCCTGAGCAGAGCCTTTGAGCACTTTGTGCATATTTTGGAAAACACAATTAGAATGGATTTTCAAAACTAGTTTGAAATTATTTGTTTTCCACATAAGAAAGCATAAAATGGTACTGTTCTCTTGGCTGAAAAAAGACAAAACCAAAGAACGACTGAAATCTCAACTGGAAAAAACACAGATTTCAAGTATTTTCTATTTTTTAAGGGTAAGGAAAGGAAAAATATCTGGAAAGGCTGAAACTGATGAGAAAGAATGTCATCAAACTCAGTGAACAGTCTCTAGATTCATTATGTTTTTACTATTTGTGTGTCACTAATGCATATAGAATATATTTGTCTGTATTTTTATCAGTCTAATAAATTATTCAGAGGTGAGATGAATCCGTAGAAGACTGCCTTCAAAAAATGTTCAATATCTTCATGATGGTTTGGATTTAAAAAAAAAAAAAAGGGAAAAAAAAAAGTAGAGAAAGTGTAAAGGAAGTGGAAGAGGGAGCAGAAGGGGTCAGACTTAATGGAACAACTCATCAACTTCCTGAAGACCCAGTTGCAGTCACAGAGGTTCTGAAATTCTGGCATGAGCTGAATTCATTTGCCTTTCATGTTGGTGGTTTGGCTTTGGATTTGAGAACTTGATGGCTTTGCACTGAAAGCTGTGAAGCCTTCACTGTCCCAATACATCATATACTACTGACAAAATTTTGCTTGTGTTCTGGAGTAGTAGTAGGGGAAGTCTTGACTCCAGCTTCTAACCCTCTGGAAAACTGTTGATTTTGCTCTAGTGCTAATCTTCCTACTGTCATTGTGATAATAAATTCAGTAGCACAGGCAGAAAGCAGCAGCACACTCAATAACAGATAATAACACAATTCTAAAAAGACAGTGGCTTATTGCAATGATTCACAACAGCATATTCACACTTAGGTTATAAGCATTTTGAGATGCACACCAGCTGTTCCTGCATGCCTTGTCCACACTTGAGAAACTACTGTCATAACAATAGTTTTAAGAATAATGGATGATTAAATGGGTTAAGCTAAGCCTTTCAACAGTGTCAGTCAAAGCCATAAAGCCCTAAAGAAAAAGCTGCTTTCAGGCCTCTTCATGCATCAAAGATTTCAGGTTGATGCTCACAGTGGTTCTCAGATTAATAATCCCACCTGTCCGCATACTTGTTTCACTCATTTTAGATCTCTGACAAGGCATCTTGTCTCAATCACCACTCTAAGGATGTTCTAAAAGTTCAGCCAAGAAAGTAATTTTCATTTTTGAACCCCTTTGTCCCTTTCATGATTTGAGATCCTGAGGCTTTAGAGCTGCTAAAAAATTGCAGGATTGTGTTGGGCAAGGGCAAAGTGCCATAATATCCACTAGGGTTCAGTATCACTGAGTCTTACAACATGGAGCAAGAGTCACTATTGGCTGTTGTGTGGGTCTTCTGGAAACATCTCTTCCTCAACAGATCTTGACAGTTTTAGAATTATAACTTAAATTCAACCAACATTTCCTAGGCAACTGTACTTTGGCAGTCCTGGAATGCAAACAAAAAACCCAAAGCCACAAACAAACAAAAAAACAAACCAAACCAGCAAAAAATTGCTTTGAAACAATGAAATTAATTTTTCTATTTTCTTTTTAGTTTTGTTTTGAAGAGAGTAACAAGCAGAAAAACGTGAAAACTTCCAATTTTTGAGATAACAGCTGCTTGGAATCATGCCAGCTCTGATCAAATGGTCTGCCTCTTATTTAAATACATTCTCCTATCTCAGGAACAATATGTTCCTTTTCTTTTTAAATTTTATTCTTTGCCTGTAGCATGTGGCTGTAAAAACAAATCAAATCAGTTCACTTTATGCCAAATCCAAAGAATTAATTGCTTTCAGTAACACACTCATACATCCACACTTATTAAAAAAAAAAAATTGTTGTTCCCATGACTTTTAAAGCTCTAGAGCATTTATTTTGTTCATTAAGAAGGAGTCAGACCTATAAAGGTACTCAAAATATATTGTTAAAGAAACAAAAACAAACTGTTGCTAAATGATGCATCTGTAAATGAAATTATTAAATAGACTGATGGTTAAATGACATACAGATTTGGAAAATCAGGGTAAAATTAACTGGAAACTCCTACAGAGTCCTTACCATCCCTTGCAGTAGAGATAGACTGAGTTTCATATCCACATATGTCAATATTCTAAGGTCTACAATTCAAACACTACACAAAGGCATTAGGTACACAAGAAACCAATATTGGCAAATTCTGGTATGGAACATGAATAACCATCTGAGTAGAGGCAATTAACAAAATTGGGAAGGGGTCAGAAATGCAGATTCTGTGATCTTTCATGCACATATTGCTCTAGCTGATACTGAAATCAGAAATCATGTTCTTTGAATGTCAATTTCCCCTTTCAGATTAGCTCAGGAGTAGGGGAAATGTAAAATGTAACAAAATCAGCATAATCTCCCTCCAACCAGTTGTGCCAATGTGTAAGTCAGGACCAGCCTAGCTCAGGCCGTGTTCAGACTGTGCATGGTAATTTTCAGCAATCGGTATGTGTGGCACTGATACTGGGACATCAGGGAGTAGTGTGCCAAAGGGCAGCCTTTGGATAAGTCTCCAGCCACAGTCAATCACGGTTGTATCCAGAACAACTTGCTCAGTTTCACTGGGTGCTTCTGCACAAGCTTCCGACCTGTGATCTGTTTTGCTTTTTCCAAACAGCTGGTTCAGAAGGTAAAGGATTATTACAGTAGATGGCTAAAAAGCATTGCAATTTTTTTTAACTGCACTAAAACAAGAAGAGCTCAAAAGCGTTCATAACACAAAGATAATTTCTTTAGCAACTACTTAATCCTGCAGTTTTTTTCAATCTTCTCCACTTACTTATCCTAAAAATAAACCCTGCATTTTCTCAGAAAATTTTATTCTTGGCATTGCTTATTCACTTTCCACTTGATCTAACCTCAGCTCTTACTTTAACTCAGGTCAGATATAATACTTAGTGCTTAGAAAGTGATTTTGGTTTGAAGTCTCAATCTGCTTTGCAAACATCAACAAACTCAGTCCATTCTATTTCCAAAAGTCAAGTATTATTTGAGGACTTAAGAAAGTTACTGACAGAGCCTGGAAATGGAAACGATGAAATCACTTCCAGGACAATCTATCTCTTAAACAAAAGAAAACCTAGTTTTGAGGGAGTTTTTTGGTTGGGTTGTTGGTTGGGTGTTTTAAGGGTATAAGACACGCTGTGCTATGCAGGAACAAAACTGAGCTAAATCACTTCTTGTGCTGTGCTTGTAACTGAAATGAGACTGCATGCAAGTGCTAATCAGAAACTGTTCAATAGTATTTCACTGGTAAAATGCTATCTTGTCTGTTCTAGAATGTTTTGGTTTTGACTTCATTCCTCCTATAAAAAGAATTTGGTAGTGATTTGATGAAAAAATTAGGTATTTCATATTGATTTTCTAACTTGGTTCTATGCTGTCTCTTTTTATTTTTAGAGGAAAGTGAACATATTTAGAATAGATGTTACCTCAAAAATCTGAATTATTAAAATTTGGTAGTCAAATTACCTTCTGATATTTCAGTATTAATTTGCTTGGGAGTTTTTTCTTCACTTCAAAATTCATAATTTATGCAAAGTGGGAAAATATCATGGCAGAATTGGGATGTCCTTTAAATTACAAATTCTACTTTAGTGAAGACCATGTACTCATTTCATTTTAAGAGTCTTGTAGTCAGGTCCTACAACAAGCTTGCCTGTGCTTTGTCTATTTTGATTCTAAAGACTTTTACATGCTGTCTCCATTTCCAAACAGATTCTGATGGTATCCCTAGCAGAAAAGGAATAGACAGGATGGGAGGTGGTGGATGACAAAAATGAAAGTGTACATTTTTTATATTCCAAGTTAATGAAACAGTGACTTGTCTCCTCCACACCAAGTAAGGATTTCCCAATGGCATGTACAGGATGGTATGTGATCCTATATGGAAAAATACTGCACAATGTAGTTCATGTACAAGTATGATGTTTCCACTAGCAGATACTAAAACTCTCTTAGCTGCTATAAAGAAAAGGTTTATTCCTATGTATTTTTAAACTTTCATCTGAGTTGCTTTCAAAATGTGGATATAAACTTCTATTCATATTAATTCTATTATAGAAATATTTCTATAGTTTTTGGATGACAGTGTTTGGTTTTATAGAGATTTGTCAAATGCATATGATTTTAGGAAAGTATATGCAATGAACCAAACTAGTACAGGTCTAGCCCTAGTTTAGAGATGCCAAAAATATTGAAATGGGGTCCCATCTGGCAAAAGTGTTCAGTCTCCAAAGTTTTTCCTTTTATGTTTCTCCCTTTAAGTTTTTTCTTTTTTCCTTTTCCTTTCCTTTCGTTTTACCTTAAGTGGGAGTTATGGTGGTTCATTCTCTTATAATTCCTACAAAACTGAAATCTTGATTGCGGTGTCAAAGACTGTGCCAAAATGCAAATTGTTAAAAAGAAGGGAGTTTACTTCAATTTTATATTCAAATATAATGAGTTGGTTGGTACAGAAACAGCATAGCACGTTTGCTCAGTCAAAAATAAGTGAAGGAACATCAGGGCACACTTACTTAAAAAAGAAAATAGCTCAAGAATGTGACTAGAAAATATGAAAATAAACAGGCATGTCAGCCAGTTGAGACATTTCTGGAAGCAAGTGGGTCAGACATCAGCAAAACATATGGGATCAGTCTTAAGTGTGAGGTATTTATAATCAAGAGATGAGCTTCACAGTACCTCCCATGTTCACCAGGGATCACAGTGTGACTGGAATTGACACACTGAATTTTAACAGTTGCATGATGCAGAGTGCATCAAAATACAGCAGGTACATATATGTGTGGGAAGACTGAATGAAAACATAAATTGTGTGATTTTTTTTACGAAGTGCTAAATACTCACAAATTTCCTGAGGATTGATGATGTTTAAAATCTTGGATCTGATAATGAAGGCACCTGATTTTACAGACATAGGAGTGGATGCCTGTTCTTTAAAAATATCTCTAATAGTTCTGCTGAAATAGTTGGAATAGAAAAAATACGCATGGGGTACTCCCTTGCAGGGACCTAAAAAGATTTGCACATAAGGGTATGTCAGAGATTTTCTGCGCAACTCCACTTTTTCTACAGTCATCCTTCCCAGGGTTAATTTCCTTTTACATACAGGGCCTTAAAGTCAGAATAGCCTTTTCTCATTTAAATTTTTATCCAGTTTGAAATAATTGAAAAGCTAATTTTTAAAGGTCATGGTTTATTAGATTAGCATCATGTGCACACAGTCAGACATGAGGTATCCATTGAGGTAGCAACGCTTAGGAAAGGTGAAGGTTTCTATTTTAATCTTGACCCTGACATGTCATTAATCCCAGCTAGAGACCAACTAATGCTCAGGCAGGGAGGAGCAGAAGCCACAAAAGTGCACAGTCTTGACAGAATTTATGGCCCAATGCAAGACTCATTTTAGTGCTGAAACACTGTTTTTCCCATATACAGCAAAGTCTGAAAAAAAAGTAAGGAGGCATGCAAGGAGAATAAACAGTATTAATTTGCAGGTGAACATCTTCCACAAATGGAAGATTTGTATTCAGGAAGTAAAAAGGAATAGAAGAATTTTTAAACAATAAATAAGAAAACAGGTGTGACTATTTCCTTTTTGTGTTATCCTGTGACACAGAAATAGGCATACCCACTGAGCTCATCACTCTACAGGATGATTGGCAGCTTATATGCCAATTTAGATTTTATACTGTCTGTACAATTCCCTGCGCAAATGTTCAATGCTGCTCATACTACCCTTTGCTATTTTGCAGGTTTTGTTCAGATATTGGGGCAGCTACATGGATATCTGAGGGTCTGTTTTGGGTGACCTCATTTTGAGAGTAATAACACGTGGAACGACAGCGCACATTACCCACAGGTATGCCCAAGGTCCTTGGGAGCAATCACTAACACAGGCTGCAAGGAGAGGTGCTCCCCCTCTAAGAGTATAATGCTTTGGCTGGTGGAGATACACTGCCAGTTTCTTTTTGTCTCCAGATCTCTTGTGTACCCCCAAAACTCTATTTCTTGGCCTGTTGACATTGTTAATACTATTTCCATATAATTAACCAAGGAAGATTACCTAAAGGTGAAAAATAGCTTTTCCGTTCAAGACAATTTTTGAGACTTTACTTCTGTCTCTATGGGATCTTAGTATTAGCTTTTTCAGATGCAATCTTAAGCTGAGTGTTTTGAGAGATATCCAGATAACTTCAGCCTCCAAAAGAAAAATTCCTTGATATCAACACAGCATGAATAAAAAGTCTGGGGAAGAGGAGAAGCCCCATTAGAAGAGTTTGATTTTAATAAGAGGATGATGAAGTTAATTAAAACTCAGTGTCCATGAGAAAAAAAAAAGACAAAGAAAGAGCTTTGGGGTTTTTCCTTTAGCTTTGCTCCAGCTGTTCCTATTTCCAAGCCAAATAAATGAGCCAAAATTATATAAGTTGGCAGCTTTTTTATAGCAAGGGGATCATCTGTTAAATGGCTAGGTTGGTTTTGTTTTGCCATAATAAGATGGGGAGTATAGTTTCTAAGTTTTCAGCAGGAATTGAACCAAAAGTTCTCACTGCTTTTTTAGCCTCTCTTCATTTTGCTGCCCATAAATTATACAATGAAATCCCTCTCCTTCAGAGCTACTCTCATGTTTGGACTTAGTCATCAATTTCTTCTTTGCCTGTACAAACTTTAACCTTTCTAAGCACCTTATGAGTTCTGTGCTTTCATTATTAAGATGATTATGCTTGAAAATATCCACCCGTTTGTGACCAAGAAAATAGACATTTGTGCAAGCAAATTAGCTAATAACTGGCCAGGTTTTAAATAGATGCTAAGGCCCAAAATTTAATGGGAACATAATAAATCTTTTACTATTTCATCTATTATTAATTTTTTCCTGGCCACCCACTTTTCAAAGATTCAGACCAGGAGCCTCAAAACCCAGGTATCATCTGTATTCTAGACTAATCAGACTAGTGGGCTTGCACTTAGGCCCAAACTCTCCCAGGCACCCTCAATGACTATCTGTTCTGATTGTCACAAACTTGGCTTGTTTCTGAAATAAGTACTTTGGAGAATCTCACACTTGGTATCATTCCTGTGGGTAGTGTTTTTGTTCTCAAGAATCGCATTTGTTACCCAGTGTGCAACAAGCCAATAATTACAGACCCACGAGTGACATTGATTATTTATTTCAGAGTTATGCAAGCCTGGGTGCTCAGTGTTATTCCACAAACCAAGCACGCCAACTCTCAAAATTTTTGCTATTTAGCCATTATAGGAGTTAGTGTTCATTGGCTAGAAGTTACGCAGATAGTTCTCTTACTAATTAGTATTCTATCTTCTATTGGTTAATGACCTCTCATTTCTCATGCTATTTAATCCACATGCTCAGTCTTTCTCTTCTTTTGGGTCAGTGGGTTTCTTGGGTTGGTTGTCTATGAGTCAATGGTCATGATCTGCCCCTGCTGGAATTATTTCTTACCCAGTTGGATCTGACGTCAGCACAATTGCTGAATTGGCTTCATTAGTTTCTTTCTTATCTTGTGAGTTCTGCCAGGTGTCCTTGCAGCCTGCAAGTTCTGCATTTTTTGTGTCCACAATCAGTGGGCATCCTTCTTCCCAAGCTTTGTTAACCTCTCCCTAGGTCCCAGATCATTGAATCGTGTCCAGACCTAAACCTCAACAAGGCAATACTACCAACAAGTAATTTGCTTTTCTAACACATGAACATGACTTAGAGATTATTAGCTGCTATCTGTTGCACAGATTAAATCTCTGCTCTTGTTGATTAGGCTTGAAAGTATACAAAGATAAAACATTAAAGAACATCCTTTCTTAAGAAAATTTTACATATTCCACGTTTTGCAACAGTGTGATTACAGCATACATGCCCAGCTGACAGGTCAGGTAGCCATACATTATCACTTTAACTAAATCATTCCACAAACTGATTGGCATTGTTTGGAAGTTTTAAATCCTTCTATATTTAACATCTGGTTCTCCAAAGACTTGAGAAATCCTTGAAAAGGCTGAATGTGCTGAGATTTCCTCAACAGAAAGAGAATTTTTATATTTACTTTTGTCCTGTGTGCTCTTGGCCCCATAAAATTATTTGATGCTAAAAGAAATTCCTCACATCAGTGGATTTCCTGCTGTTTCCCTTCAAAACGCATTAGGTCAAAATAAATCAGGTCTGTGGTATGCCTGCTGTCTCTTTCTCTTAATGAATATTCCTCTCCATCTATGATTTGTTTTACCAAGACAGTTTCATCTCAAGTTGGAATTAACAATCAACACCTCATTTTCCCACATTTGCCTTTCCTGCTGATTCACCTCATTCTGGCACACTGAAATCTAAGGAGTTTCAAGTGCTAAAACACTAAGCGGTAGCCTCCAAAAACTGCTGGGAGAAATTCTGCAGCTGGGCTCTGCTTACAAACACTAACCATTCAACCAGCAGCTGTACAACAAACAAATTAATTAATCAGGAATCTCTTAAGGTTTGCACAGCAAGGGACCTAATTCAGTCTTAACTAGGATCATTCCCCAGGTTAGTAACAGGCAAGAAGAAAATCAGGAATTTCACTAAATTATCCTTCTGTCAGCCCTAAGCTCCAATAGAAGTTAATAAAATTAAAAATAAATCTCAGACTAAGAAGCTGGTTGGAGGAATCTAGAGGAATAAGGTGATTCTAAAAGGATGGCAAAAGAGGAAGGTAACTTTTTGTACCCCCAGCTGTAAATAACCTAGGTAGCAGATCAGTTTGCAGTCTGACATAGAAGATCAAGCCATTTCTTAACGTCTCCTGAAAAATCAGCTGCTTACAGTGGAAATTAATGAATGACAATACTGTGTAGGAAACTGAGAGATAACTTTAACCCCTATAAACTACACTGGTATTCATTAGGGTTCTGGGAGACAAGTGACTAGTCATCATGGTGAAATGGCAAACAGTCTGTGCACTAAGTTCCTCTACCATCTGGAGTTCTAACAAAAGTCACTGAAAACAGGAAAAGTACTTCACAGTGCTGAAACTACAAAAATAAATCAATCAATCAAACCAACGACAAACTGGGCAGTATCCTGAGAGTACCTAAACAATAAGTTATGACAAAGTTGAAGTGCTGGAAGACAAGGGTATAAATAAGGAAAGAAGTGTGCTTTCCACATTCTTTGCTTTGAGATTCTCCACAAACCTCTTAGTTATCATGGTTTTGTTTCCACTTCTGTAAGATTGAGAGATCAAAGAGACACAAATTCTGGAAGACTACATCTCTAAGAGTTAATGAAGAGAGCCTAAATAATAATACCTGATATCAGTAAAAGTGCAGCATTTCATCAAAAGCAAACTCAGCTTTCAGCCAAGCCTTCATTTCACCTCACAAACTGCATAAATAAACATAAACAATATAAATAAACAAAAATAACATAATTAAAATCTCAGTTAGTTTTCTCTCATTCAGGACATTGCTGAAAACATGGTCCACTCTGGAAAAGGAAAGTAGAGAGGTTCTGGGTGCTTCTTAGAATAATTTTTTTTTTTTTTTGGAAGGTGAATGAATGGAAGTTTTAGGCTGTCAGCATAATGTGATAAGGAATCCAATTGTCAGGAACTCATTGGCTTCCACATCAATATTTATAATATATTACTAAGCCTATACCCTTGCTGATTTCACATCAATGCTCAACCTTTTCAATGATAAATTAATCATCCAGCTTGAAGTACTGCAAAGTATTCTAGGCAGTTTATAAATAAGTCCTTCCATCAGATTCTCAGATCATACAATATCATCAGGACCAGTAGAGTCATGCCAACACTGGATTTGGCTTGTAACCCCTGCCTCAAAGAACAAATAGAGTCCATTCCATGATACAGCAAAAGGCTGATCAAAGACACCAGGACAGACAAAGTTACAAACAACTAGATTACAAATAAGTGGTTAGTTGCTTTCATTTTTCTGTCACAATTATTATTAATGATTCCTCAATCCTAACACTGTGGTAATGGAGAGAATGTCACTCCATATCAATCTAATATGCTATACAGCTAATAGTATGTGAGAACTAATCCAAAAGCGGAGGCGCAATCCCTCGTGGCATAGCTTGTCATTCTGTGTCATATGTTCTTATTTTGTCACCTGTACTAGAGAAATTGCAACCCTCCTTTTCCCCATATCCCCAGATTTCTATAATTTTCTATCATAGTTTCAATTGCTTAGGGCTGCAAGATCAAATCAGGATGCAAATCCACAATCACACTCATTTTTTGCAAGGTCAGCCTTGAGCTATAACATACAAGGTATATTCAGTTCACTGGAAGGAAGGAGGGCAGTTTATTGTTACAGAGAACTGTATTTACAATGAGAAAGCAGGTACGGCTCTACTTTTATTCATGGACTTCTTTCTTACAGTCACTGATGCAGCTGATGACAGTCACTGCAAACTGATGGCATCACCAGCACTTTTTAATATGTCCAAGTAAATAGTACTCAATAATAAAATAAAAGTAATAAATAAGAGGTAATAAAAGAGGAAGTTAATTTGTTTGATGAGGGAGCATTGTTATCACCCTGAAAGAATTCAAGTTCCAGAGATGGAGTGGTATACCTGGGGTCATTAAAACACTGGCCCAGGAACCAGAGTAGGGCACAAGAACCCAGAGTTGGTTATGAGGATTCAATATAAGGTGTTCTTCCCATCCTTTACTTGTCATTATCTCTTTTAGGATTGTCTTTCACTATCTGTTTGCATCAGAGAGCCCCAAGAGCAATAATGTTCCACTTGTAGCCTCTTAATGCCAATATAAAAAGTAAGACACTTCAAGTCTTCTTGCAGATCCAAATCACAAATGTATCAGCAGAAGTTATAAGAAAAATCTGTCCTGACATGAATGTTTCCTGAAGAAAGAAATTAATATGTCACTTTAGTATCTTTCATGAATGCCAAATTCCCTTGCACTAAATTCATAACTTACAATGTGTTGTTTCAAGACAGTGTGAATAATGAGATGAAGATTTTAGATATAAATTGATGCCTAGTATTTATTTTTATCCTCAAAAAAAGTAATAATCATCTCTTTCAAAGATGAATTGGAATGACTGACCATCCATTGAGAACACTGTAATTGATTCATGTAATGAAAGATGTAGTGAGGGGAAGAATTCAACAATTATAAAAGAAGATAGATATCCTGCAAACATGGAACCAGCAGAAGAAACACAGGGTCAGAATACTATTCAGATTACTCTGTTGAGGCTTGTAACTCAAACTGTAAATTTAGAAGATGCTATGCACCAATTATTTTGACTTTATTAAGAAATTTGATTTTAGGAAGACATTTTTACTGAGAATATGGTGAGACGCTGGAACATGTTGCCCAGAGAATTTGTAGATGCTCCATCTCTGGAATTGTTCAAGGCTGATTTGGATGGGGCTTTGAACAACCCTAGTTAAAGGTGTCCCTGTCTGTGGCAGGGAGTTTGGAACTACATGATTTTTAACTCCCTTCAACCCAAACCATTCTACGATTTTATACTGCTTTTGAAATTAAACATCTAAGTGACAAAGATGTAAACTCCATGCACTGCTGGTTTCTGAAGGATTTAATCCATGTTTTAGTAATATTCCCACACCCTCTCCCCCTTAACTAAGTTGGGCTTTTCACAGTAAAATCAGTGGACATTTCTATTCTCTAATACTGAGTCTCTACCTGGAGTTAAGTATTTGGAGATATTCCTATGGCTGGCATTTCACCTTACAAATCTTTCTTTTCTTCTTTAAGAACAAGTGTTTAAGTCTGTACTACTGGCCAAATAAAAGGGCAGGGCAAAACCAGATAACGGAATACTTTATCTGTTCTGTCTATACTTTTTATCTCATAATCTTGATTCATAAAAATGTTATAAAATCCACCAAATTCTTTGGAGTTCAATTAGACTCATTTCTGCCACATGTGAAGAGTGTTTCTGGTTAATACTGTCCAATGGAAGAGATACTCCTTCCTCACTTCTCTGCATTGAGAGGAATATTCTTTAGTTTGGGGTTTTTATAATACTTTGACTAAATGTTTTGGAGCTTTGTACTAGTGATTTCAAACCCCAGACTTAAAAAGCTCCAGAGACAGCAGTATAAAATGCATTGATTCAAGGCAGTTTCTTTTCAGAAAATTATTAACTCTGAGCAAATGTTAATAACAGGAATTGAAAGCTCTTTTTCATCTTCCCACCTCCCTATCTCTCATGATAATAACTGGCTGCATCACTTTCCATGTACCATCTCTTGTATTTGACTAAACTATTATAAGATCTTTTAATCCTTTGGATGTTTAAGCTCCCTCCCAAAGTTTTTACAACTACCAGATGCAAATACCAGGCTGATTTTCCTGTTACACTACAACTTGCATTTCAGCTCCACTGTCACCTGATCTCATGAGTTAATTAAAGGGTATGAAATGAACAGATTATTTTCATTTATTATGAATTCCTATTCAATAATTCCTGTCTGAGCTTGGGCTGACTGAAAACTGCTACAACTTTGAGAGTTATCATGCTGTGTGCCATTTGAAGGTAAAGCCAAGATCCTTCCTTTGTAACACTGAGCTGATAATATTTCATTTAAAAAATCCTTCATCCAGAATGTCTTCTGAAAACACAGACAGGGAAACTTGCAGGAGCATCCTTACTGTCTTCCTGACCATGCAAAGTATTATTTTTTCCAAAATAAAGGTGTGAAAACAGAGGCCCTGAACCTAGGATCTGGGAAGTATTCCTGCACCCCATAGTTTAGATGTAAGCAGTCTGAGCCAGTTTGATATGTAATAGCAAACCCAGCAGTGAGTCACCAGCTAGTTTTGGCAAAAAGCTCTAACCAGGATTGTATGGTTTGGAATAAGAAATAAAGGTCACTTTAACTCCTTTTCACCATATTTATATTAGAGTGTATGTGATACCTATACAGGGACAGCAAGGTCATCAATGAAATTCAAAATCTGGCATGAAAGGCATAAATCCTCACCACCTGACCTGAAAGAGCAAATCTACTAGATGCACTAATAGCAGGTATTTGTAATTCACTAGGCCAGCCTCTGGAAGCAAACAAAATCACATGCACTGAACCAAGAAGAAAACCAAGCAAGCTCTTCTGAGGCATTCACACTGGGCCCTGAAGACTCACAAGTTTTGTTCTGAAGATTCAGCTTTATTGTAGAATTAACTGTTCCTGCTCTGAGGGACAAAATTTGGATCTTCACGGTTCCTTCAATATTTAGAAGCTTTAGGAAATATTTGCTCTTCCTGGTCAGAAAAACATCCCACAGGAACTGTACATTCTGCCTTTCACAAGGTGGAATAGATGAGATTTTCAGAACTTACATGAAGTACAATAGCAGGTGCTTTGCTCCTATGTGATCCCTCAACGTTTTTCTCATCCTAGGACTGAATTTATTCTAAATCACACATCACCATTTTGGCAGAAGTAATGGATTGTGCCCACTATGCCAGAACACAGAGTTCCCCTGGAACCTGCAGAGTCCATTTGTAGAATTGCAGACACAGAAATAAGTAATTCTTGATCAACACAGGAAAGCCTCTGGAGATTTCTCTCCACAAAACTCCCATGTTGACCACTTCCTCAATTAACCAGAAAGAGATAACATAGTTTCTTCTCTGAAGAAGTGAGAGAATGTAAAACAGCTGTTACCTTCTTTCTCAAGTTGAACATCTGCTCAACTAAATATGCTTGGAGGAACGCACTTTATTCTCTCAGTAGGTCTTATTATATTACACACTGAGCTATAACACCCTGGGCTATAACTTCCAAGTACTCCACAGGCAGGAATCCCTGCTTCAGCAATCAAACCCTTGTTTTTATCCCCATGGCATGTATTTTTTGTCTGTAAAGTGAACACAAGGTAAGATCAGATACTAATCCTGCAAGTTAAGACTTGAATTCCATGCCTTGAGTTTACCTCATGAAATTTATGCTTATTCCTTAGCCAGTCTTGTCACTACTCCTAAGTCAGCTTCTGTGTCACAAAGCTGACAGCAAGCCTGTCCAGCACTCTAAGCCCACACAGACAGACTATGAATAACTAGGAAAATGACACTTTGAATTCATTATGTGTTGGTCAAAGCTATTCAGCTCCCACCATCTGTATCTATGACCAAGGACATATTTAAACTGACACAAGCTGTTCTATTTTCCCAGTATCATTTAACTTATGACACATCAACGTGTACTTTACATGTGTGTGTCCCTTCCTTAGCATGAATAATTCCACCAGTTTAATGACACAGAGAAGGGGAAGATGTCCACATGCAACCAACCACCTCCTATTTAAAAGTCACACATATCTGATGTTTTAGGAAGCCAACGGATTTTACATCCTTATTCTCCAAAAGATGTGTCTGTTTATTTATCACTGCCGTAAGTAATGTCCTGCTTTTTAGTCCAAATCCTATTTATGCAAGCATGAAAACAGAGACACACATAAAGGAAGATTAGAAGTTCACTTCTTGAGTTATCTGAAGGTCTTATTATAACCAATGGAAAACCAGGAAACTGATAACTAAGAGCTGACACTCCATGTGTCATGTTCTGTCAGGTTTTATTTTGTGTGTGCATGTACACGTTTATGGGAGTGTCACTTTTCCTTTCTGGGCTTCTTTAATGTTAATTTTTAAAATGGGACTCATATGCTGGAACAAAACTGAGAGACAAGAACATAAACACAAACTGACAGTGTCCTTAAAAACAATAAAGGTAACACCAACAGGCACCATTGGCTGTAATCATCTTGACATGGTGCTGTGCCTCTGGCTCCCGGGGTTACTTAACATGACCTTTTTAACCACAGTGCCAAAGGTTTTCCCTTTCCTGCTCTATTGGTGTGATGCCATTGTGTCTCCACCTCACCCCACTTTGGGTAACGTGGCTACCTCAAAATCTGTGTTGCAGACCTCGGGAAACCACAGAGGATTATTTGGCACATTGTGAGACAGAGACAGCATGGAAAAATCCTCATTGCTTCCAGCAAAAATCTCAACCCAACGGGCTCAGAATGCTTCACAAGCACTCAAATATACAAAAGATTAAGCATCATAGGAGCCTCTAAAAATAAAGGAATTTTTTTGTACTGGTCCACAGAGCTTCCATATTGATATTATTCCTGCCCTAAAAGAAGTCTATGGTCCACAGGAAGGATGGAGATCCTACCAGTCATGAAGGAGTTGTGAGAGCAGGGATAACCCCCGGCATTGCCTCCTGTGGCAAGAGGTCTCCCTTTCCAAGCGGTGTGAATGAAAGCTTACAAAGACCATCAATGGTAAAACAGACAGTGAACAATTAAGAAACGATTGCATAAGAATACCCTCAGTACCGAGGGTGATACAGCCTCCTTGCACTGACCCTCTCTTTTGTGTCTTGTTAAGCACTTAAAGGTATGATGCCTGGATATATGTGGATAGGAAGAGCTTAACTAAAGCACAGATTTTTGAGTGAATAAAGCAGACGAGGGTTGACAAACTTGAAGTGATTAAATGTCTCTGCTTATTCTTTCTTATTCTTTTCCCAGAATGCTGATCTTTTCCTGATATTCTCGGGTTTAGAGTTGAAAACAGGGTGGGACTTAATCGTTTCACAAATGCTGTGCAGCAAAGAGCAGGCAAGGATTGATCTGTGAATTTAGGTTATATTTTCCTTCTTTCTTTTCCTCCAAACACATTGACTCTAAATGCCATTGTGTTTCATTACAAAGTAATTTAATGGCCATTCTAGGATTCTTTCAGTCTTGCTTCTTTTTCACATATCTGTCTTCACTTGAATGATGTGGATTTGAAATGTTATTCTCCAGATAATTTAGTTTGCATGCTATTTTCTGCCCATGTTTTAACCTGTAGATCCTTTTTTATTATAAAGGAGACCTGACTGGCATTTATAATAATTTCCAATGCATTTTCACATATTAATTAAGATGTGGGGGATTTCTTTTCACTTTTTCTAGGCAGCACAGAAGTGGCCTTGGAATTAGATATTATGAATTACACACAGAAGTATTACTTCAGGAAGATAAAGGTGCTGGTAACAAAGATACTGTTTTCAGATAATACTCCTTCTATGTCTCTAAATAACTGTCTTTCATTTTTCCAAAATTAGCATGCACTTTACAAAGGGCACTGTGATACTTTAAATGTACTTATGTTCATTCATGTCAGCATTCTCCACAAAGTGTTTAAAATCTTCTCATCCTTCTCACAGCTTTCCACAAGTGTGGCCCAGGACACCAGGAAAAGATCAGTATTTTTTGGATCCTGAACCCCAGAGACTGTCTAAAGCCATGGCAATTGTCTTACAGTCCATCTGATAGGCTTACTCATCCACTGTGCTACAAGAAGCAAGAAAAGTAAGTCCTGAAGTCCTGCCAGAGGACCTAATAAATGGCCCTTGTGATGTTATAGTGAGGTGAGCAACATCTAGAGAAAGATATGCAGGTAATCTCTTTGCAGGGAGTTTTGTCAGCTCAGCAGCTACTTGATAAATATGGAGCTTGGGTGTAAAGGATGCATAAATGACTAATAGATTTAAACATCTTCAAAAGTGCAAAACTAGTGCTTCAACATGGGTTTCCACTGTCACCTATAGGTAAATAACCAGCCAACCAAATAAATAAATAAATAAATGAAATACAAAAGAGACTTGCAGAATAAAATCTATTCTTGACTAAAAGAAAGGGATAAAAATACCTCTATGTGTACTTTTCAGGATTGCAAAAGGTAATTGAAAAACAAATCCATAGAACTTTTTAATAATTCAAAGAGTGAAGTGGCTGAGTGATTTCAGTAATATATTTTCAATTTCCCTTTCTCTGCTTGGGTATTATCCTTGAGGAAATCACTATTTTCTTGACTATGTTGCTCATTTAAAATTACTGCTCCATTATGTTTCTTGCATGTATCCCATATCATGTATTTGTTCTTGCACTGAATGAATACCAGTGTTGGAATCAACATTTATCTCATTGATGTTTATTTACTTAATACTGTCTTCAGAAATATTCCATCTTCTCAACCCCATATTTTTACGAGGAAATCAATTCCAAATGGACTAGCTGATCAAACTCACTTGAAATATTCTTTTATTTTACTAGGATTCACTTTTTTTCCCAGAGTTTTCAAAAGTATTTTATTGCAGTAAAAGAAATAAGAAGTGCAACTTTTATTATTTCACAGGTGAAACATTGATATTAAGTTATGACGCTGAAATTGGCATTATTCAGTGATATTGAATGCTTGCTAGTCTAGCATATACTCCTCTATGCAGTAGTGTACCCTATACTTGAAGATGGTTGTGAGTGATACCTATACAATTTTGTGAAGATCTCTGAAGTCATCTCAGGTAGGTTACACAATCAGTCAGGGTGCATTATTGTTTTCTTACCCCCTATTTGTAATCCAGGAACAGAAATGTGATTGTAATAGGGTGGCTTATTTCTTTCAGTTCAACCCTTTTAGTATCTTCCTTGCTAACTATGTCTTTTATTTCATCATTGTCAGTGGTATTTTTTTAATGCATAAAGCTGGTCTGAGTGGTACTTTAGATCAAGTGGCCTCTCTATGCTGTGACAGAGCTGTGGCTGAGAATTCTCATTTGTGAAAATCTTTCAGATATTCGTGTGTTCGTGTTCGTACCCCCCAAAAAAATTAATTTTTCATAAATCAGTGGTTATTGTTAGCCTTTTAAAAACAGGGCAGTTGCAGCAAAGTTTCTAGTTCCAAACAGAAAGCTTCAGGTCTGGTGTGAGAAGAGTGGCCAAAATGTCCTGAGGTGGGTCACTTAGTAGTTAACACACCCTGATGAGGATGTGAGACCAGTTCCAGATCTTCTTTCTGAATAAAAGCAACATTAAACCTTGCTGATATTTGAAACTGAATCCCTTGTATCTTATATTTTTAGCTGCCAGATGCAGAGCAGCAGATTCAGTTTTTAATTAGAATGATTTGATTGAAGTTTATTCAAGAGAGAGCAGAATATGAGCCAAATCAGACCCTCTACTCAAGCAGAGTACCCAGGAAGTATGGTAATACAGTTTCCATTCCTTAACTAAGGAATGTAGAATATGGCATTTTCTACAAGATTCTGGAGGAGTATCATGTTTGGGAGCTCTGTAAAACACAGACAAAATCTACCTGTTGTTTTCAGAGTGATGGATCTGGATCAGACAGGATGAAAATTCATTATTTTCAGAGGTCTTGTGTGAAGACTTGAACATCTTTTTCTTGCTCATTCTTTTTATCTCCTAAAACAGGGCAAAAGATCCTGCTATTTGGCTTCACAATGGAAATGAAACTTCAGATATTGCTGAGAAAGGGAAGAGAACTTACACTGTAGGTCACTCTATGGGTCTTCTTTTGTTGAAAACAAAAGCAGAAAGCTCAAAAGGAACATGTTTACCCTTTTGGCACTAGCATAACGTGTGCTTTGGGGCTAGCAAAGAACACTGCCTTCTATCAGAGATCAGTTTTGTGTTCTGGTGCAAATCATCCAAATTACCTAAGGATGAGTTAATGATTGGGGTTTATTTTGTTTTCTTTTGTTTTGTTTTATCTTCTAAGTGAATAGTAATGTGGATGTGTTGAAACCAAAATTGTACTTTCTCCTTATTGCTTTAATACTTCTCCCTCTGCCAGTTCTCTCTCAGCTTTCTTCTCTTTTATTCTGTGAGCAGCAGCCATTGGAAGAGCTGCTTTCTGTCTGGGGAGAACAGTTCAAAACATCAACTTCTCTGTACAGCTGTGTGGTCAGAGCTGCAAGATGGTTCATAAATCCCCAAAGCAGATACGTGCAGGCTACTGCTCTAGTACAAACTCCTGTGAAAAATAGCATTTGGCAGAGCAGTCACAGGAAGGCACAAATAGGACCCGAGGATCTGCAGCACAACAAGTTCAAGTAGAAAAGGTCATTCTGATTCAAGCAAGATTCCTAAACCTCTCTTACATAGCAACAAGCTGCACTTTTGAGTCTCCTGGGGTTTCATGATGGTTTGACTCGTGATGGTCAGAAAAGTTTCCAAAAAATCAGTTTCAGTCAGAAAAATGATAGTGCATTGAAAGTGAAGTGTCTTGCAGAAATGTGCCAATTTGAACAAGTCTGCCAGAAAAACTCACCAGTTCTCTGCCTCTTCTCCTCTTCACTCATCCACCCAGCTGCTGAGATGATCCCTGAAGGACTCATCACAGCTCAGATCTCCAGGGCTTTTAAACTGCTGGGATATCTGCCTCCCAGAATTGCTGCACACCTTCTATGCTCAGGAAATTTGTTTTTATCAGCAGTGAGAAGAGTTTAGTGGACAGGGTTACCAGTCTTGTTGCCACAGTGTTCAGAGCCCTGGGGATGGGCTCCTGCTCACCCTGCAAGCCACAATCCAGCATGAAGTACAAGGAATTCTGTGTTTCCATTCTTCAGCCTGGCTGCTAGCCAGGCACTAGTTGCCTCATGTGGCCCTGGCTATGTGACCACTGAAGTTTGGGAGCCAATTACTCTGAAGGTATAGCAGTCACCTACCCCTGTAAATTTATGGCTGAGCACCATGAAATTGGTCAGAAATAGCCCCACTTTGAGTCAGTAGGTTTCAAGAATTTGGAGAAGCAGATTTTATTTTAGAAATATCAATTTACAGCATTTCTGAAAATATATACTCTGGAATCTGATTTTAACAAACATCTTAAAATTTTGGTCTCTCTTTCTGAAGATGAAAAGGCTTCAGGTAATGTAAAATTTGTGAAGAACAGGAATGTAGTTTGCTAACCTACTGTAATTTTTTTCTAAAGGATACCTCCATAGGTTGTAGAAATAATAACTTACTTTTCTGCCCTATTGCAACATCCCAGGCCAGCGCCAGTTGCTAAGAGAATAAAAACTCATATCGGCATTAAAGGGAATGAATGAATGCAAATAAATATTTTTTCTACAAACAGAAGACCTTGTTCTTTTCCCATTACATCAGTGGGATTGTCCTCAGCCACTGACTACACAAGATGAAGATGTCACTTGCACCCACACCCAGAGAAATACAATGGTGATAACAAACAAGAATTTCAGGAAGGGAAAAGTGGTAGCTTTTACTCATAAAATCTATTATCAGTTTGAACAAGCCTCATGCAGTAAATGTTAAAAATGAACAGAAAACATGATCTTCAACCCTGACATAGATCACTTACCCGCCTTAAAACTGCATGCTCCACAGTAGACTCTGCATCATACATCTTTCAAAGTGCATGTTTCCAATGGGATAGCAAGACAAAGAGCAGTCCAGTGTTCCCAGAAAGTCTTTTAGATTTATTTGGAAAGTGTCTGAACCAGACCAAGCACCTGGAGAGATTCTGGTTCCATTTCTGGCTATATTGTATTATTTTGCTTTACTTTTCTAAGTACTAATCCTTGAGGAAAAGGCATACTGACTCTACAACAATGCCCTTATATGCTCACTGAATCCCCTTTCTTCCACCACCAATAGTCAGTCCCCAAAGCCCGGGTCGCTCACTGTGTCTGAATTTCAGCTTTAGCTTTCAGGACATGGAATAGTGTGTGAGCCATTTACAAGTACTGAGGGAATGCAGTGCAGGTATTGATTATCTATTACTCTTCTCTAACACTATGTTGGATTTAAATTATGTACAGAGAAATTAGCTTGGCTGAAATAAGATTTCTTGCTTTTTCCTTTTATCTTTTTCCTAGCTAGCAAGGCTTTGTTCCCCAAATTACTTTGCACTAAGTTACTTTGCGTTAGCTGTTTCCCCCACAGTCTTTCATTGCACTCAACTTTAGCACAGTTTCAATATTTTCTGGTTTAATTTGCAAATATATGGAGAGAAACTCTTACAGGAAGAACTGCATTAGGCTAAAGATGCATTAAAAACCCAGAAGAAAATAATCTGTCAAAAAATGCTTAAAACATCAATTACATTTTTGTCAACATTTTGAATTACTGTCTCCAGAAAGGATTACATCTTTCCAGAAGATATGATTCTTTTTTACCAGATAAACATCTGACATTTGGAGTAGCTAAATTTAAGCACACCATCCATGCAGTATTTGTAGAGAGGTTCTTTCTATCCCTGGAACCTCTTCAGACCTAGAATGTGGTTCTGAATGCCACAGCTTGGACTTTGACTCACCTGAAAACTCTCACCGTCATTATTCACTATTTTATAACAGATAGGCAACATCTCTGTTTAATTTCTAGGCACATTATTATTATTATTGTTATTATTAACTTGGAACGTTCCCAATTTTTTCACTTGTGAGAGATGTCAAAGGATATTACAACAGTTATTCATTAATAACCACCATTCAAATGTTCAACAGCAACATGCCCCATTATGGCAATGTGTAGGAAACACAGCCTCTGCCTATGAGTACACTCTGTAAGAAAGTGACAAACTGAATCAGAAACTTAATTTGTGAATTCCATCCATAAAAATATCTGTGAAATAAAGCAAGCAGCTCCTTCTCACAAACACAATACAAATATTTCACCAGCAATTCAGAGGGACATTTAAATAAATTTTACATTGCCACAGAGCAGTAAACATGATGGTAAGATATATATTAAATGTATGGTCTTAATACCAGCATAATATTTATTACCTTCTCATACATTCATAAAGTTGAACACGATAACTTCTCCTTCTACCTTGTCACTAAACGTGAAGGTGTCCTAATGGAATTGACCTGTTCGGTCAGGTGGCAAAGTGTTAATTTGTTTTCAGAAAATATTAATCCATTGAATTCTAAGAGAATGACTTTTTTTCCATGGAACTGAAAAAGCTCACTGTGATATGCTTTGAATTAGCAAGCCATGTCTTTGGAAAACACCAAAAAATAATGATTTCCTGGGTGCACTGCTCCACAGGTGCCCTGGTAGTTAAAAGCTTAAAGCACAAGACAGAATCACAGGGAGAAAAGAATAAAATTCTACTGTTTTGTTGCAATTTGAGCAGAATCCACATTTGTAGAGCTAATTTTAACGAAAGTTTAATCCAATAGTTTTCCTGAACTACTAGTCTCTGTCACAGTGGTGTTTCTATTGACCATAGCTTAAAAGAAATTAACACCAATCTGACTTAGAGGAAGGGGCTACAAAGATGAAATGCATACAGAAAGAAAAAAAGTTGATAGCAATGAATATAACTGAATATAATGATATCAGCAATTACAGAAAAGTGATAGGGGTAGGAAAAGGATATCAAGGGAATAATTTCTAGATGGAGAAATTCAGCATATCAGAAAGAGCTTTTAACAACAAAAAGAGCATGAATGTAGCCCTGGCTTATTCCTACCCAATAAAAGTAAGACCATTGATAAAAAGATGAAAGGGACATATACGTTCAATAGACATTTCTGTTCTCTGCTTTGAAAAAACAGGTAATGTATTCTGTTCTCAGCACCTGGTGATCTTTCAGTATCTTCCTTTCTGCCAGCAATGCAAGACTATATAGAGAGCTGCTACTATTAAATTAAATCAGCACACCTCTATAGTTGCTACGCACAGGCTTTTGAAAACTAAGACATTCTCTCTTTGTTGACTTCTAATGAATCTTGGAAAACTGGCAGATTTAAAGAGCATACTTAAACAAAATGACACATTGTGTTCATCAGAACTTTAAAAAAATTAAAAGCTCATAAGCACAGTAGATAAGATGTGTTTCAATTTGATTTCAAAAGGTATGATATAGTATGGAACTTTTGAAATCAGATTACTGCTATAAGAAATCAAGAAGGCATATGCCATGGTAATTAATAAATGGCTAGATTCCTTGTAGAAAACTGAGACATTTAAGAAATAAATGGTGGAAAAGTCTTATGAATTATATAAGGTAAAGAAATTCTAAGGTTAAGAAATTACCATAGGATTTTTGCATTAAAACAGATGATAAAATAGGGAGTTAAACTTTCAAAACATCTGGGAAATAGACAATTAACTCCAGAAATCCACAAGGTCTCTTACGGTGAAATAATCATAATATCCTTTCAGTTCTTGCAATTTATTTATCTATTAATTAGGCCTTTGTAAATGGGGATTTGATTGCTCTAAGGCACTGAGCTGAAAGCTTAATTTACCTGGACTTATTGTACAAGATGCACATGAAATTGCACTTTGAGTTTTAAATATATGTTAGTGACCCAGCAGGCAGGTCAGCAAAAGGCAGGGAACTAATAAAACAGTTATGACACAGACACTTTGAAGGTATGAGTCAGAATTTATGACAACTGAGCATCTGCCACTCAGTTCAAGCCAGTATTGGCCAATACCTTCTGTTATCATAAATGTGATAGGGGTTGTAACATAATTAAGAACACCTTCTGCAAGTCTGAAGTGCTCTCTAATGTTTATCTAAGTCTTTTGGACCACATTGTAGCTCCAGTGTGGCTGCAGAAAGTAGTGATGTTCTTTGAAATGTTTGTGTTCATTAAAACACCATCAGTTTAGCAGCAATGGCTGAAATATGTATGATGGCACTGGGAATACATATTTAATCTAACCATTCAGTAAGAAGGAAAGAAACAAGGTTTTTCTTCTGGAGGATAAAGAACATAGAGAGCAATTCAATATCTGTTTTACTATTTAAATAACTAGGTAGCATTTATATTACTGTTTATGACCATCTAATCTGCGAAGGCTACTCAGTCCTCTTTTTTTCATGCCACATTAAGAAATAGTTCCCACTGCTCCTTTAAAATAAAATTATTTTTAGTAAAAAAGAACAAGTGATAGAAAATGCTCAATCTCCCATAGTCTTGGCCATGTGTGTTTTCCTCATTGCATTTCTACAAATGCTTTACAAAAATGCCAGGTAAACTGTTAATAGCTAATGAAAATACACAATAGAGCTTGTTCTTCTATACTTCCTCTTCTCCTTGATATTTTCTTTTTTACTGTCTCTGAAAAATGAAATACAAACTACTTTACCTGATGAAATGCCACGTGACCATTCACACTGCTAAATCTGCTCAAGACTGAAAGCAACCAAAAAAAAAAAAAAAAAATCCTAATGGCTGCTTTTCCTACCAAAAACATGGTTGTCTTCATTTCAGATTGACACAGAACTACAGGTAATGCTTGCCTGCCCATGGTGGTGACATTAGCAAGGATGACCAGGTGGGGAGTGCCTGGATGGCAGGAACCTGGCTGTCCTTGTAAGGTTTCTTGCATTGGAGAAGGAATCAAATCTACAAAGAAGATGGCTTTCAATAGTACCTTTTTTGGGAAAAGAGGAGTAAAGTGGACTCAAGACTTGTCCCTCTTCAGCTTTTCCCATTAGACCTCACCTCTGACCTGGGTTCTTTCTGGAAGAAAAGAATAAGCCTCAACTTCTCTGCACAAGATTCCTAAGACTTCAGTTTGTCCTTAGGGTGGAGAGGAAAGCCGCTAGTCACTTCCTTTTCCTCTTGAAGCAAAGCAATTGGTTGTATCGTTCCTGGCTCAGATCCATGTGTTTACTTGTAAAGTAAGGCAGTATCTCCTCCAGATGCAGCCCCTCACACTGAGCACAGACCTCCCATCAAACATTCACTGGTGCATAGTGCCGCTGTTACTTCTTCTTCAGCTCATTTTATCTGAGAGGGGCTCGCTCCACCACTGTCCCTTGCACAAAGATGAATTTGGCCTTGCACTCTGGTAAAACCATGGTTAGTTTTCCTATGGTCCTTCTGCAAAGATTTATTGTTCTATAGTTAACCCTTGCCCTGCAACCATCATAATATCAGATGAAAATAAAAAGGAAAATATTCCAATCCTATAGAACAGATCAAGAAGGATTTAACCACAATCAGTTTTTTGAAGGTAAACAGCATGCTGGAATGTGTAGAATTTAGTTAACTTCTCATTTTTAGTCCTAGTTTCTATGTTTTGAATTCATGGACATATCTTAATTTGGTATTAAAAATCTTAATATTAAAAAAAAAAAAAATCCTGACCAGATTTAAATTTTTCAGGTTTTCCAAGCTGAAATAGATAAGCACATATTCCAGATTCTCCTTGGATAATCCTATGACTTTTCTTCCTGCTCACAACAGGGTTTATTATCCTGTGGCAGCGACTTTTATAGGATGGTAGTGTTATTGCTTTGATTTAGATTCTTTGCAAATACCACAGTCTATTAAAAGCATCAGTTCATCAAAGTCCACAGTATTAATTTACCAGGAATATCCCCACAGGATTTTTAAAAATAATTTTGTATTATGAAATCATGCTTCAAACTGAACTAACAGAAATCTAATTATATATGGGAGCATAGTGCTAATTAAACCACCCACTCCAGCATTAAGGCCCACTTGGGGGTATTCACACTGGTAAATTGCCAATTTAAGCTAAATTGCAGGATATAATATCCAAGTATTTGCAAGCCCTACCTTTCTGCTACTTTCTCTCCTTTGGTCTGCTCCATAATAATAAAGCACAGAAGACAAGTAATCCAAGTACTTTTCAATTATTGAAATTTTTTTTCTGTGAATAACCATAGCTACTGGTGTATCAAGGGTCAATCTAAAATATGAAAGTTCCCAAGCTTGACTCTTCATATGGTTAAAGGCAACCTGGCGTGTTCACGTAACTGGCCTGTCCCAGATCATCTTGTCTACCCAAGACACACCAAAGAACTAAGGAATGCAATTGTGAGCTAATCCATGCTCAGAGCTTTGTCATTTTCCAGCAGAGGGTCTCATTTCAGGAGAAAGGGGTCCTCAGCACTCAGTGGTCCGAGCCACAGCACTGATATGGCTCATGTAGCTTCTCAGCCTTGAGTCTTCATGATAGAGAGTAAGTTCTGCAGCAGAACAGCCACAAAAAACCTCTGATCAATCCTGTTGGATCTGCAGTCTCTAGTAGTACACAAGCCAAGTGTCACCTGGGCCAGGCAGCCTTGATCTTGTTTTCAGTCATTCAGACTGAAGGTCTCCTACCATACAAGTAACTTGTGTATGATAAAATCACCTGCTCTGCTCTGATATTTTGTTCAGAGATAGAGAGAGAGAGATTAAAATGAATTCTCAGAGCATTCATTTTAATGAGAAGGGGAGATGATTTGATTCCCAGTAAGCCAGTATTCTGCTGAGAGATACCAAGAGAGTGACATATACTCAAGGACTTGATTTCAGAGCAAGGATAGTGGTGCAAATCTTTTGCTCTGAGAAAGTTGATTAGGTCACGGATGCCTTACCTCTCTGAGTAGGCAGAGAGAAAGATGGATGGAGAAGAGTCATGGCAGTCTTTAGTTAGTAGTCACAGCATGAGGACTAGGAGAAAATAAGAATAGAAGGAGAATTCATAAAAGATTTTGTCTAGGACTGTATATGCATTATATCTCCTATCTTTGCAATATCTATTTATTACTCCAAATTTGGCTCCTCGGTAACTCCTTGGTGTTACTATCAAACACTAAGAGGAGTTTCATCGCTTTAGTGGACAGATCCGTAGTCTGGGACCTTTTTGACCCATTCACAATGTTTCCTTCCACTAATGTATGCCTGGAGAGATCCCATGGGTAACTTGAAAAGGTTTGTTAGTGATGTATCACTACCCAGCACTGTGATACCACACAATAACTTACCAAATAAATGGTGTCAAGCTCTTTCACAGTTTGGCTGACAAATCCCTGAAGACAGCCTAGGGAAGGAAGTAGCACTAGCACTTTGCAGGCAGAAATGTCCAACACACAGAGAGCAGTGGAACACTGCCTAATGCACTGGGGCAACAAGTCAGCAAGGGGAAGGCTGTGACAGATTACTTGTCGTTAAAACACCAAAGTGTTGACCAAAGCAAACTAGTTCCTCAACAGGAAAAATAATCCTGTATAAGAAGAGAATTTCTTCTATATATAATATTATTCTTTTATTTTCTATTAGGTGTGGTAGTCATCATTTTTTCCTATGTATTTGTGTACCCTTTCTATCTCCTGTACCATTTTATGTTATTAACTGCCATAATTCATACCAGATTTTTGTCTTTCACAGAAAAGATACAATTTTTTCTTTGGGAAGTTTCATTGTTTTGAAAGATGCTATGCTTTCACATGCCTGCAATGAAAATCCTGGGTGAAAACATGAAGTAAAAATAGGTATTAAGCAAAAATAGGCATGTCTTGACATACCTTATAAAATTAGATTTTCTTGATGCTGAGACCCAGTTCTCAGTCTCTTACAATTTTTGTGAACTTTGACAATCATGGCTGAAATTTATTATCCTGAACATTTGCCCTAAGCTTTATCAGTGTCGTGGTGGAGGTGAGGAGGATAACAGTCATGAGGTTTTTAAATTACATGTTGTTGGTGGGAACAGTTTAAATGAATGAGGGCAGGACTTCCATTCAGAGGGACACAGAGATTCTGGAGGAATGGCCACACAGGAAATTCAATAAGGACAAATGCAAAGTCTTGCAACAGGAAAGGAAAGACACCTGTAGTGGTACAGGCTGGGGACTGATGGGCTGGGGATCAGCTCTGCAGAAAACAATATGGGTGTTCAGGCAGAGAATGAGCTGGATATGAGCCTGCAGTGTGCCTTGGCACCAAAGAAGGCCAATAGGACCCAGGGCTGTATTAACAGGACAGCCAGGAGGTTGAGAATGCGATTTTTTCCCCTTACTTGTCAACCACTATATTGTATCTAGGCTACTGCATCCAACTTTGGGCCCCCAATACAGGACAGATACCAAGAAACTGAAGAAAGTTCACTGGGACCACCAAGATGTTCAGGAGCAGGAGTGCTTATCCTGTTAGGAGAGACTGAAGTGAGGGGGCTTGTTAAGTTTGGAAAAGAAAGACTGTGGGCAGGTGGCAGCAGCCTTCTATTACCTATGAGTAGGTTATATAAATATATAAATATATATATAAATANACAGTGGTGGATGGTGAGAGGATGACAGACAATAGATACAAATTTAAAGAAGGGAAATCCAAATTGGATTTAAGAAAACACTTTTCTGCAATGAGGACAGCCAACCAGAAAAGAGGTTATGCAGTCTCTGTCCTTGCTTAAGATCATATTGAAAAAAAACCTGAGAAAACATCCTGATCTAATGACTGACTTTCCTTGAAGCAGGAGTTTAGACTAGAGATCTCCTGAAGTTCTTTCCAACCTGAATTCCATGATAAACTCATTTTTTAAAGTTTCAGTCAGGAAACTTTGTTCATTCCCAAGAAAACTTTAGTGCTGTAGGGTCTATAAAGGCGACTTTTTCAAATTTTCATTTGAAATTACCTCTGTGTTGGGGATGTTCCTTTTGCTGTTCCATTAAAACACATTCAAGACAGAAAACCTCTTCTCAAACTGAAGAGGTGGGAACACGTTGCATATAGGTAAAGCCTTATAAAATAAGGGCCTTTTTACCCTTGTAAAATCATGGCTCAGGCCTGCTACTAAGGCTAAGTAGAGGGGAACTGTGGGAGACTCAGCTGGAATAGGGGTAGAGAGATGTGAGAGACGTGCTGCATGCCTGCCACGTGTCCACATCGTGGTGTAAGGTTGTTGGGCTTGTTGTGCCTTGGAACTATGTAAACTGATAACTGGCTAACTGCTTTAAAAAGTCTGGTTTTGTAAAAAAGGGGCTCTCCTTTGCACCTGCCTGGGGACTCTGAGTCACTGCTTCGTACAGGAACAAGTTAGAAGTTACCAAGAAAGCTACCTGAAAATGTCCTTCTCTTTTTCCACCAATTGCTTAAAAAGACCAGTGTTGAGATATACCTTGCCTACCTTTGGAAGTCTACAGTGTAGGTGTTCATTTCTGAGCTAGTCAGCCCATGTTCCCTTTATAGCAGAGTGTAGGAGTTAACAGCTGGTTAGTTGAGTCTTGCCTTGGATGACTAGACACAGAACTTTTAGGAGATTTAAATTAAATTAGATTAATCTCATGACTAACAACAGCTATCTAGCCTGTGTTTGGTTTTCTACACATTCCCTTCCCCGCAAAATGTGACCTGAGAGCAGTTTTATGGGTTTTCTATAAAACCCAAATACTTTGAACACAGTGAATATTTTAATCTTGGTTTAAGTCTATTATTCCTATTTTATAGGTGGAAGACTGCACCATCCACAGTAAGAAATACCTATAGACATATTTGTCTAGGCTCACTTCATCTCCAAATACCTGTCCTTATCCTTATTGGTTTGAGTTAGTTTGATGTGACCTTACAGGAGTCCTTTACATGTCCTGAAATGTGGTTTCTACAACTTTTTACTAAAACTGGGCTTGACATAATCTACTCTCACACACTGTTCACAAAACATTCCACAATGAGCGTCAGCAGGGAAGCTCTATTTATCCTCATTTAACAACAGAAAAACTCACACAGTAGTTTTGATTGTGGCTTGAAGAAGGATTCAAATTGTCATGCTAATTCTCTTAAGTGAATTGACCTCACAAGCTTCTTCTCAGCTGAGGGAATGCTAGACAGTGATCCTGGGGACTAATAAGTTTCCTAATAAAAAGCTAGAAATAAACTCTAGGGGGAGAACTGAATAATTATTAAATATCTTTTTTCTTCCAGGAAAAGAATGAATCTTGAGAAAGTTTCAGGGAGAAACCAATGGGAAGTGAATGGCACGACTGATCCTACAGCACATGCAGAGCAAGTGAAATGGTCACAACCCACTGCATCTGGCATTTTCTCTCAGATCTCTGAGCTGGTTTCTTCTCTGTCATACATCTGCATGAACAGAATGAATCAGATCTTGTCCTGATGCTTTTGGAACAAATGTGTCTCTGACCATATTGCTGTGAAAAGATGATTCTTACAAAAAGGTAAAACATAGATTTGACTCATTAAATTACAGCATGCTGAAGTCATCCACTGAAGCTTGCTCAGAAAATGCTCAGAGCATTCTTGTGGACCTCCTCTAGACTCTCTCCAACAGATCCAGGTCTTTCCTGGGCTGCAACAAAATCACTGAAGCAATTTTAAATTATAAAAAGGGGAAAAAATTCAATTTTTATTTCATACAAGGGATAAATATTTTCTTGTGAAATGTTCCACTTATTGGTCCACATAACTACACAAGAACATCCTTTTATAGCTTAGGTTCAAAGAACTATAAAGAGTCCTTGTGCAAAACACATACACCAGAAAAGCATTTAAACTAAAAGACTAAGAGATGATCTGCAAGAAGACAATATGAACCTAAGAGATTCTTGCAAGAAATTATCAAATCATATGCTTTGAAGAGCAAAACTGCTTAGATTTGGAAGTTCATATGCTGAAACCAACCCTCAGCCTCCCATTGTATCATTATTTTTAATAAACTAAAAACCTTGATTAAAAATAAAATCATACATGCTGGGAAAATCTGCAAGAGAATATGTGAAGCAAAGGTAGATTTACATTTAATAAGTACTCCTAGAGAAAATAAATCCCCAGGAAGACATCCATGATACCAGAATCTCTGTATATACAGTGACTACTGCATGAGCAGGAAATATTCCTATGCAATGACCTGGGAACTCAGTGAACTCTGCACATAAAAATTCTAAATTAATCCATTCACTACCAAAAAAAAAAAAATACCCACCCAAAACTAAAAAATCCCAACCTCAACAACAAAACAGAGAAGGGAGGGAGAAGGGAATAAGGAAGAAAAAACTAAGGCAACTGCAGGAGTTTTGCAGTACTCCTACTACTAAGGAGTAGTTTTCTAGAGGAAAAAGGAACAAGATCTGAGTGGAGAAAATAGCCCAAACTTATTCAAACTTCACTGTTGAAAGCAATGTGCATCGAGACAGAAAAGTTAGGGTCCAACAAAAAGTGCCTCAAAGGGTCACAACAGGCTCTATTATTATTGTTGCTCTTCCCTTTAAATACGTGTATTACCATTTCATGTAAGAGCCCAGACAGCAACCATAAACCCCTGTGTTAGACACAGCACAGGAAGGGAACAAGAGAAATGTCTGCTGCCCAGTGAATGCTGGGTTCAGTCCAGAGCTGGGGCCCCATAGAGCCAGGCCTGAGTGTATGTCACATCTTCCACCTTCTCACTGCATTCATCCTTTCTCTGCTACTTTTATTTCCACAAAAAGCTGTTCTTATTGATAGGCATCCTTTCTGTAATATTTTAACAAAATGTCTATTCTGGGAAACTGACAATATTAGTGTGCTCAGGACATATGTTCATTGGAATTCAGGTGCTTCAAGATGTTTAGGATTATTTTAAATTTTCTCATGAATACAAGATATTTAAGTCACTATCTGGACTTTTATTACTTCTGATAGGCTGCTCAAAATATGATAAAAGAGAAACATACATGGAGGAAAAGATAGTCATATAAAATACCAGGAGAGTCAGAACTATGTACAGCACTAGGAACTGCTCAACTTCTTTTGCAGACTGAGTATTTCAACTAGGTGTACAGTGCCAGTGACCACAGCAACTGTTTACAAAATGGTGGGGGATTGTCCATTTTTATCAGTTAGTTCCTGGAAACTTAGACAATGCAGCAAGTAACTCTTTAACTTACTTCATGTTTAAAGGAATTGTCAGCTTCACATATCTATGAGTCTGATGGAGATTTCAAGTGAGTGTAAGTGTAATTTAAACCTCTTTATAACACAAAGACTATCACATGTTCCTCAAGTCCTCAAGAGCATGCCTATGGTAAACATTCCCCTGTTGCATCTTTCCATCCCAGCACCACAGTTTAAAGACATCCTGAGCCAGAGGTTGTAATCCAACCTTTGTGTTGAATAGCTGCCAATCACTTTGAGGGCTCTCTGCAGTGTAAATTTTCCAGGCAATGTAAAAAGAAAAAACCAACCAAACAAACCAAAAAACACATAGGAATCACATCAGCCATCTTTCAAGCAATACAGGACGTCAAGAAACCTGCAAGGTGATGGGGAAGGATGCCTGGAGTGGTTCTTGTTCATTCCTACTTGTAATCTGCAGTGAAGATACAGCATAGCTTGTCTTGGTTTAAGGGCAAATTTTGTGAGGAAACCTCTAAAGGAGTCTCCTCTAGAAAAGCAGATTTCAGCAGCCACTCCCTCAACAGGTTTGTAGAAAAATCTCCTTGGAGAAAAGTGGGAAAAAACTGTTTATTTAACAAGCAAAGTGTTCACAAGCATGAAAAATGTATAATCTTAAACAATAAAACCTCTCCTGTTCTGAAGAGATGGCAAATTCAGAAAGAGTCCTGTGGGTGTGGTTCAGTCTCTCAGTCTCTCCGGGGCTTGGGCCCAGTGTGCCAGGCCCAGCGTGCAGCTTTGGGGTCCCCTGGGCGATTCTACTGCTGTCCTGGACTGGAGAAAAACTGAACAGTCCCAGAAGAAGAAGGCACAGTCCAGGGAAAAGCTTTGTTGCCACATCTAATAAGGAAAACAGTGAAAAGAAGCAAAGAAAAACTCCCTCTCTCTCTCTCTCTCTCTCTCTCTCTCTCTCTCTCTCTCAGCAAAAGCCGAGAGCTCGGAGAGCACTGCTGCCAGCTCGGAGAGAGCTGCACTCTTATCTCTGTGTTTTGAATACAGCACGGAAAAAAATTCCACTGCTTCTCCTTCTCCCCCAGTTCGCTCTTGGATCTAGTTTTAAAAGCACGGAACTCAATATCCAGCATAAGCAGAACAGATGATTGGGGATATAAGCATCATAAAGTCACCTTAGGACAATAGCTGAAAAGGCTATTTACCAGGCTCTGGCAGGAGATGGTCTCACTTTCAGTTTATCATAGGCTGAAGGTGTGTCACAGACTCCTCCACACAGATTCAAAATTCTCAGTCCCTGTAGAATTCCAGCAACTCAAAAAGGAGTAGGTGTGTATATGCATGTAGGGGTATCTTTCTTCCTGCATCACATGTAAAATCTTTTTAATCAGAAAATTAACTGTATTAAGGCTGATGGGGGACATTTTTTTCAAACTGCTGTAAATATGCAACTTTTACTAGTTGGCAGTCAGAAAAGGATGTTGGTTGTTTAGAGGTAATAGATGTAAAAAGTTTCTAGGAATGAGACAGTATGTAGATAGTTAATAGAGGCACACAGAAAGGAAGAGCATTCTCAAAGGATATTTTGTGTTCTTTGGAAAACCCTCATCCATATACATTCTATTTTACCAATGCAGTGTAGAAGGAAAATCACTAGATCCAGGACCTGAACCTCTGTCCTCCCATAAATCACTCAGACTTATGTCTGTGGAATTAAGTGTTGTTACTTTCAGGCTCAGTGAATATTTAATTACCTATGCAAAGTGCATTTTTTCCATACATACAACTCCTTTCACCGTCCAAGAGCTCCGATTTTCTCAGATGAACACTACATCCAAAGAACCCAATAGATTTGGGTTGGGTTTTGAGGGTTTGTTGGATGGAGTTTTTTGGGGTTTTATTTGATTGGTTGGGATTTGGCTTTTGGTTTGTGGTTTTTGTTGGTTTTGTTTTGTTTTTAATATAAGCACTCTGTTCCAATATACATGTTCCTGACACTTAAAAATGTCCAGTTTGTCTAAAAATCTGCTAAACAGAATATCCTCAGCCATGAGCAGCATATCCCACCAAACACTGCTATTATGCATTATTACCATATATGAACACTTGTTTGCTAAACTGAATTGGAGCTTTGATTTTACTTGCTTTGGTTGGAGTGAGGGGAGGAGAGGGTGGTGAACAAATAATGGAACAAGGAGAATGTAGAAGTTAAATTTTTTTCTGTTCTTGCAGATGTGTTTCTTCATTTACTCATTACTTTTTGCATATGCATATGTATGTGCAATGTAGGTTTCAGTGCTTATGTAAGCTTCTGGTTAATATACTTTAAAGGCTTCGTGAAGAACGTGGTCTGAATTATTTATCACTACAAGAGCTTTTAAGGCACTTATCACCCTGATATCTGGATGCACTTTTTATAGTTTGTATTAGGTCATTAATAGCTAAAAAGAGAGAGGGAAAAATGCATCATCCTGCTCTGCAGTACCCCAGTACCTTGCAGCTGAAAGGCAAAGGGGGTGCTTTTGGTCAGCCAACTTAAAAAACAAAAGGTTGTTGCTTCAGATCAGCCCACAAAGGTACAATTACAGTTCCAAATATACTCTAAAGTATTTCTGATAGAAGCTAATTGCAGAGATAGACCTCTTTTCCAGAATGCCCTCCCTTCCTTATCCATAGGACCTCCTGGTCCTATAGATCCTATGAGTAAGACCTTATTTTATGAGTAGATCCATAATCAGGATAACTGAATCCCATTCCTTGGACATCAAATTGATGGGAATGGTAGAGTTCTCTATAGTTGTGTCTCTGTTCTTGTGAGACCTGCTGCCCAACTCCAGGCTGTGAGTGGAATATGTGGGTGTTATGGGTGGAATATGGAATAGGCTTCCTGCATGATGTTATCTTGTGGTGTTGTATTAAGAGCTATTTTAACTTTATTTCACCAGGATCTCAGCTAAGTTGAACTATTTTTCATCTGCTCCAGGCTAAAAGGAAGCATAGAAGCAATTACTGCAGTAGCTGATGCACAATAACCTGTTAGCAATGTTACTTTGTTCATACATCTAAACTATTAGACAACTCTAATACCAAGCAAGATACCTTGGGGTAATTCCCAACTGCCAACAGTTAGAAAATAAAACCACGAGTGTCTTGCAGGTCCGTGTCTCTAAAGCATAAGCATGATTTTTTTTAATCTTTAGAGAAATCAGTGTTTAAGGGGCAAGCAGAGAAGGGTTAAAATCCCACACCATCTTATGCAAAATGGATAAGACATGGATAAGATATCCTGTCCTATCTGATTCTAAATTTTGGCAACAGACTGCCAAGGCCACTGCTGAGCAGACTTGTGTTTTTTAGTGCATCAGCAGTCAGACTGTTCAATACAGCACTTCCCCTGTATCTCTCTCTCATCTTATATTTTGTATTTATTATTCACATCATGAAGCTTCCCTGTCAACATACTGGACTTGCTGCTGCTTCTGTTTTCTCTTTCTCTTCCTCTTTTTTTCTTTCTTTCTTACTTTATGGTTTTTGGGGGTTTTTTTCAACTTTTTTCTTTAGGAAAAAAAATAGTTTTCACTAGTTTTATTTTGTTGGTTATCTTGCCAATCTGCTCATGATTCAAAAAATAAAACAGTACAGAAGAGCATTACTCCAGCTACACTGAATCAGCCTGTAAAAAAAAATCACACTTCTCATATTTTTTCAGAAAATAAAAATATCATTAGGACCATAATCAACCATGACAATTCACTGGCTAATAGTACAAATCTGCAAAAATATATAAGATTCTGGTAAGCCTACAGTGACACTTCCTTACAATAACATCCAAGATTTTAGCAATGTCTAGTTTAGAGATGTCCTGAGACAGATTGTACTTGCATCTTTGAACTTTGTAGACTTCAGTGGACTTGTCTTCCATGAATATGTCTATTTTTTTCCTGAAACAACTTATAATTTGGGGCCTTGCAGCAATCTGAAGTAGTACATTTTTCAGTTTCATTGTTTGAAAAATACTCTCCTTTTCATTTCTTAATTTAAAAGTATCCACCTGATTCTTTCACTGCAAACTACTTCCTCTACATTAATGGAGGATGTGTTGAGCTCTACCAAATTCCTCTTTGACCATCTCTTCTGCAAGCTGAAAACCCTACTGTTCTTGACCTTTCTCACACAGAAACCTCTAGTCCAGCTTCTGTTTTTGTACTACAACTCAGCTCATTTACTCTAGACTTGATACAGCATCTTTACCTCAGTACCATCAAGGTTGGAGGCTGAAATTTAGTTATCCCAAAATGCAAGAAACCTGACATGCATTTTTAACATAAATGTCTTAGACCTCATAATTTGCTGAGGAAGCCACGAAGGAGAAAAACAATAAATTTTTTATGTCTTCCTGGCTAAGTGTTCCGTGTTCCACTGCAGCAGTGTGTTTGAATGAAATAGAAAGAAATTTCTGTCAACAGTTCCAGATTTTATTTCTTGTGATAAAGTAGCAGAGTCCTTCTTTTTAATGTAGGAAGCTCAAATGCATGCTTAAAATTTGCATGGAATTCTGTCTCAAAATTGCAGATAGAGATTCCATGAAAGCATAAACTAAAAGGAATAAAAGAAAAAAAACGCAGTAAGTGCTCTTCCACCATGTTTTCGAGACACAGCTGAAGTACCTGAGATTTAATGAAAACAAAGTTACTTGGAAGACAGTGAGGTAGGACACTGACATACCTCTCCAGCTCTGGGCCAGAGAAGGAAGAGCTGCCATACACATTGTTCTGCAAGGCTACCTGATCAATAAGCAGAAATACTGAATCCTATGATTTATCAATATATTCGTTCACCTTCAGACATCAAATCAGGACACTCTATTCCAGGTGTTATACAACTGTGGTCAAAAGAGACAGAAAGTGATTATCTAGTTAGCCCCTCCTGATTCCTCTGTCAGGTAATTTAGAAGTTTATATCCTTATGTGTTAGTACTGATGAAGAAATTATTTCAGGAGCTTCCTATATGATTATGTCATACAAACCTTGTAAATGGATATTCTCTCCAGATATTAAAGAGCAACATTTGAAAACAGTTGTGGTTTTCTGTACCACTGGAATTGTTTCAGTTTCTTGAAATGTATCACTTTTCTCTATTGAGTTTAGTAAAATGATAAGGTAAGCCAAAGGACATAAAGTACCATGCTTGGTCAGCAGAGTTAAGGTAAGTATTTTAGGGCAAAAAAACCCATCAATCAATGATCAAATTTTCAATAGTAGTATAGAAAAGGTTAGTATGAGATATCCACTGTATTCTGTTTAGGAAAACCAAATATGGATTTATGTCATCCTTAAGAAGCTTTGACATGAGGGCTGAAGATGTAATTTTTCCCAGATTCAGGTTGTGCAAAATTAACATATTGGAGATGGAATATGAGTACTTCAAAACTTGGAAACTTAGCATAATGCAACAATCCAACAGAGAAAAGGCAAACTTGAGGCTGAAGACCAGATAAAGCTCTGTCAGGTAGTAAGAGGAGGAAAACTGACACCAACCAAAGTGTGATTTCTTTCTTTTTCATTTAAAATTAGTACAGAATATCTCCCTATTCTAGGCAGCTTGGGCATTTATCCTGCTGCCTATCAAATCATGTAAAATCTTTTGCAATTGGCGCACAATGCGCTAATCCTTGGTGCTGAGTCTTCAGACAAAATTAAAAGCCAAAGAAATGTCATTTCATCAAAGATTATTAAAATCTAAAAATTTTCATTTTCCTTCTGAAAGTAATGCTTCAGTCTAACCAGAGAAGCTGTTGAAGGGTGGTACCTTTAACACCTCTGATGCCTGTGTTGAAGGTAGCCAGGTACAACACAAACACGGAAGGAGACTTAGAAATAATTTTTAAGCATGTACCTAGAGGAAAAAATTATGTAATTCCTCACCAAATAAAAGGTAACTATTTCTGAAGAAGCCTCACCTTGAGATCATGGAGACAATCCCAGTCTGAAAAGTTTACATGCATAAAAGGCAAGTCAGACAGAGCAAGGAATACTCATTTCCTGCTTCTAGTTACAAGTTACCAGTTCTCACTTTGCAAAAAACAACAAATTGTTGCATGGATATGCAAATGGCAGAGTTTATGCTGGGTTTTGGATAAAGTTTAATCCATAGAGGAGTCAATACTCTGATCCATTTTGCAATTAAATCTAATTAGTAATTAGTGAGTCCTTACCAAATTATTAAAATATAAAATACTGGAAGCTTGTGGATATTGGAAATAAGGGAAACAATCAGAAAGGAAGCCAGAGAAGTCCTTCAAAAACATCATCTTTGTCATGAGACTTTAAGCAATAGAGTTACCCCAAACCATGGAGAATGTAGCCCGTGGAGGAATAACGTAAATAGCAGAAACAAAGCAGCACATTTGTGCATAACTAGGAAAATGTCTGCACAAAAGGAGATACTGTGAATAAGGAGAAAAGCTGTAAGAACTGAGAGGTGGAACAGGCCTGACAACGATAATGCACATCATTGCTTTAGCCAGAAATACATCTGTCCCTCGTTTCTGATGACAGCCCCAACTTCTGAGTCATGGATGAATCCTGTCCACACCCTCAGTGATATTTCTAAAATTATATTTTGCTATTGAAATATTTTTTATCTCAAGTAGGATTTAAGGGATTGACACAGAATTTAACAAGTGAACCATATGGCTTGTACTGTGCAAAAGTCAAGTCAGATGGACTTAGCAACAATCCCTTCCAGCTTTAATATCCTTTAGTCTGTATAGATCAGCTTCTCCTACCGTTCTATCTTAAAATAGGAAAGTGAAGTCAATTTTTTGTGGTGGCTGAGATTCCAGCTCAGTCTCCTGACATACCGACTTTACAAAACCACAAGGTATGCAGTCTCACAGAATTCAGGAGAATTATCCGTTTGTTGTATGGACCCCTGAATCTTAAAAGAACTTACGTAAAGTACACTTGCAGGTTCATTCTTTACACTTGAAACCCTGAGTGCTTAGGTTTCTCAAATTGTCTTTACACTTCTTTGGGCATGGGTAGGAAGGATCAGAAGATTTTCACCTCCCTGAATCCTGTAGGTGTCAGGGCTATCCATTCTTCAACTCCTTTCTGTTGATGCTTATTAACAGCTTAAAAATGGCACTTAAATCTGTTTAGGTAAATTATAAACACTGGGAAGTGCAAATCACAGATATTTCTAATGGTAAATAAGAATTTCCTGAGGGAAAAAGGTAACTTCAAACTTAGTTTATACAGGGAAAACCTGACCCTGCACTACATCTCTGGTCTTAAGGGAAAGCATCAGGAAAGGGCTTTGAAGGACAAAATTGTATCTCCTGTTATCATCTGTTTGCATTTGATCTAGACAGTATAAACCAGGCTTGTGTATTTAAGCAATAAAGCCAGGATATTCAAAAGAGGACAACAGCATTATAAAGTGGTTGTGTCAGCACTTTACATTTTCACAGAATTGGGGAGGGGCGAGGGGTGGGGGGGGAGGGAAGAAGTGGCACAAGTAAAGATATCTGAGGATATTAGATTTAATACTTTCCATGATCAAGTTTATACAGCAATTCCTCTGTAGTATTTCCCAGCACCTGACATGTTTTCCATGAAACCTATAAACCTCTCCTCAATTTGATAGTGCAAATATTCATGGCTCTGATAAAGGTATATATATGCTGATGTCTTTTATCTGTATTTTTTCTTTCCTAGGCTATATAAATGTAGCTCCCTGTGTCTTTTCCTTCAATCCTTGAACCATATTTATGGGCTGGGGATATTTTTATTGTTTGGGGTTTTTTTGGTTTGGTTTTTTTTTTTTTTTTTGCTTCTTTCTGGATTTCTTTCTTGCTGACAAGCCACCTAAATCTCTGGCTCTCAAATCACTATTCAGTTTGAGCACTCAGATATACCTGCTCCCCTGAGCCAGACCCACTGCAATCATCACAAAACCTGAGAGTTAATCTTTCTTGACCACTTAATCATCACCTTCATTGCTGAAACTGACAACCGGTGTGACAATGAGCGTGAATTACAGTGGACACCTGCTGGGAAAAAGAAAAGTATCTAGAAGATCTGAGAAGAAAATTTCAATTGACATGATTTGGCGACCAAAAGAAGCACTATTGGGAAAACTGCAATGTGTATAGATGATGAGAGCAAACAGATGCGCAAGACATACATTCTCCTCCCACTCTAGAAAATATCTTCATCACTACAGCACCCAAAGGAAATACCATATAATGAAGGACACATTTGAGCCATTGCAACAAAGTGTTCAGATTTAGAAATGTTGAGGATTCTCATTCCTAGAGAGAACTGAAAATGAAACACTATGCTACATCTGAATTAAAAATGCAATGAAGTTTTGGTCATATGGAAAAAGTTGAGTATTTTACCTTTTATAAATTCAGTAACACAAGGAATACAGGAATTTAGTATAGGACTGAAGCCCTGGTTTTTGCTTGGAGCTCTTCTGCCTTGACTAAGTGCCTCCCAGAAACTTATTTCACAGAATAATTGCACAGACATTAGATCAGCATGCCAGCACTCCACTGGCCTAAACTGAGAATCTACGAGGAAGAAGAATTCTGAAAATTTCCTTTTGTACTGGTAGCTCCTGGAAGATGCTCTGGACTTTCAATTAATACAGGGAAACTCTCTTATCAAAAAATGACATACAATGCATTAAAGGACATAACTTGTTGCAGAAAACCATTTTAAAGGAAATTAAAGTGAATCTATGAAATCTGCTGCACTGTGAAAATCTGTGAAACCTAAGATTTTATCATCACTGAAGAAAGAATTGGTTATTTATATAGATGATGAGGACATTTTGTATGCTTGATAAACCAGACATGATAACCTACATAAATTAAGAGGCATAGAAACTTTCTTTATTAGCAGTTCTGAATAGGGTTGATACTGTCCTGAGAGATGTGTTGTTTACAAATGTCCATCCTTCAGACATTTACATTACTCATTGCAGAATCCTGTTTTACAGATAACAGTATTAAATGGACTGCCAAAATGATCAGGCCATGGTCATCCTCCATTCAGAGAGATCTGGCTGTCATGCCTCTGGATGGGTATGTGAGGACTTTCCTAATGGGTCACTTTGCTGTCTCTGTAGATTTACCTAATAAAGGACTGTAAAGGTCTGTTTATGAAGATCAGATTCAGCCATCTGTAATCTCAAGTAGCAGAGAGTAGCTAGAAAGATTGCTATGCTTTCCTTACACCCACAGCAGCCCTCCTCTCTTCCTGGTGCCAAATGGAACATTAAAGAGAAGACATCTAGAAACCACAGATGATGAAGGCAGAGAATTCACTTCAGCTGAGGAGCGCTGACTTGCAATATGGCTCTCTGCACTGCAGCATGGATCCAGACTGCTGCAGAGAGTAGATTCACAAGCTTTCTCCTGGCTGACATCTCTGGTTAATGCAGAAATATTCTCGAGTCCACTCAACAAGTTTTTTAAAGCTTCCAGGGGGATCAATGCAACTAACCCACCACAAGCTACTCCCTAGAGGTTTACTCTTCAGAGCCCTACATCATTTTGACAGTGACTTTCTGGAAGGATTGCTGTGTAATTATCACTGTCAGGAAAACTGTTGTGAGCCCAGTCTGTAAACACTAGAGTGAAGCCCCTTGCATGCATCACCTGGGCACAGGATTCACTTCTGTGAAGTTCTCAAAAAGGCAAAAAAGGAGTAGCCGATGTTTCTGCTCTTCAACTTGCAATGATTTTGTGAGGGCTGCACAGAGATAAGACATTCAGTAGTTTGCAGTTTTAGGCCCCAAGATGTGCTTGGAGACTCTGCTGAATCCACATTTCACCAGACAGAAGAGATTTCTGGTGCTCAGACTAAATATTCTTTATCAAGATGTTTCCTGGGTACCACCCAAACAGCTCCTTTCCTTTTTGCCTACTGCATACTGCAGCTTGCAGATCTGCTTTACAGCACTATCTCAGGGGAGGGAGCTACAGGGAGCAAGAAAGGAAAGATAGGGTAAAATTAATTTAGTTTCAGGCAGGATCAGCACATACGGCACATTTTATAGGGGGCCCATTTCTCCACAGAACTTCTCAGATACCATTGAGAAGGAAGAAGTGAAATCATACATGTTAGGATATATAGACAGAGAGATGAGAACATCCATTTAGCCCATGCAGTCCCTTAATTTACAATAACTTAATTCTAAAGCTCTGTATCATCTACTGACATTCTAAGAAAAAAAAAAAAAAAAGCAAAACAAACCTAAGAACCACTGTCCATACCACAAGCTCTTATTAAATCCATTTAGCAAACAGCCTGTACCATTTTCAGTGACTCGTGTTGCACAGGAGGCTGTAACAGGAACTGCCAAGATAGATTTAGGCTGTAACAAAGTGAAATTGACTGTTTTCATGATATTTAAAGTACACAGCAAACCATCATAAATCCTGCTCTCTGTGTATACATATTGCCATGCAGGGCACCAGCAGCCCATATTTTAAATAGCTCCAAAATCGGCCTATTTGTAATGTTTTTTTATTTATTGACTGCATCACAGATTTTTTTTTTTTTTTTTTTTTTTTTTTTTNTTTTTTTTTTTTTTTTTTGTTACCATGTAAGTAGGAAGTAATGCTGCTCAGTCCTCAAGGAGCCTGAAACTTAGAGGAGTTCCATGGCAGAGTGGGTATATCTAAACCGTGGGAGTCCTTAAATCTCTGGGGTCTGCTGCAGAAGGTTTATGTAAAACCAAGCCTGCCACAGAGAAGCAAGAAGTGTTTAGTGAAATTGTTTTTAACTCCATATCCCATCCTTCTCCTCTGTCAGTCAAGCACATTAAAATGGAATTAAAAATGGAGGTTCAAGAGGGACAATAGCTATTGGAAGAGAAAAGGGTGGGAGAAATCTGACCAATTAAAAATTAACCTGGATGCTGGAAAATAATTTTCCCTATAAACCATGATTGCAGTTTCCCTTGTTTCTCTAGTAAATGAACTGTAAATATTTAACCAGAGTACTGGCATCACAATGCCTGCAGCATGTGTCATCCCCAGCCCAAGAGAGGCAGAACAAATGTTGCAGAACTAAAGCATCCCTGCTGCTCTCCACTCCAAGGGACTGCTTGGCTCTGCAGTGCACCCACCCCTTCCACTCATGGCAGGTCTGCTATCCACAGGCAGCTGCAGGGGGTGGTTCCAATGCCATACAGATGAGCCAGGAGGTACCAGGTGCTTCTGTTGATGCACTTTACATCAGATATGAGCAAAAGCCAGTGGGACAGCAGCTCTTCACAAAGAGTACCGTGGTCTACTACAGCCAGGTAAAGTAATGAATCTCCTGCATGTTGAAAAACTAAAAAAATCCAACAAGTCTTTCATGGATACAGAAATGGGAATGATATCATTGACAAGCAATAACCTGTTATTTTTCCAAAAAATTTAACACCCACAAGTCTTGCTAAAGTCAGTGTTAGAAATAGCCATGGGAAGCATTTAGGAAATCAGATCATAAACCAGGTAACAGCCAGGCTCCCTCCAAAGACAGCATGGTTCCTTGGGGTATACTCAGTAACACTCTGTCCAGTCTGCTTTTTCAGATGGCTTATGTAGCAGAGCCTCCATCACAGCCCTTGGTAACTATCCCATAACCTAAGAGGTCTCTTTTCTTGCTACTCTGCTGAAGTGCTCCCTCTTAACATATTTATCCTCATCCTACACTCTTGTACTCACTTTAAAATCACTTTGTGAGACTGTTTGGGACCTGCACTTCTAGATACTCCAAGACTGCTTTTCCTACACTTGTTTAAAGATTAATTGCTTCCCTTTTGTAGGGACACTAGAAAGAGAAGCAGCAATGCTCTCTCCTTTGTGCCTTTGGCATACAGTAGGGATCGTGGCTGTGCTACACTTGGCTAAGGAACAGACATGGATAAGATGCTTTATGCAGGGTATGTTACTGTGGACACTAAAAGTGCATAAGAGCAGTGCTTTATGCTCCTTTTTCCAGGTAAGGAGTCCTGCTCAGTGATTCCCAACCAACAGAAAAGCTTGGACTCTGTCCTCATATTTATTGATATAAGACATACCAAGTCATCCTTAAGGAAGCATAGATGTGTGTGAAAAACGCAGCTGAGAAAGGCTTCTGCCTGACCAGACCTCAATCGGGGGACACAATGCAGCATGCTCTAGGATGAGTTAAATGCCAATGGCTGAAGCCCGAGTGAAGCCTTTAAAAAGAAAATCAGATCACAAGATGACAGCTTACTCTGATTCCAGCATTGCCTCTCATTGGAGCGGAAGCCCAAACCTTCTGGGGCACAGAAAGTCACACAGAGTAACTATTATGGCTTATTCTGATATTAATACCCATGAGTGTCTAAGGATTCATCTCCTTCTCTGAAAGTGAAAATCTATAAATATTGACAACTCATTTCACAAGGAAAGGGCTATAATAAAAAAACAAGACCTTTTCTTCCTAGTGGTAAAGAGTATAAAACCAAATTTGCCTCTTTTTTGCTTCTAGTAGCTTTGCTTTTTTGATGCAGGAAAAACACTCTGTCTCTGAAATAACCTCCTTTTTGCTTTTGCTCTTATAAAATCAGGTGTCCATAGTCAAATGAAATCCCAAAGAAGGAACACCTGAGTTAGCAGGGTCTCTGCTCATCAGAGCCATTAGACAGTCTATGGGGTCCTCCACAAGCAGCAGTAGGTTTTGCAAATTGGTTTATTTGAGAATGGCAATATGATTTTCTACAGTGCCATGTGAGTGAAGGGGGGCAGGAAAAAGGTGAGTCTTTATTTGATTTTCTTGGTTAGAACTGCTAAGATTTTATTGCAGTGATTCTAATCAGAGGTAATCCTTTAGATAAAAGGTAGAGGGCATTTGGGACTTCAGGCTCTCTTTGTGGCTCTTGCTGATGGTTCCACTTACAGAACAGTATCTTCTCTAGGGTGCTGATATTTGAGCATGAAGTTGCTCTGCCTGGTAGCTCCCTTAAATGTCTGCGGGAGGTGAGTAATTTAGAAAGAAAGAAAACTACAACAACAACAAAACAAACAAAAATAACAAAAAAAAACCCAAACAAACAAAAACCAAAACAAGACAACAACAAAAAGTTAGCAGACAGTAGAGCTGGAGAGAAAAATTAAGGGGATGGGAGGAAGGGTTGTGAATAGTTTTGTCTAACCCGAGTGTGAGGAAATGAGCATGGCCAAAGAAGAGGAGCAAAGTCAGTGAAGGGTCTAGAAAACAGGATTTATGAGAAATACCTGAAAGAACTGGGGTGGTTTAGTCTGGCGAAAAGAAGGTTCGGGGAGACCTTGTCATGCCCTACAACTACCAGAAAGGTGGTCTTGGAAGTGGTAAATTTATGGTTGGACTCAGTAATCTTGGGGGTCTTTTCCAACCTAAATGATTCTATAGAAATAGAGTTTATCCAGTCTCTGTATGTTACAAGCATAAGGCCTCAGCTTAGCCAGATTTTCAGTGCATTCATACTTAGAATGAAGAATTCTTTAGGCATTAGATAATATCTGTCCACCTAAAGCAACTTCTAAATTAGCTAATCACTCTCTGGGAAGTTCAGTTCCAATGTAACACTTCTCAAAGAGACAGTACATTCTGACAGAACAACCTCACTCTTCAGGTCGCCAAGCTGCTTTTGCCCTCACCCTCAGCAAGGTCAGACTTTGAGAAGAATCCAGGTGGGTGGAAGCCTAATGCTCACCATATAAGCCTGATTACAGTGATTATACAATGTCGTACCTAGTTGAGTTTTTTCTCTTTTAGCTAATTCAGAAAAACACTTTGGATTTATTGTTGAAGTCTCCTAGAAAAGTGAGGTGCTACAAGCCCCTGAAGCTGCAGCCTGGAGCAAATGTATCCTAATATCAGAAAAAAAGAGAGAGGAGGAGAGGTGGTGCCTTAAAGCTTGGCACACATAAGTCTATTTCATCATTCTTGTTTGAAATAGGAGACAAAGTTTCTTCCTATACTATGATGATTGCGTTTGTAGAAATGAGAAATAACTGTTCCATTGAGAACAATTTTACCTATTTTATCAGAAGAGTTTTCTTGTGTAGTGAAGATCCCCCAAGCTGTTTCACAGAGCTCTTCAGAGAACTCGGAGAATAAAATGAGGCAATCTTTTGCAGGAGTACTAATTTAGCAGGGTCATGTAGCACTCAAAGCAAAAAGTTAAAGAGTCCTGAGAGTTTAGTGGTTTTCCACCTCTGGTATTAATTTTCTGGGTATCTTTGGGTAGCAGAATTGATCACTGCAAGATGCACTTTTTAAAAAATGGGTCACTCAACATTCTCTTACTGTGTGCAAACTACTGAAATGGGTTGGGTAGAAGCATCTATATTATGAAAGATAAATGCTCCTTCATTAAACAGAGTGCCCAGATCATGAGACAGCTATGAGAAGTCAAGGGAGCTCTGTCTACTCAGACAGAGGGAGCTCACACTATTTCAGACAGAACCCTCTAACCTAGGATGAGGGTGCATATGACAAATATTCATCTACCATCTTTAAATCTCTTGAGAAATTGCAGACTTCAGATCCTTACCTCACTAAAATCTATCCCAAAGTGGCCATTGTGTAGACTAAGGATGAATTAATGCTTAAAAAATAAGTAGATATATAACTCAGTTCTGTCTCAGCAGCAGGACAAGCATGCTGTATGGTAGCTACTGATCACCTCGGTTGGCAAGGCAGGCTCAGTGAATCACAGCCCCTCCACTCTGTGCTGCTGTGTGATGAAGGACTTGGCCACACCACAGCGAAGCTTATCCTTGTTAAAGTAGGAGTATGCCCTGCCTTAGTCAGCAAGGGTCTCCCTGTACAGAATTAAAGGCCAGCATGTACTTAAGGGCTCCATGCCTTGAGCGCTTAAGCTCTTATCCAACACAAGTCTAGTACTTCAAGAGTCATATTCTGCTTTCATTTAACACTGATGTAAGCATGAGTAACTTCACTGAGATTAGTGGCATTACTTTAGCTTGTACCTGCGTAATAATACCAGAATTTCACTGTATTAACTCTTTCTTACTGTGCTCAGCTCTTCTGAGGATACCTTTGCCAGAAATTCTATATTTCTGCTGAACTGTTTTGGGGCAATGGAGAGATTTCCATCTCTGTAATATTAATTTCTTGGCTTATTTCAGCAAGGCCCTAGGGAACCATCTTACTCCTTTCCACAGAGATATTGATAAATTCCCTAAGATGTATACTGCTTTCCTTTTCAGTGCTTGAACTGAATAGATTTATAAGGCAGATATTATTTTAATCTGGAAAATATCCCCACCAGTGAACATGCTATTGTTCTGATGGCTTGGCTGAGATGCTGTTCCTTTCTTTGCCCTAATGACAGCTTTGGTCATTGAAAGAAATGTTAAACCAAAGAGATCTCCGGGCATCTAGTGGTTCACCGTGAAAACTGCATCGGCATGCCAGAGGCTCGGGGATGAACTAAGAGGAAGGGAGAAGGCGATGAGGAATGCTGCAGGGGAACGCTGACACCTGTTCCGGGCCCGGCCAGCCCTTGGGACTCAGGCACACGAGTTCAGTGTCTCTGCATTCGTCGCTACCCAACCCTCATTATCACCATTAGATGACGCTGACAGGAACCAGGCAGGCTGGGGGAATGCAGGGATGTGGTGGTTTGCTCTCTGCATCCATTCACAGGGATAAATCAGACCTTTCCTAATGGACCAGTAAAAATGAGGACTACCCTTGTGATTAATGGAATACAAAGCCAAGAATGGGATACAAAGACATGCCTCCATTTTCCTTGTATTATTAATGGCACATATTAAAAATTGAGTGTTTACAATATGCAAATGCTGCTCACTCCCACAAGAACTGTCCCTCTGTGTACAGCAGTACAGGAGATTAAGTGTAGCTGCCACAGTCACCCACATATCATTCAAATCCTTATTTTTTTCCATATAAGTGTAAATAGCTTGGCTAACCATGATCATTTTGCAGACTATTATCCACTTTTTTAAGGGTAATGTTTGGCCTAGAGCTAGACTAGGGGTTATTTCTAAACTCTGCATCTTGCAGGCAACAGTTAACATTTAAATTTCCAGAAGGCCCAGCTGAGATCAGAGCTTTGTGCCAAGCATTGAGTACATATATGAAAAAGAGCCTCGAGTACAAATTAAAATTCTGAAAGAAACTGAGGTGAAAGGAAAGGCAATTCATATGTAGAAACGGACATTTTAGTGCAAGGAAATAGAACAGAGATGAGCAGGGAGGACAAATAAATGGAAACCAATTGTCGCTTTTGTGTCCATCATCTCCCATAAAGGCCTCTCCCCAGCCTTGAAATGTTGCCTTATGTTTTAATGTAGTACAAAGTAAAGCACAGGCTCTCTGATTTGAATGCCATAGCTGAGAAAGCAACAAGTACATTTCTCCCTTGATTGTAAAGTAGATCTCCACACTATAAGAAGTGAAAAGCATTTTATTAGAATTGCAACTTCACAGTGTGAAATTAGAAAGTGGCAAAATGGTTGAGGTACACAGAATCTTGGTTCAGTCCTCTTGTGTCTCTATTAGGGCACACTTCAGTTTCTTGATTATATGCTATTTTTCTCAGCAGCCCCCTGACATATATTGCAGACCTGGGCTGAACTGATCACCAAAATAATGCATAGCAACTAGCAGGGAAGCTGTCAGCTATTGGAGAGATTTACAATGAATTCAGTAACACCAGCAAAAGTGAGATGCCTGTAGTTCACCTGAACAAGGTTAGAGTTCCAATACACATATATGCAGAATTTTCCAAAATTGCATTTGTGTATCAGAAGTCCTCTAAAATTAACAAGAAAGACAAGTGTATGATCAATGTGCTTATCAGACAGTGAACAGCTTAATATGTAAATATGTTTGGAGCCCCTTAGCAAATGCATCATGCAGTGACTGAACATGTTTCCATGTAAAGGAAGTCATGGCTGGTGTACCTTGCATTCCAGCTACCAGATAGAATGCTGCTGGCCATTGCTTTTCCAGCAACATACAAACACTGGACTATTTGGTGGCTGCCAAAGTAAAAATATCTAAATGGTGGTTCTGAGACAAAGTACATCATAGATGAAAAGCCTGGAAAAGGTAAGCAGATTAAAGGTGAGTAGTGATGGCTAATTCTGCCAGAGCCACTTTATTAAAAGCAATTAGTACAACTTTTCTCAAGAGCAATTTGTTCTTGGAGCAGATACATCAGTGATGCGATCTTTCTGTGAAATAATACACAACAAGACAGGTGTCCTTGAATTCCCAAGTGATGGTAGATTTGCATTTTCAGCAGGTAATTTTAGCAAATGTTATTCCAATTTAAATGTCTCTCTAAATAGATTGATCTCTGCCATGTTAAGAACCAGCACGTGGGAGATGGAACATATCTATCTCATTCAGGCTGCAGAGTCCAGGTTGATGGTGATGATGATACTGATGACTGCAAATACCTCAGAGAGATATAATGTGAACCAGAGTGCTTGACTTAATTTCAAAGTGAAAGTATTTTGGGCAGTAGGAATGCTTTAAAGGATGAAGAAAGATAAATCCAAACATTGACTTAAAAGAAAAAAGTTATTCTAGCTGTGCAGTGTTTAGTAATTCAATCACAGGAAAGCTATTTGAGGAAAACAGAGATTTAAAATAGTGACAGATATAATAAAGAATAAGATAATTCAGAATTATTATAAAGAATAGCACTATTAAGAGGTGTGTTTTAATGCTGAATGTTCCTACCAGGATGAAAACTGAGAAAAAGGTTTGTGTCCTTGCTCCAGAATACTTAGCAAAATTGGTTTGTCTTTCTTTTAGCCCCACAGCCTTAATGACATTCCAGCTAGCAGTCTGACTTTATCCATGAGGCAAGACTCTGTCCAGTTCCCCTCTGTAACCTCATGCCAAAATCTAACCAGTTCATCCCCTTCATCTTTTTTTAAGACAAAAATCATCAAAACTTGTGAAAGGGAGAGAGCTTTGCAGCAGACCTGAGTGTCAAAACTCTTTTATTCTCTCTCTGATTGCGCTCTGATTTGCTGTGTTACCTTACAAACAAGGTAGTTGTATCTCTCCTAGCCTCTCTTGCTTGAGCTCTGTGAAATGGAGGTAATTAACACCTGCCTCAGGGAATGCCTTACGTTGATACTTAATGGATTAACATTTGTAAAGCTCTTGGAGAGCCTCAGATGTGGGTTTATATGGAAATTCAAAGCATTGTTATCTTGTGGGATAAACAGGCCAATTTCTCATGGCCAATCCTGCTTTCTGTGAAAGACAACAAACTGTGAGGGTAGATATATCATCATAATTCAGATAAAGCAAAGCCAGCTGGCTTGCCTACACGTGTTATAATATCATCCTGTCTTCAATATCATCTGCTTATATATTAGCCTGAAAGTCCCTGTGCATGTAAGGGTAACTGGTACCTATGAAACAAATCTGTGGCTTTTTAAAATTCCATTATACATGTTGGGAAAAGGCGTATCCTGGCCAAAATCCAGAACAAATATTTATTTTTCCTTCATACAGTGAACAAGCTAAGAGAGAAAAAAACTTTGTCAGACTTTCTCTCCTTGGCTGTGGAAGGATATCAATCCTTCTAACTGCAAGTGATGCTCCCTGTCTGGCACCAAGATAACTTTTAACTTTGGCTATTAAAGTTATCTCTGAGTTCTAACAGCAAGGGCCTGTACACTTTAGAGATAATGGGAAAAGGGTTTAATTCTAGTTTTTTGCTTGTATGTAGGTTTTGTAGCAGGTTTGTCTGTGAAGGAGAGGCTTTCCTTCATAAAATCTCTCCAGTGTGTAATGGAGACCCACCTGCCAGGTCAAATATGTAAATAGCACAGCCAAGGCCTTCAGCACACATCAGATCACACAACTGCAAAAAGAGATGGATACTGCCTTGTCAGACCATTCCAATATATGCATTCCCCATATTTTGAGGGCACTGAAAGCCACTGAGATTAAAATCAGGTTATCCTTTACATGTGTCTTGTGACTCTTCCTAATAGATATTTTCGGAATACAGCTTTTAAGTATAACAAAGTGTTTTCACCCCTGTTCTAATTCTTCTGCTGTCTTCTTCCTTTCTTACAAAAATTGTACCATTCTGTTTGTAATCCTGCCAACCACAGGCAGAGGAAATGAATCAAGTCCTTTTTCTGTTGTTCATAACAAATATTCATCCAACATGTTACATGCAATCACAAAAACACTGATAGTCTTAAATAAGGTAGTTGTGATGAAGAGAATAAAGGAGGCAAAATAAAACTATTTCAGGCTGAGAAAATAACTATGTGGAAATCTTTTAAAAAGTTGCATTTGTTTTCATCCTTTGGAAAAATATAAAGGGAGATATTAGCTTTATAATGAATAAAATATTCTCTCTATATACGACAGAAAAATGAGAAAAGATTAATTTTAGTGGAGGTTTAGATTGAATATAAGGAGTTGCATACTATGATACAGACTAACAATGTGCTGCATTGGGCAGTCTAGAAATGTGAAATCTGCTTCATCAGTAGCTTAAAGGAGAAGCCAAACAATCTTAGGATGATTTCCAGCTAGTTGGACTTGTATGAGAGTTGGTGGTTGGAATGTTTTTGGTTTGTTACACATACACCCACACACTCATGTGATAGATTAAAAAGAGTCCTATGGGTTCTTTTCAACATCAATAAGCAGTACAACCTGATGCAGAATGTGTATTAGTCAGCAAATCTGCATTATTATCCTCGCAATTTCTGTGAAATCCTACTGACACCCCTAAACTTACCCTGGAGTGGAATCTGACCCAAGAGGTCACCAAATAGCAGTGCAATGCACTCTGGAACTTCGATCTAATGAGGAAATAATCAGTTAGTGCTCTGAGGTCCTGTTCTGGCTGCATGCTGGTTTTGCACAGGAGTAATTTCTTGATTTCATTGAATTTGCATCAGAATCAAGCTTCTCCCCTCTCTTATTGCATATTTGGATACATTGATAAATGTTTATTGGATTTCAGTTACTTCCACTCTCTGGGATTTCATGACTAACCCAAGAGAGATCCTGGCCACATACAGCATGAAGCAGCATGACTGTAACAGCACAGTGTTAAAAATGAGTCACTTAACTAAGGCAGGGAGTGATTTGTATAGAACAGAATAAATGGTACTCAGCTAAAAATATTTTTTCCCTCCCCCATTCTTTCAATTTATTTTTTTCTTTGAATTACATGGATTAGGGACACCAGACTGAAATATTTCATCATATATTTCCAGCTTGAATATTGTGGTAACAGATAACCGTAAGTTAAATATGCAACAAGTGACTCCACAGAGACTCATTTCAAGTTGTGTTGGGTGAGGATCTGCTTTGACAGGGGAATTTTAAGTCAGCTAATGGTGACTCCTAAAATACTTGACAGTGAAATACATTCTCTCTTGTATGTATTTGCAAGTGTCAGCCATTTATCTAGAGACAAACAATAAGGAAAAGATCAGGTGTATTAACATAGAAATAAGGAAACACTCTGAATTTACAAATTTATGTATGATGCTATCATATATCCCATTTCTGACCATCAATGATGAGTATTTTCTTTTCCTTCTGATTATTGACTTACAGATTGCTTTTATATATTTAAATTATTGTACTCTGTTTTGTACTTGTTTTCTGTCTGAATCTGGAATACTTTCATCCTATTCTGTCATGTCAGCTAGTCATTTCTTGTGCCATTCTTCTATTAAACTGAAATAAGCCCGGCTATTAGGAGGCTTTCCCTTTCCATTACTTGCAGTTCTCATTTCTGCTGCCTCCTTTGTTGATCATCTCATTACTGACAGCAGCTCACTGAAAATCTTTTCTTAAAAAGTCACCAAATTCTATGTACTGTCTTCTTGATGGTCCATGTTTCCATTATGAAGAAAACAGGATCACGATCAATGCATTTGGTCACATGAGCCTCCTCCCAAAGGTTTATAGGGGCAATCCTTTGCTCTTCACTCTGCTGATATTCTCCACCTCTAAAAAGGAGATGAAAATTGTAGTCTACGGGAGGGGAAGGTTAAAACAGTTTATGGATTGTTTCAGTCAGATGACAGGAGTTGCTTTTACTGCATAAATAACAGAAAAATGCAAATCACAACCAAGGCAGAGAGAAATCCCTGGACTTGAATAATAAAGTACTGCAAGACAAGGATGGAAGATGCACTATAAGGTAATTTGAAAACTTCCATGAAGTACAAAGCTGAAGCTACACTGACCAGTCCTCTTTTTTAAAAGTAAAATTCTGTCAAAAGATGAATGTTATTAGGAACACAAACAACTGCTTCTGATAAGCTTCTTATGGACTCCTATGTATCCACAGGAAATTTAGAGCAAAAGAGAATGTGATTAGAGGCAGCTGCTAAAATTGAAGGGTAGATGGAAACAAAACTTCAGAGTTACATAGGAAATGAGGTAAAATGAAATAAACTAGCCCAGCTGAGATAATAGAATGGTATATGCATTTACCACACTTATAAATAAAACATTGACTTACTATTGCACTTCTAGGGTGTACAGATCTCAGGGAATTTAACATAGCATGATGTAAATGTGGGGGCAGAAGGGAAGGGCATATACAAATATGTGATGCTGAAAATTACTTTCATGGGATCTGTAGGGGGAGGAAAGGAAAAAAAAAGACTAAGGACCATTCAAACCTGATTATTGTTTTTCCCTTTAAAACAAAATTCTAATCAGGGCTTGGGCACAGAAAATACATTAGCCTTCTAACAGAGTCATTCAAATTATAGAGGTAGAAGGGTCCATTTATTAGTGTCTTTGAAAAGCTTCTCTATCTCTTTCAACTTTTGTCACCATCTCAATCCATTGGAACATGATGTTCTTTTCATTTCCAGTTGATGCAAACCTTCCTCATAAACAGGAGAAACCATCCCAAGTAATGTGAAGTGTCCTGTTGAAAACACACAAACATTTGGACTTTAAAAAGCAGGTTCTCTTTCTTTAACTCCTAATGTTTTGAAAGGAAGGAGAAACTCAATAGTGTATATTCCAAATGGAGTGGGCGAGTATTTGATGAATGAACAGAATATGAACACAATACAGAGGTATCCTGTGGAGTGTCTTTGATGTAAATGTGATTTCAAGTGCTTTATGGAATTTAAATTGGGTAGAAGGATGCAGAAATTAAAAGCCAGGAAGTCAAGGAGATTAGGAGAATTTTTTTTCAGCTCTCACAGGACGGTAGAGAAAATTCTTGCACTGAGGTAGCAGAGATAAAGTCAAAATTAATAAACTATATATGGAGGGAACTTCTGAATGTGTTTATAAAATGTGTGTTTAAAATTCCCTGATGTTCTTGCACAGTCCATTGGAAACCCAGAGCTTTAGGGAGGAAGCTTTTAGGAGGAAAAATACAAAAGATTTTTTAAGAGAAATAACTTCATAGCCTCTCAATAGATGTGCCAGAAAGACAAAAGAACGTTTGTTGCTGCTCCACAAATATTTTAGAGGAGGCAGAAAAACTGGCTCTCTGTACAAATTAAACAGTTGTCACTTTTTCTATGAATCCTATGATGTAAGCAACTGTTAGCTTTTCCATACCTATTTCTTTGGGGTAGTTTTCCTGCTTTGTTTTTGTGTGTTTTCATACCCTCCTTCAATCAAGAACTGCCTTTGGCAGGGTTTTGTTGGTCTTCTGAAACACTATAGATGTGAAATTGATTCTACCTTCTTAGCAGTCATTCCCTGAAAGTCCATTACTGCTGACTTCAAATATTTGTCCTTGTGGGCCAAGGAGGATACAACAGGTATGACATCATGTGCAATACCTTGTTGCTGCCTATTACTGTATTCCCGCAGCCTAGAAATACAGGCTGAGGAGTTTTGCCTTTAGTTAATTTACTTCTTCATAAAAGTGCCTTGGTCATCCTGACAGACACTTCTCTGTTGTGGGCAAGATGTGATACAAAGGAAATCTCAAGTCTCAATTCTGCTTATGCTGGGCAGAGTGTGATAATCCCAAATGCTGGACAGAGTGAGGCAAGTTATGTTTGTCATGACTTGGAGTTTTAATGCTGGAGAAAAACAGTATCTGTCATTCAGATATATGGACTGGTTTTGATTTATTTAAGGGATGTACTTTCCAACCAGTCTTTGTATCATTATTTATAGCAACAGTGTATGTGCTATTGGGTATCTGCAAGTTGGCTCTGAAGGCTTACTGATATTTACAGATATCCCAGACATTGCACTACAGCAGGGAAATGGACTATTTTTATGCTGAAATGGCTCAATGCATTTGGCCAGGTCCATTAAAATTAGTTAAAATTAATCTAATATCATACTTAGAGAAGCAAGGAAGGTCATTTACAGGGCACATTGTCAACATACTTCCCTGATGGTTTTTTCTTCTTTTTCATTTCTTTTCTATGCAAGAAAAAACAAAAGAATATAGCTCTCGTTGTCCATTTTTTCTTGAACTGACTTACTCTGTACTGACAGCCTTACATGTACAATTAACTCCTTCAAATCAGCTGGCAAAACCTCATGGAAAGCACTGCCTTATGAAAGACCTGGCATAACCAATGACCCAGCCATCTGACCAGCCTGGCTGTGTGGTGACAGTGAAAAATTGTCCTGCTGAGAAAAAGAGCATCTACCTCTGGTGGCTACACGGTGACGAAGAGGCTCCGAGAAGGGCTCAATGCATGCTCTGCTTGATGCTTCATCAGCCTGCCACCTCAAAGATGGATGTTTTTATAAGAGTGCCCAGCAGGATGGTAGCACAGCATTGAACTGTGTGTTCTGGCTGTGGCTGAGATCATTTTTGCAGAGTTGCTACGGAAAAGAGGGGCAGGGCAGCCTGTCACAGCCCACAGATGCATATCCCATCCTACTGAGACACTTGAAGGGCTGCATTCCCAGGTTTATATGCACCACATCTCCAGAGGTAAAAGCCACTGGACTGAGCCTTCTCAGAGTAAGGCATCAGGGTACCTGATTGTCACACATTAGCTTGCAAGTGTGATTAGGAGAAGTATTAATGGAAATTTCCCTCATTCCTACTGCTAACCTGTCTGGCTAAGGTCCCCTGTGATGATAGTAATAATGGAGTTTCTCATGGCATTAGTCATTTCTTTACATTCAGTGAGTTTTGACTGGTAAAGACATAAAAATAAGCAAGGGACAATACAGATAAGCAGTAGGTAACAATTTTCCATACAATTGCTCTGTACACATTTTCACTGAAAATGCCACCATAAGAACTGTATAATCAAGGCACAAATAAGCAGAGTACAGAATAAATAGAACAGCTCTCTTACTTTAACTTATACGACTTGTATTTATTGAACTGGAAAGAGTGTACTGAACACTACAGAACAGATCACCTGCAGTAAGCTAAATTGTTTTTCTGCTGATGATACAGTTCTGCATGGTGTGGTGATTCAAAGGGAAGAGGATGGTAAAAGAAGGAGAAAGAGGATGAAAGAACGCAGCTCTCCATCATAAGAAGAGAATGAAATGCATAAACTAGAGGAAAGGCAACTCAGCTAAGAAATTCAGTTCTGAGTGATGCTTCCCCTCTTCAAGTGCAGGGGGAACTCAAAGATTTTAATCCATTCAGTGATTTCAAGGTTAGACACTATAAAGGTCCTTCTTGTGGCACAAAACGTGCATAATTTTCAGGTAGCACTTGAAGTCAGATGGTCCCAATAGCTCACTGAATCTTTCGGCTCCTAAACTGCAGAGGAGTCTCAGTTCAGGCGGAGTCCTCTTTCCTAGTCTGCTAATGCACAACTTCCAAAGGCACTGTGACCATGTGAACTGCAGTAAGCACTGTAGCAACAGGCAAAATGAACCAGACTTCTAGACAGATGCATGTGTTATGGAAAGAGATTCAAGAAAACCACATCGCCTACTTCAGCCGAACGCTCCATTGCAGTAATTGTGCGCTACTGGGCTCAAGCTAGTGAGCACACAGCTCTGATGCTCTGTCAAATGAATTCCTGTAGTGATAATGCATTTGTAATCTGTATCATTTATACTGTGCCACACAGTAATGTAAAAAACAGAAGTTGACCTCAAAATCTACATTGTTAGGAAGCACAGAAAAGATTCCTCTAAATTAGTTCTGTGAAGCTCAAGAGTGGTCTGAAAGTATGCCATCTGGAAAATAAGTCTTATAAATGTACTTAGCTTGCCGTTTCCCCCAGCTATGTAATATTTCTGTGGGAGTTTCATAACAAAATACTTGTTATTTCTGAGGTGTTTAGGGGAGTCAAGGAAAAGTAAAGGAAACAAGTGGATTAGTATTCAAGGGTAAATAATAAAGTTTGAATATAGTATTCAGGAGGGTATCACCAGAGCATGTACTTCCATGTATGCTCCTAGCTGAAGACACCAAGTGTTAAATTGAATTATCAGTGTCAGTAATTTCTCCTAGAATTTTGTATTGTTCAACTCCAGTCTAAGTGTCATGTGGTTGTGGTAGATCTTAGTTCATATTTAGCATCTGTATGCATGAGTTTGATGAAAAGCTCATACAGAATTTCAGTATATGTAAGGAACACATTACTAACTAAATTCTGGTGCTCCACAAAAGGGTCTTATAATTGCTATTTGACTTAAGGGTGTCAGGAGACAGGAAAAAAATTCTGAAGTGACTACTTTTCCTGCAGTACTAGAAACAGTAAAACCCATCCTCTGAAGCAGTTTCTGACTCCTAGATCACAACCTGCATTCACACACTATTGTGTAGAATGGAAGTGCTCTTATAAAGCATCCTTAATTTGGCTGGGATTGCACAAGCCTATGGCACCATCTAGCTGCAAACACTTGGGGTTTATTATTTTTTTCATTTCAAACCCACCATTTAAATTTCACTAGAACTTAATTAAGAAGGAGTATATGTATTTACTACAAATGTACTTATCATCTCATCTATGGTTCCCCAGACTGGCTCCAAATCTTCTGCATGTTATGGATTATCTCACTGGTTTGTTACAGGATGGTGCCTCAGTGCTGATCTACAGGCACTGACTTGGTGGGAGGAACTCAGCTGTCTCGGGCTCATGTCGAAGTACAAGTCTGAGCCAAGATCCTAACTGTATTTCCTCCTTCTGAACTAGAACAGTTCCTGAAGGCATTTGTCTGTTAAATCGTAAAATTTTGTAATCGCCGTAAACAGAAAAAAAGGAAAAAATTAGGAATCTAAAACTAACCACCAAAAAAATACACTTATTTTACATGAATTACAGAAATTACAGGAATCTACAGGAATTACAGTAGGAATTACAGATGCATTTTGAAAAAAAAAAGTTGACAAATTAGTGTACCAAACTGTCTCTTCTGCAGCTTCTCAAAAACATGAAAACTATTTTTTTCTAAAAAAACAAACACTTTTTTTCAGGTTTATATGAAAAATGAAACAAGAAATTACACAATATCCTCAATATAGGTGTCAAAAGGAACATTCTTACTCTATACAAAAGGGTATTTGGTCTATTTTCTTTAAAAATATAATCATTTCTATGTTAATCTAAGCCAATATGTCTTCATTCTGTTTCCTAGGATGTTTCTTACGGCCATTGAACAAAATCAAATACCTTGTAATTTGGTCAGCTCCACAGAGCAGTCTGGAGACACATTAAATATATTAATATCTTCATTTCTTCATATGTTTCCCAGGAACTTTGGCATAAAAGAAGTAGAATTTGACATTTAATAAATGGGTCTTTTATGAACTTGGTGGCCTTTGATACACTTACGTTCAGAAAAGATGCTTGAGTTGTAATGGAAAAGTCTTCATGACTGAGTGATCATTTCACCATTAATAGTTATATTTGGTGAAAGAACAGCAGGCTGATGTTTTTCTTTGTTGCTGTTCATCTCAAGCAGAGTTTAGAAAAACGCCTTTGAGAAACATGCAGTACAAGCTTTAGAGAACAGAGAATAGCTTGGGTGTGTTTTTGTCCTTAGAGATGTCATTTTAGACATCAGCTCCCTTGTCTCTTTCCAATATGCACAGAAGATTCGCTTATGCCATTGCCCAGAATTACTTAGCCTTATAAACTGTACAGATGCTTCTTTCTGTACTATTATAAAAAGTCTTGTAGAAAAGTCAAAATGACAGATATAGCACAGTCAGCCATGCTTTCTTCAGCATGTAGCTATCTCTCTCACATGTCCTCTGCTTGGTACTTCCGAAGATATATTTTCGAAGCTGAAGGAAGGAAAAGCAGATGAAAAGAAGATCATAGTACCAGCACCTCCAGTCTCATTCTCCATGCCTTAAAGAATGCTACCACAGATATGAACAAGATGCAAACTTTCTCCCCCAGAAAGCTTTATATTAGCAATTAACCAGAGTACTATAAAATTTTTACTAAGCACACTCATGTTTTTGCAGTATAGCAAGCCGAGCTGTTTGAACCAGAGAGGTAACACTACTCTGCATTTCATTGTTTCCAACGAATTGGAAACTTAGGTGCTGATTTTCCCTTAACTGCACTGTAAACAAAGGCTTTTCCAAAGTTTAGGGAAGTTACTGCATCCTTCTCAATGCAAGATTGCATCCTGACAGCTCTGGGCAGCTCTGGACTCCCGCCTCCTCAGGCCAGAGAAGTAAAGTGCCAGAGCACCCAAAAAAACAGTATAGTCGAGGAAAAGGATAAGGGGAAACTTGTCATGTCCCTCAAGTCCCTCCCTTCTTTTGCTTGCACTCTGTGTTGTCAGAAAGTACTTTGATATTTCATTTCTTCCACACTGCTTCACCAGAATCTCCTTTAATTTAAAAAAAAAATACAAAGAAACAAAAAAAACCAAAATAAAACAAACAAACAAAAAAAAAAAAAAAAAAAAAAAAGGAAAAACTTACAAAAAAGACACTTGGCTATGAGAGTTGGGAAGAGATTCTGTAATTTTGAATCTTGGTTAGAGGCAGACATAGCCCAAAATGTCAGAGTACACTCCCCATTGAAAAGAGCAACAGGACCTAAATTTTAGTTTGTTCTAGAATTCTTAATCTGATGCACAAGAGATTTTTATTTTCTTTACCACAAGTCCCTAAAACAATAAAAATTGCTTCTGGTTAGAGTTTGTTTTCATATGATTATAAAATAATCAAATACCCGCTTATACTGATCATTAGTGAAATTATTTAAAATTAAAATCCTTAATTATTTAGTTTAATAGGACAAATTTTGAGAGATAAGTTTGTTAAAGCACAGGCATATGAGATACTGAATAGAAAGGATTTTTTCGTATTCAAAAAATGAAAACTGATTTACTCATGGTAGTTAGACAACTGTTATTTCCCTTCTGTACCTACTCCTGCAGTACCTTACATGACACAATTGCTTCTGATGAGTTTGGATAGCCCTTATCCAAACTGAGTCATTTACATCCCAATCAAGGGGAAAAATCCACAAGGATGACCTTTGAAGATAAGAATCACAAGAATATTGGGAACATGAATTTTGTGAGGAGGAAAGTTTTGACTGGAAAGAAAGTTATGCTTTGGAAATCCAAAAATGAAAGTAGAAAATTAGTTGGAAAGCATTTGTGCAGTGTTTACAAAAATAAATGGAAAAATGTTGCTTATTTGTATAAATAAAGACTAATACAGGAAACAGGTGGTGCTGCTATGTATAAGGATAGTATGGACTAAAGATAACTGATATATGAGCGAGCAGTAATATGTTGCTCTCTGTTCTACATACACATTCTTATGGAAAGTGTAGTAAGGGCAAGACTATTAATGTGAATGAATAGATACAGAAACTGCATATTCAACAGGGAAATAGTTGATCCCAGGCTGGTGGAAAGTTATTCAAAAAGCTATCCATTCTAGTCTTAAATGGTTCAATGAGATTTGAGAATAGGTTATTATATTTTCTATATAAAAAGGGAGTAGTGGTGTGATTCAGACAACTGATCTGTTAGTTTGATGTCAGCTCATTAAGCACTACATAAAAACAACAAAGAACATTCTGCTGAAAGAAAAGCCATAGAAAGACATGGCTAGAGGAGTTTACCTTGATCTGTCTTCTGACTTCTCTGGTTAAATATTTTCACCAATAATATTGGCTCTGTAATCTGGTGCTCTGATGAAATTTGTTGCATACACTTTGCAGTGATTAACAAACTATAGGAGATATTGAATAGTATAAAAGGAGGAAAAACTGGATTAGCATGGGGCCCTAAGTACAAGAAATGAGATTAAATCACAGAAAACAGCAGGTCATACTTTTACATCATACATCATCACACATACATCATTTCTTTTGTGATGAAATGACAGAAGATCCTGTGTTAACTACTTAGTCATAGTCTGTCTAATAGTACCAACATGATATAGTCTTCAAAAGGAAAAAATACTTTTTGGGATCATATCAGAAAAGATTTTTCCAGCAGTCAATGTATGGAGAAAGAATGTTTTTTAATATATAAGGCAAAGTTTGGACTTCAGTTTTTGGAAGGAGGTATCTTAGAATGAGTCTAACCAGTTACCAAGGTGAAGAGGATTTTCTTCTTTCTTAATACTGGAAAATGTGCAAGGAAATTACTGGGTCATGTAGAAAGTTGATCAAAATATGTGCCATGTCTAATGGCATTGAGAGTTTATAGCCCTGTTGTGCAGCTGTGCCTCCAGGACCCACTGTCAACAGTAAAAAAAAAAATAAAATAAAAAAGAGAGAGGAAATATGTGGCAGGAAAAAGTGCAAACACAGACAACATTTAAAGTGTCACTACAAATACTCTCTCAAGGCACCCAGGTTTACAGAGCAAAGATAACATTCAAATGAGACAAAGGTCAGAATATTTCATTCAATCCTACAGCTCTGTTTTATCCTGTTAAAGTAACAGAGACTTCATTTGGTTTTGATTTTGCTTCCCTACCAATTACCTTAAAGGGAGTGCTTTATTAAGGATATGTTCCAGATTAGAATTTTCTATGCCATCAAGTGTTTTGAAAGCACAAACACACTACACGGAACAGTCATGACTCACTATTAGTTAGTGATTACAGAAGGAGGTGCCACTCCAGTTGGGCAGAAATACAGGGATTACCACCAGATCCTGCAGGTTTGGAGGTTACTCTTGTTTTCTTTTTTTTGTTTCTTTTTTTTTTTTCCATTTATGTCTCTCACCCACTTCCCTTGCCCTTCTCTCATCACGCATCTTGCTAAATCACAGCCACATTCTTCAGGATAGGTAGTGAGTCCTCTGATATGGGCATAGAGTGCTATAGCACAAAGACTTCAGTATGACTTTCCCTGTAATAGGATTTTAGCAGGACTTGTTCTGGTCTTGCTTCGATCTTTCTTCTCTGTGGGAGTTCTGTGTGCTGCTACCACCAACCAAGCAGGTCAGTCTGTTTCTGCTTCCTCAGAATATGTCCAGATAGCTACCCAATGTACAAGCCCACAGATTAAGGTCCTGCAGGCTGATGTGCTACAGTACGTCTAGACTGCAAGGTCATTAGATCACATTACTAATGCAGGAAGTGAAGGATGCAGACACTGACATTCTGTTCCCTGCCCTGGACTCTCACACATCTAGCTGTTGGAGCAGTGAAGCATTAGGATACACCTTGGCTCTGCGACAGTGCTCTGGCAGTTTCTCTTCAACATTACTTATTCATCACCCCTAGGAGCTAAATAAATGAATGGCACACTAAACAAGTGGGCCAGGGACTGGGGGATCCCACATGCCAGGTCATAATGATGACAGCAGGCAGCAGCAAGCACTGCAGTAAAATTGATCAAGTAATCCTAGTTCACATCCTTAATGAGGACTGTTTGGTCTATGTTACAGCTACCTTGTCACTCCTTCCAAAACTATGCTAGCAGCACATAAGCACAATTCAACAGTTCCTGGGCTAGCAGTCAAGTGGTAGCTCCAGAAGCAGAACAATTTAATCAGTGTATTGCTGCATGCACACAAATTATCTTTGCCAGGATGCAGGTGCTGTGGCATTATGTCTGTGCTTCTTTTGATCTGATCTGATCTGATCTAATCTGATCTGTTCTGATCTGATCTGATAGCTCTGCAGATCCAGGCAGTGTACCCTGTGATTGTATCTGCTCCATTAGCTTCAGCTTAGCAGGGTCCTGGCCCTGCTGTGTTGTGCAGTATAGATAGTTCTCTAGCTTGTAAAGAGTTGAGTTTCTCCTTGGAAACCCTGCTGACACCACAAGCTGCTTTTCAAGCCAGTTATCTTTCTTAAGATGTGTAAACTGAAAAAGGAGTTCCTCTGGACTGCTGAGAAATGATACATAGAGTTACTCTTATATTTGTCTCAAAGATACCTATTGTTCAAAACTCAATACTGAAGGAGTAATCTGAACTAAGTAGGTTTCATATTCTTCATTACTTTGTCACATATTAAAAAAAGTATAATGAAACTCATACAAGTGAGTGAATATAAAAGAAATCAGGTTACTATAATTAAATGTGAGAATTTGATCAGACTATTTAAATCATGATACCTTAGAAAACTTAGGGTAAAGAAGGGAACCAGTAAGGAAGATATTTTGTTTAGTAACAGTCCTTGTTGCTGTTATTAACTGTCATTGAGAATGGTGTACATATAATAACAAAAGATATGACAGAGAAAGTCAAATTTCCAGACTGGAATTAATGTTCCAATGCGGTCTTCTGAAATTACAGGTAATGAGGTTATAAACAATCTCTTTTACCAGAGGCAGGGTTGCAAACAAGGGAAAAATCCAGAAGAGATACCACTTTTTCAGGTGACAGTAGTGGGACATAATAGGATTGCAATTAGAGTTCCTAAGCAGTGAAATGCATGAATCTTTCAGACAGAAAGGCTGTCCTTTGCAGTGGGTTTTAATTTTCTTCTGTGACTATGACTATCTGTTTCTGCTCACTAATAGATCCCCACATGATAACACATTTCTTTCATTCCCCCATCTCAGATGCAAAGCAAGTAGGTGTGAGGGAAGGAATTTAAAGGAGAGAATTAGAAAATTAGAAATAAGGAGGCTAGAAAAGGGGATGGACAGCAGGACAAGTGGGCAGGAAGTCCTGAGAGGAATTTAAGAGAATGGAAAAGATACAAAGACACATACACAGTGAGAAAGATGTATGTAAGGGAATGATTTAAGAGTGTGCAGAGATGGATGCCAAAACTGATGCTATTTGTTTTGTCTCAAAGTACTTGGTTTTGTAACTTTAACATAGGGATTGGCTGTTAAGTGGAATACTCTATAACTCTGTTATTAAAAATAAAATAAAGGGAAATATTATTATTCAAGAGGATCGATTCGGATGTCCAGTGTTGGGAATTTCAGCTAATTCCCTCTGTACCTTGGGACTGATGGTCTGTTCTGTACCTATTTCCTTTGTGTCTCAAATACTCTCACAGTTTTTCAGAAGGTACTATGTTGCACTGCACAGAGAGCTGAAGTTAAGTGGAGAACTCAATCTCTTTCTGTTAAACTTCTAGTTTAACAGAACAATTACAATTAATTGCAAACGTGCAAAATAATTTTAGAAATTCCAAGGCCAGGTTTAGAAGTGTTTGGCTCCAGGTTTCTTGATTGCAGTTGTCTTTTTCAGCTATATCTGAAATTTAGAGTAAATATGAAAATCAGATATCTCAGTCCCACTTCTCTGCCTTGGCCTTGTTTTCTCCTTTTCCTCTTCATTTTCTGCCATTCTGTGTTCAATCAGAGTGCTCAGCTTTCCTCATGGGTGTCTCATGAGTGCTGCATGTCGAGATGAAGGACTTGCACAACAGCAAGACGCAGACTGTCAGGCCACTACTGCCAAACTTTGTTGGATGCTTTTTGGAACAGGAAAATTTCATCAAGATAAAGCTATTTTCTTCTTTTAGAGGAAAAAAACAAACTTGTAAAGTACAGCAACATAAAACCCCTTGACTCAAAGTGTCAAGCTTAAAAAAAAATAAAGGTGTTCCACTGGCTAAGATGGAAAGACTTTTCAGCAAAAAAGAGCCCATTCAGGTCAGCATCAAATCAGCCTGTTCCACTTATGTGCTTTGTTTTATAATTAATTTTCTTTACACACACAGCATCCGAAGTTGAAATAACTGGGTCAGGAGACCAGATTTCCAAGGCTGGGATTGCAATGAATACTTCACTATCCATGAGGAAATAAAAGGCCAGTAGAGTGTCCTGCATGCCTTCTTCCCATGAAATAAATAACCCATTCTCATTTCCCCACAACAGAGTATTTCAGAGGCCCAGTGGACAGCCAGCCACAAAGGCTGAGCAGTTACCACTGTAGTGAGAGAAAGGCTTTAGAAGAACAGCTATGACAGAAAATAAAGCCTAGCCCTCTCCAGTGCAGTGGGGCATAGCTGTCATAACCTTTGAAACCTCCTGCCTGATGACTTCTCTGAGGTTAGTTTGAGTGCCATTATTCAGACGGCTACAGCTACCTCTCAAGGGCTTGATTTTCTGTTATCTTAGAGGTTATTTGTAATCACTGATGTGAAAGTGAGTGGCAAGAGTCAGGAGAGCAGAATTTTCTTCTCTAGGCCCACTTTTCCACCACCTAAGTGACTAAACAGTGCATAACAAAGTAAAGATCCTCTCTCCAAAAACTCAAATTCTTCCAAGGCATAGTCATATTTTCACCTCTTTTTTTGGAAACACAGCTTAGAATCTGGCAATACTGAAAACACTGGGAAGAGGAGATGAGAGAACAGAGTGAATACACAAGCAGTTCCTTTCTATTTTCTTTTACAATATCACAGCCAAAGATGTAAAAGAGGGAAATATTCAGTGAGATTTAGTTTATATAATCACAATTCTTTATTGTGATTTTTGAGAAGCTTTTGGAATCCGAAATGACAGAGAGAAATAACAGCATGATGCTGAATCTGGAAGTGACTTAACAGTATCTGGAAAAGTAAAGTCTTTGACATAAGCATCTAGAAAAAAAAATGCCAATAGCCCAGAAAGATGCCCTGATATTTTTTGTTTTGTTGTTTTGGGGGATTGGTTGGTTGGTTGGTTGGTTGGTTGGTTGGTTGGTTGGTTGGTTGGTTGGGGGATTTTTGTTTGCTTGTTTTTTTGTTTTTTTTTTTTAATTATGTTTTGTTCCAGTTTTCTGTCTTTTGATTTTTTAACATGGTAAATCTCTTCGGATAAAAATTAACTTTCTCGGAGTGATTTTTCTTACAGATTCACTTACCTTGCTTAGCACACTGGAAATTAGCACTTTTTTCCAACAATATAAGCCAAGAAATAAGCAGGAAAAAAGTCCTCTCCTAGGTAAACTAAAAACACTACCACCTAGTTTTGAAAGGCACAATGCAAGACAGATATGCTTCAGAGCCTTAATGAAACTTAATTGATTTCCAAGTCACATAAAACTCTTCCAGCACAAGAAAGTCTTGAATATCTATGATCTTGCTTATTGCTTTGTTGGGATTTAGAGAAGGTTTTTTGTTGTTAATGATAAAACTTCTTGCTTTGATGCAAATTAAATGAGAAATGCTAATCACATTTCACCCGATCATATGTCCAGCTGTTTAAATAAATTAATTGCTGTTCCAAATCCAGGGACTAGCTTCAAGAGAGCAAGACAGTACCAGTATTGGAAAATATTTTTTTTCTTTTTTTTCCATAATGCTTAAGGACTAGTATGTTTCTCTTGGGGCAGTGAAGGCATAACTCCTTCTCTTAGAGTTGATGAAGACCAAAAGCTGGATCTGCACTTCAAGGAAAATGGAGGACCATAAATTTTTTTTGGCAAAAATACCACAGAGTTCTCAGTATTGAGAATCATCTTTCTGCCCCTGTGCCTCACTACTGGAGTGTCAGTTGTGCTGCTACACAGAGGATCATCACATACAACCAGTAGAGTTAACTTCAGTCCATAAAGTTAAGCAGGACTTCTTTAACATGGAAGGGAGCAATGGGAATTACTCGTGTGATGAGACGGTAGAGCATCAGAAGTAGAGGTCATCTGCAGGAAAGGAAAATGAGTCTCCTAGTGTTTTCTAACTCAGATACCTTTTACCATGCCCTTAAATTCAGTCAAATACAAAAAAATGTGGCATGCTAACAGATTAAACGCAATCCTACACCTGGAGCTGCCTGGAGCAGAAGAAGCTTACTTAGACTTAGGCTAAGACAATGCTCAAGTTTGTCTTAACTTTCCTTTGGTTATATCTATGTCAATCTGACCAGATGGGGTTGTCCTGTGACCCTACAGTGTTTCTTCTCACAGTTCTCAGGCATTAAACACAATAAGCACACAGTTAGACCAGCAAAAGTGTTATCAGCCCATGAACAGCTTGTTTACAAGGAATGTTGAGTAAGGGTGGAACTGTGTAATCCTGCTCCAGATAAACAGAAGTTTGGCAGCTGTCCTGCACAGAACTCCCAATTTAAAAAAAAAAAAAAAAAAAAAAAAAAAAAAAAAAAAAAGCAAACAAAGTGCTAAATTGTGTAAAAATGAAGGTGGGATGTTGATATTTCATGTAAAGGAAGGAAGCCAAGAGAGAAGGGTATGGTCATGCATAAATTATAAGGTCAAACTCACATCAAAAATCCTTTCATTCTTCCCTTCCTCTCTCTCTCCCTCTCCCTCCCTCCTTCCCTCTCTCTCTCTCTCTCTCTTTCTCTCAAAAATCTTTCCCTCCCTCCCTCCCTCCCTTCCTTCCTCTGTCTCTTCCTCTTTCCTTTTCTCCCTTTCTGCCCTTTTCTTCCTTCCTTTTCTCCCCTTTTCTATCAACCTCTGCTTTTTATGCATTTCTTAATTCCCTTAATCCCCTTGTTGTGTGACTTTGCAAAAGCATGGAAGAGTAAACATATTCTTTGCTTTAATGTGTAGGATCAGTTGGATTTCTCAGTATTATACAGCCCTTTACTCTGGATACCGCTAGATACTGCTCAAACAGAGAATGCAAACAATTTCAACTCTAGGTTTAGTAATATTAAATTACCACTTTTTTTCTCATCATTGTGAGCAGAAAAGATTAATTATATCAAAGGAAATGCAGCAAAGGAGGAGGGTAATAAGATGAGGGAAGAGAGGGTTTCTCCAGCACATGGAAGGTAAGGAGGAAAAAGAGAAGACGTCATTGACACATTTTCTAACCAGCATGGCTGGTTCCATACCAATTATTTTCAGACCAATTTGTTCTGATTTCTTCTGCATCTGTGAGAGTGCATCTGGTTTTGTGGCAGCCTTGGCAGTGGTATTTACCAAATCCCTGTAAGTCTGTGTGGCTTGCGACACATGCTTTCTAATTCCATGGAAGCAGCATATTCCAGAGAACTGCAGATGTTATTTTGTGTCAGCTACCAGGAGGAAAACACTACCATGTCTCTCATGCCTCTTTGTATGTAATGAGGAAAGCAAACTATAACAGAAGCCTCTGTTGTATCAGCTCCCTAGCATTTCTCAAGTGTAGACAAGAATTATGCAGTGGTGTGCTTTGAACTGAAAAATGCCATGATGATCCTGAGCAGCAGTGAGACATTCTAAGGTAGTCATTTGTACCTCACATGTGCCCTGAACTTTGACAGTGGATCTCTTTGCAGTAGTTTCTTTTGAGAAGGGCCAAAGCTGTTCACAAGCAACAAATGTGGAGAGGGATATGTTCTGCTCTTGCAAGAGATAGACAAAACAGTGAGTATGTCTTGCAAGTTTTGTTATTTCATGCTCAGTTTGCAGGAAGCTGGACATGGAGGCTTTCCCTTGGCTTACACTCATGCAGTCTTTCCTAACGGCAGTCCCAGCATGAGTCCTGACTGTGTTCCAGCTCCACGTGAGGACATGATCAGGTCTTCCACTTTGCCCTGACTTCTGTTCAGGCATGTAGCCCAAAGTTTCAGAAAGGTGTTGAGTAACTCTTGATGAATGCCTTGTTTTGACAGTGAGGCAATTGTGATTCAGTGTGGCAGACGCATCCAGCTCACAGCCTGAACTCCCTCTTGAGACTTTTAAGTTATTATTATTTTATTAGTAACATATCTCTAAAACTTTGTTCAGTGCTTATTTGAAGCATGAATAACACTGGAAGTAGTCCAGTACTTTGCATTTTTATATTGTTTTGGCATACGCTCCCAGAGGATATGGACAGGACTCTGCCCTACAATTGCCCATGTGGGTTTAACACCCCTTGGCAGGCACACAGATTTTTACAAACGGCACAGTGCAGAGTCTTTTGGGGGAAGTTAGCTAATCTCTGGATGTGTGTGAGTGCTGAGATAGACCCACCCCTAAGGCATTAAGTGTGAATTCAGCAAAATTTTGAAACAAATAAGCAGGTAAATAAGACGGCTAATCTAGGGCCCCTGGAAGTCAGAAAGGAAGGCAGAGGCAGGAAGGGCAGGAAATGTCTTTGGAATTTGGACTAAATAATTACCCAGTGCCAAAGACAAGTGAATGTCTTCATGATGTCTGGAAGACAACTGAAACACCAGAGGCGAGAGTTTGCTTTGACTAAATGTCCCGAGCCTCACTAGAGTGAAGGGGTCTCTGCGGTTAGAAGAAGACAGGAGTTATTTTGCCAGGATAGAATGTCACGCCCAACTTTGGTTACAATGCAAGGGTGTGACACCGCACAGCATATTGGAGTGGATACACAAATCTCAAACCCTTAATTATGTTCTGACTACTAGTCCTTTGGATAGCTGCTGAAAAAGAGAAGAAAGCAAACCTCCAGCTGCTGCCTCAGGTGCTTACTCTTCATGACCTGTGACATGTCATGAGACCACATGTGACACAACATGACAGTACCCCAGTGAAGTTAAACAAAATTATCTCTTATGCAGATGCTTGTATTTCATTACACTTATTTCATGGCTTCATTTAATGCTTCATTTAATTTCATTTAATTCATTTAATGCAAGCGTTTCTGAAAACCAGCAGTAGATATTTCTGAGAGTAAAAGTTTGCCTTTGGAGGTGTAAAAGCTAATTTTATGCTGGTTTAATGAAACAAGCCTATATTTGTACAATCTGAAAACGAAAAAATATAAGGCTTCAAGTATGCAAAGACAATTTCTTACCTTTCCAGATCTGCTGAGCACCACCATATTCAACTAGACTGCAGATGCTGATGAATTTTTTTTCTCTTGATGAAATTTATAACAAATTTTCATCTTTATTCATTGCTCACCTAATTAAACCTCTTTTGCAACTGAGAAGTTCACTGAATTGAACAATTATTACATTTAATATGAAGCTAAAGTGCCTTCTGTATTTCAACTGTCATTATCACTTGCTCTTCAAATACATCCAGAAAATGCTTTAATTACAGTTATTCCAGTTCTACAGGGAGAAGTGACACCTCATAAAGCTACTGTAAATGTCAACAGCAAACTTGTTCCTGCACCTTTTGAAAATTGTAATTTGAACCAATATTTTGTCTACTGTTTTGGTCTGTGTATATGTTACCTTGACATCACAGTGGTGGACATGGCTTCAGACTGGATATTTAGCCACATTGTAGATCAGTCAAGTCTGTATTTCTTTTCAAATGGCTTAAGCTTTGGGGGGAAAAAAATAGCAATATGGCATTAAGTTTTCCTGTTAGTTTGTGACCAGTTCAAAGACTGAATAAAGTCTAAAGTCTAGAGTGAATTGGACAGAAGAAGGGGTTTTGCTACAGAGCAAAGATTTAAGTATAACCTGACTAAACAATTGAATCTGTATCAGCACACATAACTTTGTCTGGAAATAATGGCTGACACAAGCAATAGTAACGCCCAGTTACTCAAACATCAACAAGTAAGGCACAGGTCAAACACTAAAGGATTAAGACTGTGCAGAGAATTGCTAATGTGTTTTCAATCAGTAGTTGCAAATGAAATACCCCTGACACAGCAATTTTGTAATGGAAAACAAAATTATTTTAGAATGGAACTGTGATCATACAGTAGCACAGTGTATAAAATTGTGAATTTTACTCTTAACAGCTGCACAGTTTTACGTCTAAGAGCAATAAAAGTCATTTAGGAGATCACATGTCTTTTGGAAGAATAGCTGACATGATTTAGGGGAGGAGATCCAGGGAAAATTTGGGCACCCAGCCAAACACTCCTTTCATGTGTAAAGCATGTTCAGAACAAGTGGCTGCAGCTCAGCTTGGCAATGGGTGACCATGCTCTGCAGACCCTCACCTGGAGATGGACAGCAGGATACTGGACTTTTCATCATGAGCCCCTTGTCTGTGAAACACTGAGAGCCTTGGAAAAGCTATATAAGGCAGGAAAACTGAAATATTGCTTTCTTATGCTCCATAAGATCCATTATGCCTCATTTAGTCACTGTGCCTATATTCTGACAAGGCTGTACAGATTTTACTTGAGACTGGTGCTGAATAGAGTTGTTGTTTCCACCAGAAATGTTCCCCAACTAATGATATTCATGATTCCCAGTCTTCTGGCAGCCTTGCTGGGATATGTACTTCACATGCATGTCCTTCAATGGCCACCTTTCCCTTGAAGGCACCTTTCCCTTCAATGGCCACCTTTCCCTTGAAGCAGTCAGAGCTCAGGCTCTACACCTGGATTTTGGAGGGCTGAGGTGAGTGTGGGGAAAGGCAGAGAGCAAAGGCTGTACCTGCAGGTTTTGCCCTTGCCGCTGAGGGTCATTGGGCTTGTGTCACCAACAAAGATGGTGCAGGGCCTTTGAGGGGAAGCTGTATGACGAGTGGCTCAGGTCACTTGATCTGATCAGCCTGGAGGAGACTGAGGGGAGACTTCATCACCTTCCTTGTGAGGGGAAACAGGGAAGCAGGGCAGACACTGGTCTCTTCTCTGGTGACCAGTGACAGACCTTGAGGGAATGGCATTAAGCTGTGTCAGGGGAGGTTTAGGCCGGATATTAGAAAAAAAATTCTTCACCCAGAGGGTGGTTGGGCACTGGAACAGGCTCCCCGGGGAAGTGGTCATGGCACCAAGCCTGTCTGAATTCTAGAGGCAATACTCTTGGGCACATGGGTTGACTCTTGGAGATGGTCCTAGGCAGGGCTAAGAGTTAGACTTGATGATCCTTGTAGGTCCGTTTCAACTCAGGATATTCCGTGATTCTGTGAATTGCCCCAGACCGCTGCCCCGGGGGTACGCAGCGGTGCCGAGGGACCTGCGGTGAACCTCCTTCCTGCTCCCGGCCCACTAGCCTGAGGGGAGCGAACTACAACTCCCGGCGTGCAGCACGCCGCCGGCCGCTGGCCGCCGCTCCCATTGGCTGCCTCCCCCGCCCTCCCCGCGTGACGGCGCGGGGCCNGTGAGCCGTGCCGCCGGAGGTTGCATTTGGGAGTTTGAGCGCCGGGCTGGCGTCTCGTCCCTAAGAAGGTGTGTTTCGTGGAGGGGCGCTCTGGTGACTCGCAGCGCCCGGCGGGGTGACCAGGGGTCTTAGGCACCGCGGGCGGGGGCTTCCAGCGCCTTCCAGAGAAATGCAACCTGTCCGTAGAATTTTGCAACGTATTCCGGACCGACCGGTGGCTTGTGCGGTGAACATGACCCGATTATATATGGGGGGAGGAGAGAGTCCACAAAACATGTAATAATACATAATGCTATGTCTTTCCTTTGTTGAAATGTCACCCTTACTTTGGGAGTACGTGGGGCACCCAGTCTCATGGACCGAGCTGGTCCTGTGCTCCTGGCCAGCTAAAGGAGAGATTACACAACGCTCTTTGATCAGCCTGGGTGAAAACCCGAGTGGTTTGGCAGCTTTGGGTCGTTGTGCTCTGGTGGTCATGCGAACTTCGCACTGAACCTGTTTGTTCTGTGCTGGCACGAAGGCAACTCAGGTGTTGCCCTGATACAGCTTCTCTCGGTTTAACTTTCGATTCCTCGGGTGGATTCGGTCTCTTGGTGTCCAAATGCAGGAGAAAAAGGTGCGCAGAAAGGCAGACGCTCTGTAGCGGTCTAGCAGAAATAGGACATGGCACACAGAGCAATCCCAGCTGGGACATGATTTATTGAGTTACTTGCAATCGCATGGCTGGGTTGAACAAACAGAAAATAAGCTAAAGCTACTAGTGACAGACTCCGTGTTGCCAGAATTGAATGCATTCAATGCCACTTACTTATTTACAGGAAACCAAATGTATTCGTGCGTTGCTTTATTGAATGCTTACTTGACTGAGAAAACTAGAAAGATTATTGAATTTGCTTTGTTTGTTTGTTTTCCTAGGCCATGAACATTTTTATAAATTATGATCAGAATTACTTTTCACTATTTTCTTTACATTGGGTAGCTTTAACAAACATTCAGGAATCCTTTTGAGAGAGCTTGATTTCAACATCAAAGCCCTACCTCCCTTAGGGCAAAAAGGCACGGTAGCTGGAAGAATGGGATGGGGGATACGCATTTGTGGCATAGTAAATGTAAGAAGTGTGCCGGGGCAGTGGCTCATGTCCTGCAGGGCTTGAGAAGCGAGCTAGTGTAAAAACAAAGGCACTGCAGACTTAGCAACTATACAGTGATAATATACTCATTGCTCCTTTCTGTTCTCAGTCTCTCCTGGGATTCATCTGTAGAGAGAAACAATGTTACAGCCATAGGGGACACTGAAATGTGCTTTCAAATGAGAGAACATTCAAACGTCTAAAACAGTTGTGAATACTGTTGACTGTCTTCTGTGCTGGAGCTGCAAGTATTCATGGATTCTGTTTAGTTTCCTGAGGTTTTGGGGAGGAGATGTGTGCAAAGGGGAGAAGAGAGCACTGAACTATATTTCAGTCCCCTTTAAAATGGTCATTCCAGCTATGGAAAGAAGAACTAACTCAGGCAGTTCAAGAGATAACTGGGAGGCTGTGTCCAAGGCCATCCATTGTAAGTCTTTTGGTTAGGTTGCAAGCAGTGGGGTCAGTACACCTGCTGTACTGGCAGTGTATGGCGAACAATTTACTTGTTTGAATCTTGGTTTTTGAGATACAGTTGTCAGTCTCAGAGGTGTGCACAGAGTGGAGTTCCTCTTTCTAAGACTAGAACAGGACGTGAAGCTACAGGCACTCTGGAAGCAGCATTTCCACAGTTTTGTTGTGTGCAAGCGTTTCTTTGGATTTTTTTTTTTACTAGTTCACAGTTAACAAAGTTTGATGCCATCCTGCCATCTTGTACCTATGATAATATATGTCCAGACTCTATCCTTGAATTAAAATGATCAGGTAGGATGACGTATTTCTACTACAAAACTGGAAATCAGCATTTATTTTTTGATTCTGCTCTAGATGTATCATGTCCAGTAAGGGTCTTGATACAAAAGTTTCACTTCATCTCTCTCCATCTGCTCTTGTAGATCCTGTAATACAAAACACAACCACCTGAAAATTTCTGTGGCAACAATGAAGCCTTCAGTGCTGGGATAAAGTGGAGAGTCCAGCTTGCCCAGAAAGACCTCACATGGCCCTAATTCTCAGCCAGTTACGTCTGAAACTTTCTGTGTGCTGCTGCTCTGTTTTGTGGGTAGCCGGTGGCAGTCCCTGGGCAGTGCTCTCCTTGCCAGTACCCACAAGTGTATCCTGCTGTTTGGGGTCAGCTGTTGGGCAGCAGCTGCTGAGCCCTCACAAAAACATTTGTCTTGGACTTCTCAGCTCAGACCTCATTCTGGCACTTGGCCTACTTAGACCCATTTCAGCCTCTGCGGTTGTCTGATTTCCAGGTTGAACCAAGGACATTGTGTCACCACTTCCCTACAGACTAAGATGCTAAAGGTGAGGCATGAAGGAGAAGAGCTCTTGCTGAGTGTGTCTGTGACACTGCAGTGGTGTTAGGTACTACACTGAGACAGCAGTGCTGTGCACAAACGCAGTGGGATTGCAGGAGCTTGAACAGCCAGTGGATGCAGGAGCAGCACTAACAGTGTCCTGGGTACACAGGTTGTGGTGGTCCCTGAGGCCTATGCAGAAGTCTTTGCAAGCTTTACTCCTTTATAGTGCACAAATATCACTGGGGATGAAGCAAAGGTGGAAGAGTAGAGCAACGATAGTACTTGATCTTCAGCTTGATTAGTAGATAAGAATTCTGTTGTCTGCCCCCTTGTGTTTAACTGAGCCTTTCTAGTATCTGTCAGTTTGTGGTGTTCCTGGTGGTTATTGATACCTCTGCTGACAGCTTCCAATTTTGCTGCATTGTTAGAAGAGTTCTGGAAATCACAGATGAATTGTCAGGTCTGAAGGGTTGACAGCTTGTCAAAATATAGCTGCTAGGTGCAGTCATCTAAGCTCTCATTCTTTCAGTACTGGTATAGAACATGTGATTGACAGCCCAGAGAATGAACCTGTTTTTTTCAAGGATCAGATAAAGCACACTGTGTGACAGGGCATACTCCTTCCATGTGCAGAAGTGTTTCCTGTTGACTATGGAGAGAGGGGAGTGGGGACTTGTGGGTTATAGACATCCCTTTTGAGTGAAAAAGTTATGTCAATTGGGCATTGATATGTTAAAATGCCAGCAACCATCCACCTTTTCCTACTCCAGGGAACTGAATAACTCTTTTCCTGTAGCCTGGGAACTGTAGCAGGTTTTGCTTTCTTCCTGTTCCAATAGCTCTCACAAAGGCTGCAAGTGACAAGGTTCAACCTCAACCCATTCTTCCCCTTCAGAGAATCCTACTTACACAACAACCTGAGAGAATGCTTCATCCTTGCCCTGAGTTACCAGGAAGGCAGCTGAGTTTTCATCTCTGATAATTGGCCTTTTCTGTGGTATTGATAAAAATATGAGTCAGTGCTGGGTGCAGTAGCAGTTTTGGTAGTACAGGATCCACCTCTGCTGGAGCTGAAGCTGATGGTACTGACATATGGGTATCTGCCTATTCCTCTGTGCTGAAATCCAATTGGTCAGAAACTGAATAGCTTAAAAATTCCATCTCCTGCCATTCTTCCCTCTCAGACAAACCTATTTCTATACACAACAAGAAAATGATGGAAAGAAGTTCTAGTAGCTGTGTAACACATTTTTATTTTCCCCGTTCTAAAACTCACTACTTTGCAGCAAGAGTTAATTATTTCCAATAGAAACTTTAAAGTTTATTGACACCAATTTATTGCTGAGTGCCTGTTCTTTTAATGCTGCTTCTTGACAGTTCACTTTAGAGTAATTAAGGAAGGGCAGTGTTATTCCTCTTACTTTAGCTACCTTACCTATAGCAGCCATATGCAGATGGATGACAGACTAGCAACAGAACTGATCTCCTGTGTCCCACTCCAGTGGTGGCTCCTTCCTGAAAACAGGAAATTATTTTAAGCATATTACTGTATTTGAAAGTATGCAGTTTTGTCTTTCATTACATAAAAGCATTAAAGTGTCCCTTATTTGCCCCCACCTTTATTCCAGGGAGGACAACTTTTCCCTTCTTTCTCTCCCTGTAATGCACACTCTAAAACTGGGAGGCAGGAGGTTTGTACTGTTCTGTCTTCAAGTGGAGTGAGTGGTAAGGAAGCCCAGTCCTGAAAAAGATGCAAAAAAGCTTTACTGGGAAAGAAATGGGAGAGGAGGGCTCCCACAAGAGGGGCTCAGGTAATTTTAATAAACCTAGGAGTGCTTTCCCTCTCAAATGTGAGTCCCTTTCCAAAATAATAGGAAGGAGAACATCAGATATCCAGCCAGGCCAGAAAGCAGCATAGTTTTCAAGAAAAAAAAAAACGCTTTTTTGTGTTGTGTTTTTTCTGACTTTGGCAGATTTAAAATATCCTTAGATTTAGTCTGTTCAGGGGTGAATTTTCTGACTGGGGAAGATGAAGAAATGAAGTCTGGATATTTACCTGGGCTCTTTGAGTTTACCTGGCTTGTATTTGGAGAAACACTTACTTAACAATAAGGGGAACAGAGCCAGCATTTCTATCAAAGCAAGGGATTCCCAACTTGGGATTTTTTTGGTAACCTAAAGCTGTGCAGAGCTCTACAGCAACCTGCACACTCCTAGGCTGGGGTGTTTCAAAACCAGATGACTTCTGTACGCTGCAGGAAGGGGAGGTGAAGGAAAGTGTGTGAGCAGCGGGTGTGGCTGCAGAGTGGTTGCCAATTACATTTTTGGTTGTGCAGGAAGGGAAGGCCAAGTTCTTGGCAGGACTGGCCTGGTACCCCATATGCCTCTGCTGTTGCAGCCCCTGAAAGTGAAAGGGATTGCTTTCTTCCGGCAGAAAAGCAATTCTGTGGAAAATACTACTGCAGTTTTATCAGAGGTAAACAGATGTTTTCTGGGCTTTGAAACAGCCACTTTGTATCTCCCTTGTCTGCTCTAGCTCCTCACTGCTATGGATATTCTTCGAGTAAGGTCTTCTTATCTTACCACAAAGCTGTTCGGATCAAGTGTAGTAGATTGTTTAAAGGCTAGGGAAAAGATTGTGCTGCCAAGAAGGACTGCTCCTGCTCATAAGTTTAACAGGAGCCTGGTGTTAGCACAGCTGGAAACAAAATTGCTGTGGCTTCTAGTGGCTGAAGTTGAGTTTCTCCCCAGACAACCTTTGCTGTCTGGCTGATTTGATCACTGAGGGTCCTCTGTGGCTTCCACCCACCCACAAATATTTCTTACAAATGTTTTCACAATAAAATGTTTTGAGGAAGCATACCTGGGTGGTTCAACATTTTAGCTGGCCATTTCTAGATTTCTTGCTAGGGCTGTGGGGAAATCCTGTGCAGGATTGGCTCCTTTGGTTACTAGCGATGACCAGAGCGAGGGAGCTGATGGCTATGGTTGTGTGTGTTCCTGCTCAGTCCCTTGGCATCATCCCATACATTCTGATTTTAGTATGTCCTGAGATTTCACAGGTCTTTTTTTCACTGGCTGTGAGTCATGACTTTTGCTTAAGTAAGCAGTTTAAATACCTACTAATATGTCATTTTGTCTGGTTCCTAATTCTGCATCTTAAATTGATGTTAAAACTTTATTTAATCCTTTGCCTGCTGCAGCCTATCAAGATTAGTCAGCACAATTTGAACTTGAGGCACAATTCTGCAGCTGATTCACACACACACATGAACTTTGTGAACACCATGTATACAGAAATGGTTTTGTATGTGCCTTTTCACTAGATATGAAAATCACTATATATCCAGGAATCCTTTATTTGTCTTCTGGTTTCTGTGGCTGACTGTTAAATGTCTGTGTGTGGTTAACTAATGAGGACCCAGTGAAGGTAGTTCTCTTAGTTATTTTGTTTTCTCTGGTTTACGTCCTGATGCTAGGCAGCTGCCTCATTCATGACTTACCAAACTGACCTCCTATAAAATGTTAATTTAACTCTGATGTAGTAGATGAAAATACTTAGCAGAGTTTGAATTATGTTGGTTTTGGATGTTTGTACGTATTGCCTGAAGCAAGTATCCACCAGCTGATAAAAGTATGTTGGTAAACTCTTGCTCTCCTGCAGTAATGTGATAAGAGTTTATTCAGTTACTGTAAGTTTCACTTGAAGTACCAAAATATATTCCAAAAGTAGCAGAGTGGTTTCAGCTGTGCTTTACAGGTATAGAAAAAGAGAGCTATAACATTGTAATTTGAAAGTCATGGACTAAAGGCAATGGAATTCCCTGCATTTAGACCTTGCTATAATTAACCATCCTGGAACTGATGTTTTTAAGTTATTTGATATAAACTTGAACTGTATTCCTTTGCAGCTATTATTTGGGATATTTATTTTGATACCTAACGTGGTCATAGAAGCCTAAAATGTTTTGGGTTGGAAGGGGCTTTAAAGATTGTCTAGTTCCAACCCCCTGCCGTGGGCAGGGGCACCTTGCACTAGACCAGCTTGCTCAAAGCCCACCCAACACTTCCAGGGATGGGGCATCCACAGCTTCTCTGGGTAGCCTGTTCCAGTGCCTCACAGTAAAGAATTTCTTCCTAATATCTAAATCTACTCTTTTTCAGTTTAAAACCATTCCCTTTTGTCCTATCACTACAGGCCCTTGTAGGAAGTCCCTCTCCCACTCTTCTGTAGTCCCCTTTTAGGTACTGGAAAGTGATAATGTCTTCCCAAAGCCATCTCCTCCCCAGGGCTGAACAAATCCAGTTCTCTCAGCCTGTTTTCTTAGGAGAGGAGCTCCAGCCATCTGAGCTTTGTGGCCTCATCTGGTCTTACTCCAGCAGGTTCTCATCCTTCTTATGCCCTCGTTCTAGAGGGCAAATACTTATACTTCCTAAAAATCTTGTTGATCTAGAATATATTACATTGTGCTTAAAAAAAACCCCAAAATTTTAAGTAGAAATCACTTGTAATATTCACTTCATGACAGTTAATAAAGAAATTTTTAAAATTCTGATCTTTTTTATTCAGTTTGAACAGGTGCTCAGAATCACACTTGTCTTCCAGTTTCGCCCTGTATTATTTGTCATCTTTTAAGTGAGACAAGCCTTTTGGAAGTATTCTGTTATATGGGTTTAAGCAGGAAGACTTTGTTGGAAATGAAGACAGGCATCATGAAACATAATTATATGTAGCAATAACTCAGTTTTGCTGTTAACAAGATGTTAATATTGCACATGGAATATGGTAGGAGCACAAGCAGAGATTGAGTGTTTCATCAACTTCAGATTCTCTTGTGCTGAGGTGCAGGAAGGGCCCCTTCCCTATAATTTCATTTACCCAAGGGCTGTAATGAGCATAGGTGGTCCTGGATCATTGATGCTGGGAAGAGACAGAGAGTTGAACAAAAACACCTTCTATTCTGCACAAAAAGCCTGAAGCACCTGTGGCAAAGACTGGGAAAATCGTAGAAATGGATTAAGGTAGGATGTGAAACTTAATAAATGGCCAGTTTTGACAATGATTTTCCTTGGGCACCTGTGTATGTGAGGAAGAATGGAATAATAATTATCACTTGAGTTCAAAGTTGATATTTATACAGCAAGTTGACAGGGTAACTGTTCAAATATTTAACACTTGCTTGGTTTTGTTACAGGAATTACAAAGCTCAGGAAGAGGACGCTTTGTACTAGAACATGCTGCTCCATTCTCTGCTTTTCTGATGGACAGCTTTGGGCGGCAGCACAATTACTTGCGAATTTCGTTGACTGAAAAATGCAACCTCAGGTGTAAGTGTCTGCTGTTTCCTTGCACAAAACTCCTCTGCACATACTGTGCAAGAGCCAGGGTTTGCATTAGGGTATTATTGCTGTGTTGGCCCTATGCTGTTTCTTGTCTTCACAAAGTAATGATAAAAGACAGGTAGAGACTAATTGGGGCTGAGCTACTGGTGGGATGGGAAACCTGGAGCAAGCCTAGGGATCTACCAGAGACAGGCAGAAGTGACATATCTTTTATCAGACTTGGTGTGGTTTAGATAATGATGCTTGTGTGCCCAGAGTCTCCGTAAGCAGGAGAGCTCATACCTAGGCATTCTCACGATTACGTCTGCGAAGTCTGATGATGTCCCAGTGCTTGCTGGTTGAACTTGGTGTCTCTGTTTGAATGCAAGTTAGATAGAAATAAGGTCATCTTTTTCTTCAGAATGGATCCATTGTAATTTTAAGGCACATCAAATTAGTCTTGGCTTTTCCTCTGAAGTAAACCAGGAAATTGTTAGGAGATTGTAAAATTTTTGCACAGTTGGTGTCATTTGGCATTCAGTAAAGACAGCTGCCCTTGGTGCATTTTGCCTATCAATATTAGATTAATTGTTGCGGGTTATTTTTTGCCTCCGGTATTTCTGTAATCTTTGTTTCAGGTCAGTACTGTATGCCTGAGGAAGGTGTTCAGCTGACTCCGAAATCAGAGCTACTAAGTGCCCAGGAGATAATCACCTTAGCCAGACTGTTTGTGAAAGAAGGTGTGGAGAAGATCCGACTGACAGGTGGAGAGCCACTTATCCGTCCTGATGTGGTGGATATTGTAGGTGAGTTCCAAATCAGTACAGAGTGTTTCAGAGTTACTTGGTACATGTTGATCCAAGAATTGCTCTTACAGCTATCTACTGACACAGTCTGGCAACCAGAAGAATAATTACACATTTAACTGTGGTGTTTTTTCCCAACATTGTGAAATGCATGGTACCTTCCAGAAAATTTCCAGTTCTGCTGTTGCTTGGATGGAACTTACATGTCTTTGTATTATACCAGCTGAATTTAGCATTGTTTTTGTATTCAACATCTACTGCAGTAGCTTGCAATAATGCAGACTGAGGGTGAAAAATCAAGAACTTATATGATCAGGTCCTCAGTAGGGAGGAACAAGTGATATGTGCTTACAAACAAAGCAAGCTTTCCTCTTTGATTTTTTAGGAGTGTATTTAATACAGGTATGAGGAGAGTTACAAAGTTATGAAGTCACTTTAATCCCTTTTAATTTTAGAGGCCAACAAGCCAAGAAACCTGGACACTGTGAAGGTTACACCTGGTAGAGTGTTCACCTTTTTAACTTGGTGTTAGTGTTAAGCCTCCATCTCTTAACTTCTCACAGCTGTCTACTGTCTAGTTTATTACTACAGGTGATTCCATGTATTAGTGTATTTCCAGTACCTCATCCTGTGTCTTGTCCTGTCTGATGAGGAAAAAGATGCATGGACATCAGCTGCTGCCTGTGCTGACCTAATCAACTGGTGCTACTTTTTAAAATTTTTTCCATTTTAGGCTGCAGAATGACATTAGTTTTATTCAATACCTTTGTGCATTTTACATTTCTAGCAATGAAACCTGTATGGCACCTAGACTTTTTTCCCTGTTTTTCTGAGGTTGAGCATTTTGTGTGTTCTGCGGCTATAAATAAAAGTAGTGATGTTCCCAAACTCCTCTGGCTGCAGCATGTATCCTTTACTCACACAAAGATTAGGCTGCTAGTGATAGCTAGTGTTAAATAATCTTTGGCAAAATTGAGCCAGTAGCACTTATCCTCTAGGAAGAGGTTATTCTTGGTCATTTGGGAGGACTTTGAGAGCTGAAGGCCAGGAAAAAAATTGCTCTTAGTAAAGATTTCTCTTTCCCTACAACCTCATGTCTTTTTGGAGCTCTTAATCATGTTCCAAAATGCTGCTGTTGTAAACTTCAGCATCTTTGCTGGGACCTAGCTTGACCCATTCCAGTGTTCTGGACTCAGGGTGAGTATTTTGAAAAGAGTTAGGAAATGAGATAAAGCAGAAATAAAGCCCTTATCAACATGAGCAAATAGAGGTAAAATAGTGAGGGAAGAAGGGACTATGAAATATTTGTGCTGTAATTACAGCTGCCTCAAGAGCAAGGGTTCTTCAAATATTTCTGAAATCATTAGGGTGGAGGCTATGATGGAGGGAGGAAAAACCAAAGTAAATTACTTTGCTATGGCTCTGCTTCTGTGAGTTGTTTATGAGGGGTTTTTTCTTATTTGTTATTGTACTGATAACTGGAAGTTTGAAAGCTTGATCTCTGGAGATCTGGTATGCTAAGGATTTCTGCATTTGGCTTAGGAGGAGGCAGCTCTTTGCTAAATCTTAATGTCATGATATTAGCTGTTTCTTATGCTGTTTTCTTTTGTTAGCCATTTTTCAGTGTCTTGCGTAAGCACTCTCCAGTCGGCCGGGCTGCCACTGGTAATGGAAATATTTCAGTTGTCAAGTGCAAATGTTTTGTCCCTTTGGATGTTGTTGCCTTGGATTCTCTGTAACAGTCTAGTGTGTTGACCTTTTCCTGTTTAGTTAGGACTGCAAGGGGTATTTCTTTCATAAGTTTAAAGTTCTACTGCTGGCAGCTACCTCTGGGTTAGAACTGTTTTTTGGTAAAGCATTGTAGGATAAATGTTGCTAAATAAACAGTTAGGTCAGGTGTTAGTTGTGAAAGGGATGGCCTGCTGCTTATTATTATTGCAAAATATAAAATTCAGTTTGCAAAGGTGGATGAGGAAAAGAAAGTATACAAAATCAGGGGCTGCCTTTCAACAATAAAGTAGGTATTTAAGAAATGAAGAACAAAATTAGTGTGCATTTTAATAAAACAAAACTTTACCACCAGTTTCGCTTGCAATATGCGATGAGGCTCTCTCATACCTTTTGAAATGGATTTGTTCTGAAATTGGTCTCTTAAACCAATACAGCTGGAAGAAGGCCAAAGCACTGAAGTGTCCACATTTTCTTCACACCTTCAGTAATACTTTTTTCTTTGTTACACAAATATTTTGGGTTTTCTGTGTAACTTAGAGTTAAACTACTTCTTTAAAGTGTTCTTTTTAATTTTTATTTCCTAGGTGAACTGTACAAGCTAGAAGGGCTGAAAACCATTGCTGTCACAACCAATGGGATCAACTTAACCAGACTGCTGCCCCGGCTGAAGGAGGCAGGACTGAATGCCATTAACATTAGCCTGGATACTTTGGTGCCAGCTAAATTTGAGTTCATTGTCCGAAGGAAAGGTACAAACTTGTCTTCTAAGGCAATTGTGTTAATAGTTGCAGGAATGTCCTGAGTTGCTTACTATATCTTTCACAGTTAGTTACTTTGGGAGGGAAGTGAATTGCTGTCCTTCCAAGGCTAGGAAAATTAGTCTATACTAGATTATTCAATAGTGACTCTTTTTCCTTCTTTCTGTAATGCCTAGCAGGTAGAGCGCCTTTCATTGGAGCTGGTGAAGTAGAAGATGCTCAACTCACCACAGTCAGTCATGTGGTTAGTCATATAATCTATAATTGGTTGGTCATAGCTCTCAAGAGGACTCTCCAAATCTTGTGTTGGTCTTGTGTGCTGCTCTTCTCTAATACTGTTCAAAAAACTCAGATGTTTCTGCTGTACCATCTGGGGACAAAGACGCCACAAGAGCTGAACTTCTCGTCATGAATAGTGGCAGTTTCTGGAAGTTATGTTTGGGGTGTGCTAGCAGTGGTGTCACTGATGTTCCGTATCCACTACTTTTTAATAGGAATAAACATAAACCATGCCTGAGGTAATTTGAGGAGGTCTGTTGGCTTTGTAACTTCTCTCCTACTGAGCAAGTAATTGCAAGTAAAATTTAAAAAATGCTTGGATATGCCCAGTGTTACAGATTCTGGTTTAAATGAATCCTAAAGCTGATCATGGATCTCAGCTTCATGGTTGGGCTTCCTTCCAGACTAAAAACTGATTTGATGTTGTGTCATTCTCTTCCTGTCCAGCAATGTAACTTCAGCAGTCTGTGAACTTGCAATTCTGACAAAACCTCTAAGCAGCCACCAGATGGTGCAACAGCCTCAGATAGATGTAGGGAAAGAATTGCAGAAATCTGGAATGCTGTGAGAAGTAATGTCAGCATTTGTCAATCATTGCTAGCAAACCAAGGTTCTGCTGGCAGGTGCAGAAAGATGTCCTTGTCAACAATCTCTGTGGGAGCACTACTTCAGGTTTCTGTGTCATGGTGCAGAAATCAGTTCCTGTCATAAAGCTGACTGGAGCATTATCCTTCCAGTGTAGGCTATTGCATTGATCTGGTTGAATCATGGCACAGTTGGCTCCCAGAGTGGTATCTGGGAGTAACTAATCACAAACAGGTGTTGAGTGTCCTCTTTCCTTCTGCTGTGTTTGAGTTTTACCTGGTTTGTGACATTCATCGGGAACAAGCCCTTCTCTTGCCATTGAAGAGGCAAACCTGAGCCTCCAGCTTCCTGAATTATAAGGCCAGAGATCTTCATATCTGATTAGAAGCTGTTAGGAATGTGCTGCTTATAAAGTAAACTAAAAGTTATTAATGGATGAAGGTAATTTTTATTTATATAAATGTTGTCTTCCACCTTTAAAGAAAAAAAAGATTTTACCAACAAAGAGAAGTTGCTCAACTGAACAGCATAGACAATGAACAGGGAAATTTCTATTACTGGATATTCTTTAACAGAAGAAAAATTCTCCAAATCATAGTTATTTTTTCTGAGCAGAGATCAGGTAAAAATAGTAACATTGAGTTCTATTGCTTTGGGGGTTTTTCTTTTTTTTTCTTTTGTTAAGACTAAAGGCTGAAATTATGTAAAATGCTTTTTTGGGGGGTTTTTTTGGGAGGGTGGTTTATTTAATAGGAGATTTCCAAGTATGGAATGAGTAGAGAATAGAGTGCCTGTCCTAATGAGCTACCCTGTCTCCTGTGGCAGTTCCAGAGGCAACAAGATAATAGTTCTGTTAAGGTGAGAGGGATTCCTGGTCTTGGACTCCTACAGGCTGATAACTTCTCTGGAAAGTAAAGGTGGCATCTGATTATGGAGCTTACTAGGAACTTGAGAAACTTGGAAGAATTTCTCTGTTTTGCTGGAAAGTCGATGTAGGGTTTTAAGAAGATGCAGAAAATGTGCATCTTTGTTGCAGGTGCCCAGCATCACATCTGCTCCTACTTGCAGATGGTTGGGACAGACAGAATGACTGAGATCATCAGAGATTTCACTGACGTGTGAAAGCACTTCAGAGTACTGTAATATTTCTACTTTTTTCCAATCTACCACATTCTAAGGGATGAACAAATGAAAAATGCTTTCATGAAGGTAGTCAGTCTAACCTGTTTTATGCCCTGTCCTTTTTTTTGCATGTGTTTCATACAAAGAAAGTGAGGTAATGATGTATTGTAATTGTATCATTAAATGTAGGCCTGAAGCCTTTTTTCCTGTAAGGATTAAATGCTGGGAGGTTTTGTTCCATATAGGATTTTTCTGGATGGCTCTAAGGTTCTCTGTACTATAAAGCTGGCTAAAGTTCTGACTTCAGAAGAAATCAAATATGATGAAAGTATTGAAATTTCTCATTGAGTGAAAGAGGAGAAGTGGTTGCTTCCTGGCCTTTTTAGTTATGTTGAGTTTCTCCTTTCTGTAATCCTGTGGTCACAGATTTGATTTTCTGAGCCATAGCAGAGATTTTTGATCCCCTTCATGACTCTGGGTTGTGTTTACAGCAGTGTATCATTATCTCTGTTGCCATAATCTGCCTGCAATCTTGATTAACTGGAATGAGATCTACCACAGGTGCTGGAAACTACCTGGGCACTACAAGTAGGTGGTGGTTGAGAAGGGTAACAGGCCATAATTTCAAGCAGTTGCTTGCAACAGTTTTTTAACTGTGTGAAACAACTTTGCTCTTCACCACTCTTTGTAGCCAGGATTAGCATTAGAACTGGCTTATTAAATAATTGGATCTTCTGCTTTCCTATGTCCATTCTTTGTGATGCCTTTACTAGCCAGAGGGCAGTGAAATTTTTGTCTGTTTTGTTTTTTTTCTGATTTTGAATGCATCTCATGTTAAGTATGCACAGAATACTACTGAGTTACTGCTTTTTTCCTGCTAAAGCATCTGCAGAATAATGCAGGTATGATCTGTTCACTAGAGAATCTGAGTTTCTAGTAGATTGTAGATAGGGAAAGGAGGGTGATGGACCTGTGCAGAAAAACATATGACTAGGAACAGCATGGGGATTGTCATCAAAACTTCTGAGACATAGTGCCCTTTTACTAGCATGTATAAAGTATTTGCTATTGAAGACTGCAGCTTTGGAAGAAGGAGCTCAGTCTCATACAGTGTTCGGTCTCTCATACCCGAGTTTCATGTGCAGAACTTAGTCTAGAGCCTGCCAGGGTAGAAGAGGCATTCACAAACATGGGTAGAGCAGCTGAGCACCCTCAATCACCAGAAATGTGTGCCCAGAGCTCAGGAGCTTGCTGTCACATTCTTGCTCACTTCTGTTCTCCACTAGCTGCTGAGCATGGCAGGGAGGGAATAATATGCAAAATATGAAACTGATGTCTTGACAAAAGGTCTTAACTTAAAACAAAGTTGACAGAAGAGGGGGTTTGAATGAGATAATTAAGAGGCTTTCCTAAATGACCTTGAAATTCTAAAACTGCATCATTGCTTTATTTTTCTTCCAGCTTTAAGAGGTATGTGTAGGGGCAAAGACATTTGCCCTAAATTAACTATGTATTTCTGTTTGAGAGCAGCTGGCAGGTGTAGGCCGCTTTAGTGGGCACTTAATTCCTTGAAGTCACTGTAGTTTTTTACATCTTTCATTTGTTTTCAAGGGTCAAAGGCCAATTGAATTGCTTTCCTAAATGCTCTAATCCCTGCCACGTTTTGTTCACTAATTTCCTGTGTTTAGTCATAAAAATGATGATCCTGAAAAATGCTGCCTATGATCTTCTGACTAATGGATTGTCAGTAGCTTCGGGAAGCCAATTACATGTGTAGCCAGGGTTGAACAGGGAATCAAGGGGCTTTTTGTTGTCCTAAACCCATTCCACCCCAAATTTACTTTAGAAAAATCCTTTTAAAATTCTCTTAGCAGCATTGCTGTCTGATTCAGAACAGAAAAATTCTGTCATTGTAGAAAAGACACAAGCCATTACTATAAAATAAACATTAATTTATTATTCTTTCTTCATTGCATCTGGAGGCAGTTCATAAATTCTTTCCACCCCCTTTAAGAAGAATGTAACACAAGGAAAGCTGACTTACAGAGAAGTGCAGAATCACATGCTAATAATATATGGATATAAAAAGATATAAAAAAACATACCAGTTAAATATTGATTTCAATTACTTGAGCACAGTAACCTGGTAGTCTTTGGGGGTTGTGACAGGGGGATATAATTAAAGTCTCTTTATTTGCAGCTGTTCTTACTTGCAGCCCTGTCTACTGAATCAGATTGGTTTTTATTTGTCATCTCTTTGTCTTGTACTAAATAAACACCTTTTTCATTCTGCTTTGAAACAATAAAAATTATTTTTCACTCTTTTTGTATTTCAGGCTTTCACAAGGTAATGGAAGGAATCCACAAAGCCACTGAACTTGGCTACTATCCTGTTAAGGTAAAGCCAGTGTTTATTTACTCTGAAACTATTTTGTTTTACCATACATACGGATCAGCTGATAAGGAATTTATTATATTCCATCTCACCTCCCATTCCACCCCGTGAATAATTTTTAGTAAAACTGGAGAAAAACTCGAAGATCAGATCAAGAAGTAGCAAGGAGAATTCATATCATCTCCTTGTGCAGCTGGGGGTGCAGGTCATACTTTGCTCACTAGTTTCAGGTGTCTGCTTTACCTGCAGGTGAACTGTGTGGTGATGCGAGGCTTCAATGAGGATGAGGTGCTGGATTTCGTGGATTTCACAAAGGATCTGCCCCTTGACGTGCGGTTCATAGAATACATGCCCTTTGATGGTAAGTACTGCTGCTTTGAGAATCTTCTTGGACAGAAATGAGCTGGTTGGTGGATATTCACCCCATAGGCTTCTCTCCAGAGGTTTTGGTAAGCTCTTTTAGGGAATTAGGAATTGCCTGAAGTTTTTTGCAGCTTATCTTCTTCCATCTATAAGCTGTAGAAGGACTTGTTGGGGCTGGGACACCTACTGCTAAAGTGGCACAGAGAATGTGAAGGTGGTTCTCTGCTAATTAAGAAAATAAAAGCCACAGTCTAAGGCTAGGCTGGTTTTGTTAATTCTAGGCAATAAATGGAACTTCAAGAAGATGGTGAGCTACAAAGAAATGCTTGATACAATTAAACAGAGATGGCCGGAATTGGAGAAATTACCCTGTGAGACTTCCAGCACAGCCAAGGTGGGGTTGGACAGAGAATGCATAAAACATGCCCTCATTCCTTCCCTGCCCCAAAACCCCAAATTCTCCCAAGTTCAGTATTGATATTTGATAACCAAAGTAATAAATACTTGGTGTGGTGACTCTTGGGTTTTGGTCAAGCTGCGTGCATGAGACTTGATGCTTATGAAGTCCTAGTCGTAGTCTGTACCTTTATAAATAGAGTATGTTTTCTAGATGTATTTTCAGTCAGATATAAAGAATGTGAGGCCTGTATTGTGTATTTACAGCTTTTGAAACTTTTGTCAGTCTATGTCTGCACATTAACAATCCCAATGGAAGAGTTGTTTAGTGAAAAAACTATTGCTTTAGAGTGTACAGTGCCAAATGGGGAATTTCTAGCTCATGCTCCCTACAGGCATCACCTGTTAGTTGATAACGACAAGAGCAAGCATTTAACAAGTTTGAGAATTTCTAGGAACAGGGCAGAATAGACTGGAACACCTGAAAAAACTGATTTTGCTTTTATTTTTTCTTTGATACGATCTTAGGGCTGAAGAAAATCTATGTTAAAATAGATTTTCTGGTCTTTAGACAAGGGGAGCTATAAAAACTAGGAGTTTGTATTTAACTCTTTTTTTTTTTTTCTCCATTTCTTTAGAGTTACAAGGTGCCATATTTCCAGGGACAAATTAGCTTTATCACCTCCATGTCAGAGCACTTCTGTGGATCCTGCAATCGGCTGAGGATAACAGCAGATGGGAACCTAAAGGTTGGTAGTGAAACAGGATTCTTTTCTATTTCATGCAGTGAAAATAGTGTTGAAATTCATGCCCTAAAAGTAGCTGGGATGTAAAGATGCATAATTATTACCAGCTAGCTCCTGTTTATTTATCCTGTATGTATTCTTGTTCCATCTTGTCAGGCTCTTAGGGAAATGTTACATCACCTTCTTTTGGTTTCTCTGTTTTGCTACCATAGTTAACTTCAGTTGTAAAACATGGTTGCAAGGCCAGTAAATATAAACATTTATTCTCATCTTTGATTCAAAATCATCTTAAACATGTGACAAGCAGATGATTTCCCATTAAAAAAGGGTCCAAGCAGCTGTGAGGGCTTGGCTTTTGCATTCCACAAGGATCCTCTCTTGTTTCCCAAACAACTTGTAACTCTTCTCCTTCAAGAGCAGCCTGTACATTTGCTCAATGACTGTGGAACAAGGAGGGATAACCATTTCCTGCCACGTTGAAACTGGCAGTTTCTGAGGGAAAATTAAAGTTTTCAATTAAAAATTGGCACTTATGCATTGTCACCTGATATTGACAACAGCTCTGCTGCTGCCTAAAGTCAGATGACCAAGGCAGCCTGAAGGTCCAATGAGCTTAGGCTGCATAAACATCCCAGGCTGTCTGCGTGTACATGAGGAGAGATAAAGAAAACAATCTTCATAAATGTTCCCTTCAATAGGGTAGGCCTCTTCAAAGCTTTTCACTCTGAGGTTAGAGCAAAATACTTGTAAAAGTATTTTATTCTTTCTCATTTCTCCTTTGCTTCCCTGGGTTGGCTGCAGGTGTGCCTTTTTGGGAATTCAGAAGTGTCCTTGAGGGATCACCTACGGTCAGGTGCCTCAGATGAGGAGTTGATTCAAATCATTGGAGCAGCAGTGGGCAGAAAAAAGAAACAGCATGCTGGTATGTTTGTTGTACTTGAGAAATAACAGCAGTGGTAGGGAAAACAATCTCCTGGTACTTGTAACCTTCCATGAGAGTTAGAGAGTTAGAATCCAAACGGTTGGAAAGACTCTGGGTCTGACTTTTGTTCTCAAATAGATGCAAATACCACTGTTCATGACAACAACAGCAAAGTGCAAAGCTAAGTAGTTGAAGTGGATCCCTGTTTTTTTTTTAAATTAGTTTGCTGTAAAAGAAGGACTAAATTGAGCTGTCAATCCACGTACTGCATTAACATGTTTCTAGAGGTGACAGATCTCTTCTTCGCCATGCAGGACTTCGTGGGTACTCATCCAGTGCTCTGCATAAGGTCATGACACAAGGTCCATGATGATGCAGTCACATTCTCAGGCTGTATTAGTCTTTTCTGAATTTATATTGATATAAACATCCACATCTGAACCTAACTGAATTTTTGTAATCTGGCTCCAGCTGGGAATGCTGACTTCTTGTACATAAACTGGCTTTATAAACTGGCTTGTACATAAACTGGCTTTTTCATGGATTAGTCCCCTATACACTAAAAATACGCTTTGGCCTTTTTGTTTTCTAGCAGATTCTGACAGATTAATAACAGTAGGTTTTTCCCTTTTTTCCTAATGTGTGAAACAAATTTAAAGGTAGGTTTTAAATCTAAGCATAGACTAACTTGCAAAGGACATTGGTCTGACCCAGATAAAATAGTGCCTTATAAACCTAAGGGAAGACGTGGAAGGATTGGTTCCTTTATTTGTAGACCCTTTATTTATGAATTCTGGTATGGGAAAGCAGGGGCTGGATGGGGAAGAGTCTACTAAAGTCATTTTGCCATCAGCAGCATTTACTTGACGTTGTCTTCTCTCAGTTTGTGTTAATCTCATTATTGTCCCTGAGGCTTTCTGTGATTGAACTTCTTTGAACTGGAACACTTATTAACAGCTTATCTGTAGAACTAGAACAGTCAAATACCATTGTTAGAGACAAGATAGTCTCAAATAGATTGAATTCTGTAGTAGATAGACTGTAATTCGCATTATGGCAAGCTTTCTGGGAAAGGGTTCTGCAGTGTGATAGACCCACAGCAGCTGGATGCCTGGAGACTCAGGCAGCTATAATTTTAAATAATACCACGCTGATTCCCCCTCCTCCAGATCCCTTGGTTTTTACTGAGCTTTGTTTTTCCTAGTATGCAGGTTGCACTGTGAAGAGCAGAAAACTAAATATGTAAATCAGATGCATGACTTAAAGCCTAAAAAGCCGGGATTTTTATGTGTTCCTTATTTTATTTCTAGGCATGTTTAACATTTCCCGGATGAAAAATCGGCCAATGGTCCTGATTGGTGGGTGACAAATCAGTACGTAAAAAACATACAGTGATTTTGTTTGGTTTCTGTCTTTGGGGGAGCAGAGTGGATTTGGCTTCTAAGTCTAGCTTGTGGTTCTGCCTTAGGTTTAGGCAAAGAAATGGGCTTCCTAATTAGCCAGTTACAGTTAACACGCTGAAGTGCAAGAGGAGGAAAGGTTTAGTGTCCTACTAAGCCTTACCCAGTTTTCCATTTGACAGCCCTGTTTTTTTTTTCCCTAATTATGACAGTTTATTACATTTTCCAAAGGGATAATCAACTTTCCTACCTTATTTCCTATCAGCTTCCTTTGTACTTAACCTGGTCCATATAGTTGCTTATAAGACAGTTTGAGGTGAGTTTTGACCATATTGCCATATAAATGTAAAGGATGCAGAATGGAGTTTTATCCATGGATTAAGAAATTCAATTTTGTTTATAACATATATAGAGCTGTCAAGCTGGCAGAAATGCAAGTGTTCCTACCTCACTACTACCTCAGAATCTGAGATGTGAGGCTTAATTCTTTTGAAATTGTCTCTTATTGCTGCAGAGTCTCAGAACATAGCCATGAAAGACCTATGAAACAAGAGCCTTTCCTTTCCTTCTAGTGTCTATTGAAGCTGTTTGCTAACTCTCCCTTCTGTCTGAAGCTCTGTTCATGAGTGATGTTGCACTGCTGTGGTTCTCTTACTGATTTTTAACATCTCCTTCAGTGTGATTTTACCTCATCCATGCCTATGTTTACATATTCTATAAGATAGCTGTCTTTCCAAAGACCTTAAGAAATGGTTACAAGAATTAGCTTTATGAGATTAATTGCAAGCTGTTTCATTGTTCCTTATCAACAAGGGAAAAAATCAAACAAGGGTGAAAGATATTAACGTAATGTTGTAAGTCCAAACTCTAATCTTCCCATTGATGTTTTGGAGCAGGTTAGCTGCTGGGCAGCTTAAAACACAGGTTTTAAAACAGGCACCCTTGGGGAGGGGAACATACATTAATTTGCAGGTCTTTGCAACTGGTGACATTATAATAACAACTACTCTATTTTTAAACCAAGTCCGTAGGGCTTGTACTTCTGTTGCCTGTATTAGGAAATAGGACCCACAGATGTCTTTAACATAGGTCTTCACTGGAAGTGTTTTTCACTTGGTGCCCCACTTTGAAGGGCCATAATTTTCCATGTTGACTGGTGCCAGATTGTGCTTTTGCTCGCTTGTATTTGACCACTGCTGCATTGTGTTCCAAAAAGAGTAAGGAGGACCCTTTGTTTAAAGTGTGTATTGCCTTGCTGCATGAGGAAAAAATGTTGTTTGGTTTTTTTTTAAGATGAAAAATACTATATTAAACTCTTGACAGCTCACTGGGACCTACATAATTTTTCAAGTTGTCTTTGAAAGAATTCCCATACTCCAAAGTTAGCATTCATAGCAATGTTTGGATGTCTGCAGATCAATTCAGTCCAACTTCCTTTTGAAAAGTGCTTTAACATTGTCTTACATGCAGTGAAAGAGGCAGCTTGTCCAGGTCCTCCTCCTTCAGCTGTTCCATCTCCCTTTGAGACTGACTGTTGGCAGTCACCACATCAGTGAAGAGACTGGAGATGAGTGGAGAGTATCCCACTGTGACACAAGGGGAATCATTAGGAGATTTCTTAATTGTGTTTTGAATTAGTTACAAACTTCAAATAATGCTGGCGTGCAAGCAGTCAGTGGGGGAGTGTGTGTATGGAATTAATTTAATGAAATTTAATGAATGCTGTGGAAATCAGTAATTGGTTTTGCTAGACCCAGTAAGCCAAACCTGGCATCTTCCCTGCACTGCTGTTGTCCAATCCTTTGCTATATGGTTTGTATCTTATTTCCCTTAATCAAAATACTCCTTTCAGCAGGTTCTTCTTCTCCTGGGTTCACCTTAGTTACAGGAATTTCATCATTATTTTAAGTATCTCCTGCCTTCTTTTCTCCCCCTGAGATTGTGCTAGTTGGAAGCTGGCACAATTAAACTTGAGGGGCAGTAATAGGATATAAGGAGATGGAATTTGTGAGATGGTTTCAATATATGGTGCAGTAGAAAACCATTACTTTTTATTTTTTTCGTAGGTATATGAGCAATTTGGGTGCAAATAGAGATGACTAGATACAACTGCAAGAAGTGTAGGTTGTTCAGAAAAGCAAAGATGCTTTGCACTCATTACTGTCTCTTGCTGTCTGTTTACTTCCCACTCTACTTGAGCAAACTTTTCTCCCTGCTCCCACCCATGTGTGTTTACCCTGTGGAAGGAAGTACTTGTCTGCCTTTGCAGCCTGGCTTCTCCTGAAAACAAGACACTTTCACAGGGGTTTAGCTTCAGCTCTAAAGCTAATGAAAGAATCCAGAAGAGCAGAGTGCTTTGAGTTCCTGGATTTTAAAAGGAATATTCAGGAATATTAGGCCCCACTATGAAAAGAGAGAGCAAGAGAAGAGGAATATGAAAAATAATTTTTTGTGCTCTTCTAAAGCAGAGCAATGTTGCACTCAGTACATTTATGTCCATTTAATCCCATTTCTCTGAGGCAAGCATATGCTTTCAAATTTGCAGGAATCTTAATTTTAGTGTATATGCCATGCGCTGTAGATGAAAAAAGGCCTTTGCCTGAATTTAGGTTATTGCAGTGATTATAATCATGAAATCTATAATTGATTGAAGCTTCAGGAACGGTACTTTCAGACCAATGTTTGGAGGGTACTCTGGATGAAAATGGTGCTAAGTGCATCATCAGTCTTGTTTTAGCAGAGGTTGGGACTAACAAGGAGGAGTTTGGTGGGTTTGTTTTTAAAAAAGGATGGAGCAGCACCATGAGACCTTTGTCCACACCGTGTCTGTTACTGTCATGTGAACAGTCCCTGGGCAGCAGAGGTAGCTCAGCTATGTGCAGAGGGGCAGGAAGCTGCTTAGATGCACCTGTGGATAGGCTGAAAAGGGAGTCCTGAATACCAGAGCTACCAAAGGAGGTTATTGAGCACATCCCAATTCCACATTTGTCAGAGCAGAGAGAAGAGGAGCTTCAGAAAAAATGAAACATGCTTATCAGTGGTGCTGTTAAACCAGGGCTTAGCCACTTACCTCTATACTGCTTTCTTTACTTACAAAACATTTTATTCACTTTTATGTGAAAGAGCCTCCTTCTGTCTTCACACTTGGCATCTAGCCCACTGCAAATGCCAAAACCAAAGGATTAAATGGTGAAAAGGGGCAGGAGGGCTTACTACCTCTCTGCCAGCTGGGAGCTCTGCCAGCTCGACTTGGAACATGCTTCTGAGTAGATTTAAAATCTGTCTGTCAGTGAGGGGACTGTGGTTTTTCCAGTGCTTAGACTTCAGCTGTCATTAATGTGTTAAGAGCTGGCAATAATACGAGGTTCCCATCACCCTTTGAGCTTGTAGACAGTGCTGTTAAAGTGCTTCTGGTCCCTGCTGTCCTCAAATGCTGGCATGACCCTTGCAGAAGGAGATGAAAGGAGGAAGTGCAGCTGCCTGTGCTGGGAGGAAGGTGTTTGGAAAGGCAGAATTGAGAATCTGTCTAAGAATTTCCTATTAACCATGCCAGGCTTTCGAAAGAAGGCTGGTGCTGGGATGGTCCCAAAGGGATGCTGAGATGCTGTGATTCACTTTTCTTCAGAACTGATGCTTCTATAAGCTTTCTTGGCTGCTGTTTCTCAAAAAGTGCTGGATACTTTTAGAAAGTAAGTTGTTTCTTTTTGTCAGGGACCTTGAAAGGAGTGTTCTGAGTCTTGACCTTTGGAATAGCAAACCAGGAAATGTAGGGAACTGATGAGAGAGAAGAGAAGGAGCTTGAGGAAAAAAGTGGGTAGTTGCAGGCTTATTGAGGTTTTTGCAACACAGGAAGTCCCAAGCAATGCTCTGACAGGGTTCTCAGCTGCTACAGGCAGCTTAGCTTTCCAGTTAGTAAGATGTTCTTCTCATGTTACTTTTTGTTTTTTCCCCAGAGTCTGCATTGATGTCATTCCCACTATGCCAAGATGCCCTACAGAATCCCCCAAATTCAAAACAGTGGGGCCACACATTTAGCCATTGGCTGACTTCGAGAGCAAGTTTACCCAAACAAAAGGGAAAAGCATCAATGAAAAATAAACTCACAGGACAACTTTTCCTGTCAGGATCTCACCCAGAGAAACAGTGGCACATAGCAACAGGAATTCTACAAACCCAGCTCCGAGGCTACTGTGTCTTCCAGAAGGACCCAAGCTCCACATTTGATACAAAGTGCCTTGATGGTTCTGTTGGCCAAGTTCCTCTGGACTGTCAGTCCAAAGAGGCATGTTCAGGATCTGAATTCCATACCAGGGATTCGGGATCTTGCACCAAGGTACCACGTGCCTCTGACAACTTAACTCACACTGATGAGGAAGGACGGGCCACAATGGTTGATGTTGGAGGGAAGCCAGATTCCAGAAGAAGTGCTGTTGCTGGTGCCGTGGTCCTCCTGGGTGAGAAGGCATTCAGGATGGTGAGGCAAAACCAGGTGAAGAAAGGGGATGTGCTGGCAGTCGCCCAAATTGCAGGAATTCAGGGAGCCAAGCTGACCAGCCAGTTGATCCCATTGTGTCACAACATCCCTCTGTACCATGTAGAGGTGTCTCTGAGCCTGGATGAGGCCAGGCATGCAGTGGTGATTCGCAGCTCCTGTCACACCTTGGGGAGGACAGGTGTGGAGATGGAGGCTCTCACGGCTGCCAGCCTGGCTGCGCTGACGGTGTACGACATGTGCAAAGCAGTCACTCACGACATCGTCATCCAAGAGCTGAAGTTGCTTAGTAAGACAGGTGGGCAGAGGGGCGACTTCTCAAGGGTCTAGATAATATTCAGATACCTCCAGCTCTCCAAGTGACCACTGCTCCTGTTCAGCCTCTTGCAGAAGTCCTTTTGCTCAGCTGGTGGGCTTGGAGACCTCAGCAGGTGTGTACAGTACAGCAACCCCATGCCTCCAGCATTGCCTTACTCTGTCAGCTCACTGCTGCGTGAGCAGTGGAGCCACTTATCCCTGTTGAAAACCATGTGTATTTTGTAGAGGACAGACTTCTCCACTCTGCCAGTACCTCCATTTCAGTGTCCTCATGATGAGATTGAGAAAAGATTCCTGCTTATACCACAGAGGATTTTGGTTTATGGCTTTTTTTTCCTTTGTGCTGTGAAATACACCTGCTGTCATCATACCATGCAACTGTGAGCTCTGGAAATGAAGCCACTGCTGAAAGTGCTGTTATTTGGCAACTATTTTTAAGTCAAGGATTAAGATTTGACTGACAGACACAAGAATTGTATGTGTCAGTCTTTCCCCTGACCTTCTTCATTGAATTTAGAGGGTGACAGTGAGAAGAACACAGCTGGGGAACTTCACCATACAGTAGATTATAAACATGGAACAGTCAGAGTCAAGAGGCAGCTCCCATCCCTTTGCTTCCCTTCACAGAATCAAAGAATCCCAGAATGGATGGGTAAGGGTTGGAAAGGACAACAGTGGGTCACCTGGTCCAACCTCCCTGCTCAGGCACCCAGAGCACATGGCACAGGGCTGTGTCCAGACTGGAGTGTCTCCTGTGAGGGAGCCTGCATAACTTCTCTCAGCAATCTGTTTCAGTGCTGAGTCACCTGCAGAGTAAAGAAGTTCAGGTGGAACTTCCTGTGCATCAGTTTCTGCCCATTGCCTCTTGTCCTATTGCTCAGCACCACCAAGAAGAGCCTGGCTCCATATTCTTGGCATCTCCCCCTAAGACACTGATATACATTGAGACATCAATCATCTCTTCTGGATGCTGAACAGGCCCAGCTCCCACAGCCTTTTCTCATAAGAGAGACACCTGCAAGTGGCAAATATCCACATAATCAGTTTCAAAAAAAAAAAAAAAAATGGCAGCTGCCCAGTTTTCTGCCTTGTGCTGTGTAAAACATGGTGCAGAAAGAGGATTTCTGGGTTTGGAAGAATTGTTTTTCTGATCTGAAAGATATGTTTTACAATGTTAGAAGCATGTTCCAGTATTTTGACCTTAGCACTGAAATACATGGATGCCCTGTTTGCATGCTTAAGGGATTAATTTTGCCATGCACAGAAGTATTAAGCTCTCCCTGACTTTAGAAAGAGATGTCTCACCAAGCCCTAGAAGATTTTTAAATGCTACAGTGCAGCTCCTAGTAACCAGCAACCTGCATAGTCCTGACAGATAAAACAGACTTTAATAATAGTGGCCACTTGGAAAATTAAGGTAGTTACTATTGCCTCTGCCAGAGTTTTCCTGCACGTTTCTCTAATTTGCTTTTCATGAAGCCTTCTGGCCTTGGAACACTTCAGTGTCCCCATAAATGTAGCAGTGGCCACAGTAATGTAGCATTAATTAGCTTTGGTAATTAACTGTCCTAGGTAAGAAATTACTCAACATTCTTGTTAATATTAATGGCTGCTTTTCAAATGTTAATTGAAGTGCTCTAAACAGGGTATTACTGGTTGCTTATGGCTAATGTGAAGCTGCACATGATTCAGGGTGCTCCCTGCATACACACAGGGTTGAAGACAACTCTAGTAAGGTCAAAGACACTACCAAAAATCATCTTAAGCTTAAGAGGTTAAAGTGCTGTGAGCACAACACACTGCCATGCACATCCTGCTCACATAAAGTAAGCACAGGTCTCAGATGAGGAGGCAATAGGCTTTGCTACAGATCCTTCACAAATCTCATACACCAGCTACAACAAAAGGCACTCTTTCCATTGCACGTGAATTGACTTATTTGTTGTCACTGTGAGAATGAGTACATAGCATGACAGACAGCAGCTATAGCTGAAAGGGAAAGAAATCTGGAAAGCTTGGTGCCCAAAATCCATAAGCATTTGTACATCAATGATGTGGTTTAGGAATGGTATTCCCCAATTTAGTTTTCCACTCTCCCTCACTCCTCCCTCCCTCTGGCAGGCTGGAGAGGAGAATTGGAGGCACAGTAGGTAAAGATCATGGGTTCAGATAAGAACAATTTACTGGAAACAGCAATGGAATAAGAAAATGAGCAGTAACGCCTTCAGTAGTAGAGGGAACAGGCACTACATGACTGCTCCCTTACCAGAAGAGACCCCTTCCACAGTCCCCATAATAACCCCCCATGCTGTTAGCCATGCCCCCTCTTGGCTCCTGCAAAAATTACCCATGTCCTGGCCAGAACCAGGACAACCTACATTCATTGTTACAGTCTTGACTCGCTGTCATTCCCAGGAGTGTAGCTAGCACTGCCACACTGACACCAACAATCCCACCCAATCCTGCAAATACAAGAGATTGCATTCGTCTGTGGAGCTGCTGTGCCCGAAGCATGAAAGTTTCCTTAGCTCTGCATGGAAACAAAGTGCCAGGAAAAGGAAGCACACATGTAACCTGCTAAGTCAACTGACTGACACAAGCACTTAGTCCCCTCACCACGCACAGCACACCCTGCCCTCCTGGCCTGCCCCCAGGCTCTAGCTAATTTTGAAAAAGAAACTTGATGTACTCAGTAGCAATAAATGCTTTGGGCATATGATGCTTTGGCTTTGGAGAAGTTTGCTGTCATGCTGTAAAGCTCACACAGAGGACTCAGGGCCATACCAGGGACTACTGAGCACACGCACGACCACCACGCACATCTTGCTATTTACGCACATTTCACTACTTCCTTGGTTTGAGAGTGGCTGGAAGTGCAGGGCAAACTGACTTTGGTGCCATTTTATGCTCATGTTACATTATCGAGTCTTTAAACTATGCACACTTATAGGTAATGAACCAAACGTGAGTCAACATTTTGCGAGAGAAATGGGTTGAGGGCACTCTGCATTTCTGTGGTGCTGGGTGGGCCATGGTGTAATATATGTTGATGAACTGACTACTTTTTGGAGGCTTGCTTTTGTCCACAGTATTTTTAATAAATAGTAGTTGCAATGGAGTGTGGTTTGCGTTACTTCGAATATCCTTTTATTTTTCTTTCTATGTTTTAACCCAAAAGCTTCTATGAATCGTTACCTCGGGACAAGCAGCAAGACAGGCTTTGCAAGTTGCATGATTAGTCAGCAATTATCAAGGGATCAGTCATAATAACTTACTACTATAAAGAATCTTTTTTTTTTTTTTTTTTTGCTGTTGTTGAGTGAAACTCATTTTAATCTGGCTGTTCTTGAACTGTGTAATCCTGTGGGTTTAGCATCATAATTTATCATCTCTTGTCATTATCCCAGCTTCTCCCACATGCCTGTTCTGAACCCATGGCTGTATATAACATTGTTGCAGAGCTGGGGCCTCCAGAGCTCTTCCTCCTAGTCTGAGTGACCACAGCTGAAACCAAGGTTCAGAGAAGTGCCTGTATAAAAGTCCATCCCTCCTGTATCACAAATAAGTCTTAAGGGAAATTCCCCTTCTCATCCATCTTAACTTCCAGGAAAGCTCTCAGGTCTCCTGCTACCAAGAAGGCATCAATGATCTTAGAGGTCTTTTCCAACCTAAATGATTCTAAGATGCCAAATGCTGTCAATCCTAAAATAAGCACATCATTTTTTTAGGAGCAGAAACAGAGTAACGCACCAAGCCCACCACCTCCTTCTCTTGAAGAGTGCCATAAGAGTTCAAGTTGCACTTTTGTGCATGTCAAACACAAGCACTGCAGATCATGGCAACCCTCACAATGCACACACAATACAGCTTTTGCCTGCTGGAAACTCAGCTGTCCCAGCTCATGGCCCATTTGTGTGTTACAGTCTGTTCACTGCTAATCCAGGCTGAATCCTTTGAGGCATCTCAGCCTGGCTTTCCTTCATGCCCACATCCTGACACTAGTTACTCCACCCTCTCACTGTCCTGTTAAAAACTGGATGCAGCAAATAAAGGAGAAGCTGGCAGAAGCTGGTCATTAAGAATTTTTAAAGAGATTATGTCAAAAGAGCAGTCCTTTTAGGAAGTGCTGGGCAAAGGAGAATGGGGGGAAGAAAAACTTGAAGTACCTCAGGGGGGGATTTCTTTCTTTCTGAATGGGAACTGCTCAAAACCAGATTCTAAAAGAAACAACAGCTGAGCAGTAAAAAGAGCAATGAATTTTGTTAGCTATTTTCAGCCCCTTGGTGACCTGCAGTGATTCCCTGTAAATTCCTTGTTACTTAGCTTTACATGGGATTTGACTGAACAGAATCTGGCCCTTGGTCCTGCCCCTTCCTTGGCGCTTTGCTGGTTCTCGGCTCCCTCTGGCTGCCTCAGCAGACTCAGGCAGGCTTGGAACACCTGAAGAATGGCTGATGCATTGTGTGTGCTTTGGCCAAGACAGGGCCACTAATTAGTTAATGGAAACACAGTTCACTTCCCTCCATGCACCAGAGCCTCGCTCCAAGAGAAGCTCAGCATTTCAGGGAATCTAAAATTGGTTGGAGGAATTGCTAGTTGTGGTGGGCTGACTAGGTTTTCAGGTTTTTGAGATGTCAGGTAAAAGCCTCAACCTAGGTCTCAAAAGCAGTGGATGTGAGGAGCTCTTCAAAGTCATGATGATGGCGGGGAACACCCTGACATGCCTGGCATGGTCGCAGAAAGGCACAGGATAAAGAGCTGAGTCCTTTGTCACAGGCTGTGCCTGAAGGGCTTTGAGTGAACTCAGTGCACTCTGTCATAAGAGCAGATTCTCACTGGGAACAGCAACCTTAAACAGTGGGTGGCTGAGACACAAATCAGCTGTCTCTACCTTCCCCTGTCCCTCCATGCTGCCAGTGCCATGTTTAGAAAGCTTCCAGTTTAGCATCTCTATCTTTGTACTTACCCTGTTTGCTCCTTTGGGGAGTAAAGGGTACCCAAAATAGTAGCAGTAAAGTGCAGCTGAGTGCAAGTTCACAAGAAAGGATGAGATGAATGCTCCTAGACACTGCTGAGCTTTCCTCCAAGCAGAGAAGCACAAGAAACCAAGCATTGCTCAGCTGTGTGTGCACAACCCAACTGCAATGGCACAGCCATGGCCATCAGGCAAGCTGCCTACTGCCCATGGCCCTTCAAGGTGCCATCCACACAACACTTGCTCCACAGAACAAAGTTTCATGCTTCATGATTGCTTAAGGTTTGTTTCCAGAACCCCAGAACAGCAGCAGAGACAATTGCTTCATCAATAACTCCCATCAACAGAGCGGGCATGATCTTAAATTCTGGACAGCCTGCTCAAAACCAGAAACTCTTAGTACTACTAAGCTCTCCCTGCATGAATTTAGCCTTAAAATTAAGTTCAACAGAAACACTCTCTTCTATACCCATGATACTTTCCGGGCGCGCAGTTGAAAGGCCAGCAAAAGCATAGTTTGTGTTTGCTAAGTCAAGGGCAGCTTGGCTGCAGTTGGGACAGGAGGTAGGGGAGGAAGAGGAGGAGATAGCAGGAGGGCCAGGCAGATGTAAAGTTGTGTTAATATTATGCTTGGAAGATAACACAGACTGTCAGATACACAGCTGCTCCACAGGTAGTGCCCTAGGTGAGGTACCTGCTGGTGCAGGTTGTGGCAAAGCTCTGTCAACACCAGCAGTGCTGTGCAGTGTCACACCAGGCAGCATCTGCTGCTGGGACAGAGGGGTTCAGCTGCACAGCCCCGACCTGCCACTACTGCAGCCTTAATGAACTTTGGTTTCATTATCGGGGTAATTTCGGCACTCAAGGCTTCCCGTGTGCACAGTTGCAGCACGGCTGGAATTGCTGTTGTGTGAGGCAGTGCCTGGGATTACACCACCCCTCCATCCCTCTCTCCCTCCATCCCCTCCCCAGCTGCCACCCACAGTCTCAGCACTTCAGAGAGCTGCACTTCCCCACCCTGGGCCTGACACTGAATGGAAATGTTTTAGCTCTGTGTGGCTCGTTTGGCTTCTGCAGATCAACCCTTGGGGCCATCCTCAGCCCAGATCCAAGAAATGAGCTGAGCTGAGGGAAGGGAATAATTTCTGCTGCCCCTGAAGCCTCATCTCTCCTATTGCAGCTGGCAGCTCAAAAGGCTCCATCCTGCCAAGACTGAATCTTAATTGGGATCAGTGGAAAAGACAAGCTGCTGCCAGGGCCGCCCTGATCCTGGGCTCACAGAGAACATGGGCAGAGCTTGCCCAGCCCCACAAGAGAAGGCCTGCACTAGGGTTTACAAAAAATAAAATTCCCTTCAGAGTATCAGTGGAAGCAGCAGGAGGAGGCCAAGGAGAGGACATGGCTTAGGCAGGTAGTTTGCAAAGGAAGAACAGGCAGAACCACACCACATGGAAGATCCTCCTGTCCCTGTAGCCTGCTGGGAAGGGAAGCCACCAGCAAAGGCTGAGGTACAGCTAGTAATCCCCAGGCCTTGCGCTAAATTCAAATACTATAACCATCTCTGAACAAACACACAAAACTATCACATTCATGCTCTTGCCAAGAGCTACAGGAAGAAGGAGAAGGTACGTTTTTCATCCTAGAAGAGAAAGACTAGAGCATCTTCGGGCATCCCATCTGCACGTGGCACCAGGATGCTACATGACACTTTTTCCAAGCCACAGCTGCTGACTTCAAGCCCACTTGCTTCAAAGACCCTGGCAGAGCTCACTCATGCCTCCGTGATTAGGCACAGTCTAGCCACCTCTTTGGCTTTATGGAGGCAACCAGAATCAACACTGCCAACTCCTAATGCACCCAAGATAGGTGCTCCTGACCCAGTTTCCTTACAAACATAGAGTCCTGTCATCTCAGCACTGTTTTGTCCCAGCAGCAGCCATGTGCAGCAGGAGTGGAGCAGAGTGAGTAGCTGTCAGCCTGGGTTATTTTTACACCATTTTTTCTACCTTGCATATTTAGGTGCATCTCCAAATCCCTATATCAGAAGAAGGCCACCATGGCAAGTCTTGCTCAGACTGGGAGCTTTAGAAGAGCATCCCTTGCTGACTCAAAGTTACAAAGTTACCAGCAGCTCATGCAGCAGATGCCCTGTCAGAGCTGCTGGATCTGAGCAATGAAAATGGGATCTTGCTCTGGTAAAATGGCTTTAATGGGATTTTCCAGCCAGCAAACATGCTTTGAGGGACACACCCAGGACATTCACCCATCAGCAACACGACTGAATGCAGAAGGCTCTTGGCCAGCCAGACTGGGAGAGGCACTTAAACACAAGTTTCCTGCCTTCATCTTTTATAGCCTGCTATTTCTCTCCTGGGTTGCTAAGGATGCCCCAGAGCACATCCCTCTGGGATGTCCCAGTTGCAGCAGAGGCACAGCCCATCACCCATAAACTGTAGCTTTAGCAAACCTGTGCCAGAGAACTCCAGCTGAACCCCAGCAGCTGGAGGGGTTTTCATTTCCACTTCTCCAAGGCTGGTATTTCAAGGTGTTTTTATTTCTTTTTAATCAATGCACATGGCCAGCTCCGGAGGGGGCTGAACGAAGAGAGGGAGGTGGTGCAGCCACTGTTTCTGTACAAAGTATTTCCACATGCAAGTGAAATAGGGCTCGACTCGCTCGGTGCGTGTTTTGCAGTGCGGTTACAGGCTGTCGTTCCGCCTCCACAAAGCTGTTATTTATTTACTTAAAGACTTGCATTCCATGGAAAAAGATGCCCCAAGATAGCACTGTGTTTCTAAAATTAAACCCAGCTGGATGGAGTGGGGAGCAAGCAAGTGAGCCCTCCTGTGCTCCCAACAGCAGCGGGAACAGGGTTCCCCGTGTCCCGGACTCCCCCACCCTCTCTGAGCAGCAGGAGAGCCTGGCAAAATGCCTCCCGTGTCCTCAGCCATGAGGGAGGCAGCTCTCTGGGAAGTCAGACCAAGTGCCTTACTCAACAGCAGGAGTGCCACTTCTTCCCATGTCAGGGGATCAGGGTTTAAGAGCCATGATAGCCCCTCCTGCCCCAGCATCTCTGCAAAGCCTCCACCCTGCTGCAGGACAGCAGACACCATGTGCCTGACACAGGTTTGAGTGTGGCCAGAAGTTCTTTAACAGAATTTGTGAGGAAGGCTGCATTCATGAGGCTCTTCTCCTACCTAACCTAGCCAACATTTTCATCTAGTTTACATGTCATTGATAGCATCCTGCTCACAGCAAAGCTTAATTAGCCCTCGCTGATGTAACCTAAGTTAAGAAACCTGTTCTCACAAAAGCCATTTATAGAAGGGAAGGGAAAAACCCAAATATTCCTCCAACCTCTCATGGCACCAGCAAGAAATGCCTCCCAGATACACTCTCAGCACCTGTTCCCTTGTCCCCATGAGCACAGGGGCCGCCTCTACATCCACAAGTGGCTCTGCTCAGAAATGAGTACATCAGCTCATCAGAGCAGCTGTGCCAGAGCTGCTGCTCAGGGGCTTTACCATGGCCTGCATTTAGCTGCATCCCTCAGACAAAATGTCTCCTCACACACACAGCTGAAGCTTTCCAAAGGACAGGTTGGGCACTGGTGGAGCCCCCTGCACCCATCAGGGCTGGGAGTGCCTTGGAGGTTCTAGGAGAAGCAAAGCTCCAGCAATAGCAGAGGTGGCTCTGCAAGGTCCATGGGAAGGAAAGTGAAGTACAGCCCCAGACCTTGCTTCTCTGCACTAGAAGGTTTGCACAAATGTGGGACAAGAAAAGCTGGCAAAGAAGTCTGAGCCAGACCCAGAATGAGCAGGAAAAGAAACAAGGATGATGGCTGATGGGAACGGCTGAACAACAGGAAAAATGGTGAAAGCAGTGGCAAGGTCAGGGTGTTCCTGCAGCTGCTGCCTCCAGGCTCATGTGCCAGCTCTCTCAGGGCCTCAGGACCACATCCTGTCCTGAGTACAGTCAGGAGCTGCTGCTCCTTCACCTATGAGCAAAGAGACAGTCCCTAGCATCACATGAAGCTTGTTTCAGCTGAGGCAGAAAGGACAGTCCTGCCACTACTGGCCTGGACAGTGATCCAAGAGAACCTGATCACACATATGTGGGCCAGACCAACATGTCATGCTTGGTAAGTCACTTAAATTATTGTTTGCAGATTGGGGACACTAACCTGGCATTCCCATTGATCTGTGCACTCTGCACTGAGCACCTGGAGATAGATTTCCAAGCCTGAGTGCTCCTCATGCCGGATGTACAATTGGAGAAAATGATGTTTGCTACCAGATTGACAAGTCTGTTTTTAGCAAATGGGCTTTTGTCCCTTGATTTCTCCTAAATATTAGAGGAAGATTTCAGCTTGCTGCCTCCCAAGAGAAAACCTTGGCATGTGTTGGTGACAGCCCAAGACCCTGTTGTAATGAGAGTGAGAGGTGCAGACTTTCAGGGTTCATTGCAGATCTGAGGGAAAGGGTGAGGAGGAGTAAGAAGAGAAGCAAGCTAGCCACTAGAGAAGATCTCAGGAAAGAGCCTGCCTCTCATCAAAGTTCAGCTATTTCTGTGACTATGCCCATTTTCCCATAATTATACTGGTTCTGCTCTGCACAGCACTAAGTCAGGTCTACTGATCCCTGTCCAAACTCCTGCTGCCTTCCTGTTTGTATTAGGGCGCCAGTATGGGTTAAAAATTAGAGAGTAAGATTGCCTCAGTATCTGATTTATCCCCTTTCTTCCTTCCATCTTGATTTGGGATGTACTGGTCAGCATCCCCCAGGGAGAGGATTAATCAGGAACAGATGGAGAACTGGCAGCTGCCTGACAAGGACAGGACCACGGCTATGGGACAAGCTGCAATTTGGAATCTCTTGTTTTGACCCTGGTACAAGTCCAAGATATGCTTGCTGATGCATCCCAGAACTGACACCCCAGGAGTTGGCACAAGATCAGCACCCCCAAGGCCACAGCTAGCTCTGGTCCCAATGTCACATTGCTCAGTGCTGGAGATGCTTCTGCCATGAAAGGCTGCCCATCCCTGTGATTCCAGAGGCAGCTCCAGCTCTCCAGCTGCAGCAAGGGCCTCCTCTCCACTTACAGAGAAGCTCTCATTTCAGGGACCAGAGCAAGGGAAGGTGTTACTGCCATTCCAAAAGGGCAACACAACATCTTTAACATTTGGTCCCTGGATGAAGAACAGCTACACCACAAGGAGGACAATGGGAAGGTAGGGACACAGCCACCCAATCTGCCTGGCAACTCCTGCCCCATAGGAAGCTAAGCTGAGTGCAGAGCAACAGTGTTTGTGCTAGGGTGAGTCCTCTGCAATGGGCTTCACCTGGAGCCTGAGGTGCCCAAGTTCCTGCAGCTGTTAATACCACAGAGAAAGGGCAGCAGATCCTCCCAAGGTGGGCAAGCAAATGGCAACAGAAAGGAATTGTGAAGGCACAAGAGGGAGGTGAACAGGGTTCAGATATCGAAGGAAAACAAGAGCTGAGGCACTTTACAGCAGAATGGGGCATGGCTCTGAAGAGTTACTTTCTGCTTGGGAGCTCAAAAGGAAAGAAAACACTGGATCAAGAAAACCCTGGGAAAAATCTGCACTTTGAGGTGACCCAGCTTCTTCTACCAAGTAAGAGCAGATCCAGACTTGTCCAGGAGCACAAACACAGTGTGTGTTACCCAAGAAAACTCTTGCCCAGTCATAACACCTTACTATGAGCCCAATGGTAGGCGAGTACTGGGCTGATTTGTTCTTCTGCCCCTGAAAACACCTCGTGACTGTGCAGGGGCTAAAATGACAATTACCATTGCCCCCAAAGGTGGTCACACCCAGACAGCACTCAGCCAGGCAGAGCCTCATCACAGGAATATCCAATGAGATGCTGCAGAACACCATTTCTTACCTCTCAAATCCAGGGACCATCCAACCTGGGTGGGGGTGGGGGGGGAATCCATCTTTGTTCTTTTACAGTATTGCCACAACCAAATGAAAAATAGCTTAAGCAGTAGATAGACATTCATTTTCCTCCTGTTTTGTTAGCTTCCTTCTGTGGGCAATGGAGTATGCACAAGCTTTTGACAGTTTTTTTGCGTTCCTCAGCCACTGTGCACAAAGCACCTTCTGATAGCTTTACAGACCACTGGCTTTCCAGGAGCCACCACTGCCAAAACAGTGGCAGATTTTGACAATCAGAGCATGAGCTATGGATTCACCAGAGGCAAGTTCTTGGTAGTCTCTCATGGGGCATCCAGGCCAATTCTTATATCACTCATGGTATTTTAGGGGATGATAAAACATGAGATTCTCCCCTGCAGACCTACTGGTAATGGAGAGTCTTTCCTTATAAACAGATGAATAACGAGTATTTGTAAGATTTCTTGAGACAATCACAGTTCTCCTCCCCCACCAATCTTTTAAAACCTCTACAAGGAATATGGAGAGACAGGAGCCCTCCTCCCTCCTCTCTGCAGGGCCAGGCAACAACATCACACAGTGCCCAGCACATCCACCTCCCTGTCTGCCACATAGGAAGGGGTGTCCAGGGCTGATGTCAGCCCTGATCCCCAGGTCCTTGCAGCCTCTGCATGACTGTTGTGCTTTCCTTGGTTATCAGCTGCCTCAGGCCTTGCTGGAAGTGCTCTGAATAGCCCTTCCACGAAGGAAGAGTATGGCAAAGCTCTTGCTGTAACTCAACAGACCCAAGCACTACTGGTCATAGGTACTTCTGGCAAACAAAAGCCTTTTTCTACATCTCACAGCCATAAATTATGGAAGTCTTTTCTCACATCACAGAATATTCTGTGTTGGAAGGGATCCACAAGAATAATGAAATACAACTCTTACATGAATGGCCTGTACAGGGATTGAACCCACAATCTTGGTGGTTTTAGCAGCATACTCTGACCAACTGAGCTAATCTTCCCCACTCCCATTTTCTGATTCTTTTTAAAAATTAATGTAATTAGAGACTTGTCTCCTTCCATGAGCACTCAAGAAACTGGTTCAACACAATTGTGCCCCACATCTAAAAAAGGTGGGCAAAGAACAATTCCTGGATTCCCACGTTAAACTATTCCTAGCATTTCAGACCCTTCTGGACCCCTGGGATCCAATGCTGTTACATTGAAAGGAAAGATGCAGCAGCTCACTCAAGGCAAGCCTCCACCTCACTGCTGAGTCTGGGGTGGGGAGAATTACAGAAAAAAAATGGCAAAAAAAGGCAAAAGAGGGGGAAAAAAAAGGCTAAAGAGATGAAAAAACAGCAAAAGGCGGGGAAAGACAAAAAGGGAAAAAGAACCTTACCTCCTGGTAAGCCTAAGCAAAGCAGAGATAAATAGCAACTATGCCTCAGAGAAAACAGCAAGAAGCCCATTTTCTACAGGAACATCAAACAAACAAAATCTATCACAACAATGTTGAAAACCAAAACTTTTGGGCTTTGAGAGGTGGGAAAAAACCCCAAATTTTAATTATTTTACTTCTTTGTGGTACAAATCTAAGGCCAAGCAGATTTCTCCCAGAAAGCTCCATGTCCACTATGGCAGAGACAAAAGTCACCTTTGCTTAAGCAGAAGCCAAAAGTTAAAGAAAGAGAAAACTGATAAGTTATAGACTCAGCCCTTCCCAGCAAGAGCAGAGAGGTCCCCTTACACTCCCCTTCACTCCCAGTCATTCAGGGTAGCTAAACCCCAACCCTAGTTTTGCTCAGAAAAAGCCATGAGGCACTTACCTTGTTTTGTGCAGCGATGACAAGGACAGGGAGGTCCACGATCACGGGAAAGGTGTCAGCCACGAAGAGGGAAGGACTCTTCTGTGATGGACCCATGCTGCACAGAAGAACACCATCTCCTCACTGTGTGCTCCAACCCCAAACAAAATATTAAAGAAAAGTCTTCTTACAATCCAGGCAGGATGTCTGTCTTGTTCGAAGCAGATAATTTAAATGCCACTGGGTTTCACCTCAGCTGCCAGGGTGGAGAACTCAGGGGGGTCCCTGCATTTTCATCCTGCCTCTACCACTCACACAATGCAGATGTTTCAGAAACATCCCTTTGCCTCTGCCCTTGCATCTGTACAGCAAGGACCTAAAAGTCAGAATTCTAACAAAGTGTAAACCAAATAGATCAAAACAGAGCAACTGAAAGCCTTTCCAAGAACCTTCCCACAGAGCACTCAGACACTCATTTGCTGCCTGTTGATCCTCACCCTGTGCAAGCAATTACACCCTGATTACTTTTGCTCATTTCCACAGTTCTTCCCATCTAAGAGCCAGAGCCAACAGCTGGGGCTTTGTCCCTAGGAACTTCAGTGCTGCAGGAATGTGCTGCATAGCCAGCAAGGCTCCCACTGGAAGCTAGGCATGATCATCTCAGGAGCTCAAGGTTAAAGCGTTGCTCTTTGCTGGGTTGAAGATAAGAATGAAATGTTGTGGCTTAAGGATAATTTTGTCAGCAGGCTCTTTCCATTAACAGAAATGGGGAGATCTTTGTATGAATTAAACAGCTGTACACATTGCCTCTATGATGAGGACAAGGTTCTGCCCCTGAGCTCCAAGGAATTCCTCAGCACACCCTTCAATTCAGCCACAAATTAGCCCTAACCCTTGTGTGCATCTTGCTCACCCCACTGTTCTGTGTCTAACTTCTCTCCAGACTCCCCACCCTGCTTTACTGAAATCTTCACTCCTGCTGTTGGCTTTCCTGCTTTCTTTTCAGCTGGCCTTATTTAACTCCTTCCTTGGCAGCAATGCTCTCCTGCCCACTCCTCCTCCAAGCCGACGCTCTTGCTGTCGGTATGTTGCTCAGTTATGTAAGTGAGCTCAGGGTCAGTGCTGCTGCCCTGCACTCCCTTCCTCGTTTGGAACAGTCATGTTCAGCCATGGATTATGCTCCTAGATATCAGGACCATCTTACTTTTTTCAAGTGAATTCCTGTGTAGTTCTGAAAGAGGAACAAGTGAGAGCTTTTGAAGGAGACCCTTGGATATGGTAACCTGCTGGCTCTGTGATCAGCTCTTCACTATTGCACGGCGTGGGGAGGATGTGCTTGTGTTCCATGGTGTTCCTTGTTCCCCCAGAACAACCTGTGGAGTTTCTCACCAGCTCTGCAGTGACAGTGTCACCTAAAGAGCTGCACACTCTTGACCAAACACCCAGAGCTTAACAAAAACTGCACTCAGACCCCGACTCGACTATCAGACTTTGCGGCAAAATGCACAGAAAATGAAACTACAAAGAAATGTAGAGATGCAGTGGGGGGCAATATATCTTTAATTTTTTTTTTGCTTTTGTTTTTTAGTATTACAGTATATTCTTATAAAAAGATACAGATAAAAAGGACACTACAGGATTTGTACATTTAATTCACTTATAGTCTTAAACTGACTAAGAAATGAGGATAGGCCAAGGCATTACAGCAGCACACAACCTCCCACTTCAGTAAGCAGCACTGTACTTTCTAGCTTGGCAGGCAGGGCCACCTCCCAAAATGACCTGTGAGTTTCAAGCTGAGCAGGCTCACAGGGGAGCAGAATGGCTGCAGGTGGGCATGACTTGGAGGTGAGGTGTTGAGCACAGAGCAGCTCAGGTACCAAACATTCCCTCGCAATTCTAAAAACTGCAAAGAGCTTTAAAGAGCCTGCTTGAAGGCAAGCGGGAAGGAGGCAAATGGCTTGTCAGAGAGGCTTTTCTAGATCACTTGGCTCAGAGCTCCTAGTGGGGGAGGCCGAAAGGACCAAGCCCTACATAAGCTGGGGTAGAACATCTTGTAAATAGACAAAACTGTCTAAAGGAGAGTTTTAGTCCAGATCTTACTTTTAATAATGCTGATGTAAAACCAGAGCAACATGAACTGGTTACTGTGGATCAATTCTACATTACCACCCATAACAGAAGACTCCGGTTTGGAACCATCCAGACTCTTTCATTAAATAAGGTGCCAAAACACCACATTAGACTGGCATCCTTCTCAGCAGGCACAGTGAGCAAATCTGGCCAACTTCAGGGAATACTGGTCATCAGAACTACTACTTATGTTAGTAGATAGCTTTTTTTATGCATTATGTAAATAAATATATAAATTCTATATTTTCAGTTGGCCAAATTGTATTATCCAGGTTGGCCCCTTCTACCTTTACAAGAGAAACTAGGGTGGCCAATGGCGACTACCTCTTTGGATGGCAGGCAATCAGAAATCTCCTGTGTCAAGTACAGAAGCCAAGGAGCCATGGCCAAACACCTTGTGATTGCCAGAAACTCCATGGGTAACAAACCAACCAGTAGAAAGATTTTGCTTACCTGAGGTAACCTGGGGAGGTGGGCTCGAGGAGGAAAGAGGTAAAGTAGATGAAATCTTTCTTTGGCCATGAAGATAGGGAGGAATATTAACTCTGAGGAAGGAGAACTGTCCCAGTTTGTCTCACTAGTGTGTTAAATTGGGTGAGAAGTTACAGGGCATGAACCACTTTTGGCCATCTAGCCAAGCTTCCCTGGAAGAATGGACCAAATTTGTGTGGAAGGGTGAAGTTTGAGCGAGCAACTGTGTACTTTAACTCTTCTCAATCTTCTCACCATGATGCATGATAAAAAACAAACATCTTTTTTAGAAAGTGTTCTAAAATAACCAGCCTCCATCAGTTCACCACAAGCTTTAAAATGAGTGCTTTCCCAGAACCAGGATCACAAGGCATAGAGTAATTATGACAAAAGCCAAAAGGTTTTTTTTCTTTCCTCCCTTCCCACACCAAGACTGCTCACCTGCATCCCCTGGCCTTGCTCAGCTGGCACAGGAACCAAGCCAGCTCTCCAGCTGGTGTAATGCCCTGGCACGGTCTCAATAGTCTTTGCTGTAATGCAGTGTATACATACATACAAACATAGCAAACTAAAATAAGGCAAAATAAATAGAGGTGTCAGATTTACAGGTTCCCCTTAGAGATTCCTAAAACATTTTTTTTTAAATCATTTAACCCCCAAACAAACAGACAAACAAAACCCAAAACAACCAACCTAGAAACAAAACTGCATATATCATGTACATCATCTACTGTACAACGGATCTCATTTCCCCTCATGGAAACTCCTGACACAAGCTTCTCCCGTGCAACCCAGCTCAAAGTGTGATCTTTCCTAAACAAAAGGAAAGATTTAGCCAGTGGGGCTGATCAATATGGAAACAGCTGCCCCACAGTCTCCCACAAGAATCCTTTGCAATTCCTTTTCTTTCCTCAGACATTGTGAACACATTACAGAAATGCTTCCGAAGGACATTTAGGTTTTTTCCCTAGTGAGGAAGTCTCTCAGCCCTGATCACTAGTCCTACTTCTGCTCTCGCAGGGAACTGGTGCCTGGACAATGGCTGTGCTACAGAACATGGAAGGGTCTTGCTCCTTGAAGTCACTTTACCTTGTAGCATTTCTAGAGACACGATGGACTGAGAAGAGTGACTGTTCAAAGCAAGTGGAAGGGGGAGGGAGTCTTCTTCAGTCTTTTCTGGGCTCGTCCTAATGCAACCTATGCAGCAACAGTGCAGAGACACAGACGTGAGTGAACACTAGACCTCTAGGGACAAATTCTGGAGAGTTAGAAAGTATCTCTTCTAGGTGTGAGGAACTTCATCATAAACTCAGCAATTACTGTATTTCTGCAGGAAGCAGAACAAGCCCTCAATTATGCCTTTCTTTCTCACATCTCCTTCTTCTCCACTTATGTCCAACCACAGAGTGACTTATCTTAAAATGCTGGCTCTAGGCACAGGTGCAAGGACAACAGCAGAACCTAGCTCTTCTCCAGCTTCTCCAGTGATGTTAGACCTCAGACAGCTTCCTAAACCTACTCAGGAATAAGATTTTCCTTTCTCCTTCAGCACCTGGCAACTCACCTACAACTGCTGAAGAAGAGAGTATTATATGCACTCACAGCACCCAGGAGAGGAGAAATATGGACAAACTTGGCTTCAGAAAGAACCTGATGCCAGGCCCTACAGCAGAGCCAATTTTTTCCTTATCTTCTGTGTGGGTAACCTCATCTCATACAGTAGATAATTTAATGGGCCTCCCTGCTTGTTACCACTTGTATGAAAACACCGCTTGCCTCAGTGTGAAACTGAGCTTTTCCAAAACCTTCTCTATGAACTTTCATCATGGAGTCAAGAGCCTGGGGGACTGTCCAGCACATTGAACGAAGCTTTTGGCCACCACTGCTGATTCAAAACAGGGGGAGCCTGGGGCACTGGAGTGCTGAGAATGTTGAGCTGCATTAAATCAAGGCATGACTCTGATGTACTTTCTGTCCATCCCCTTAAGGATCCCACAGCTGATTTACAGGAGTTGCACAATCTCATTATTAATGTATGAGTCAAAGAGGTGGCAAAACTATAGCAGCTTTCTTTGACTCACAGTGTGGCTGGAGTGTTGTCACGTACCATCATACAGGACCTCTTTAAATGAGGGCTGAACTGTGTACACAAAGGGACAGAGGATTTATCACTCTCTCTGCTTTTGCTACATTTGTGGCCTGGCAAAGTGACTTCAGTTTCATAAAGCACAGCACAAACCTGGTTTGACAAATACCGGGGCAGGGGAAATGCTGTATTTATATTCAAAGGGTTTGCCCTGAGGTGTTTCTTCTCTGGCAGCTGCCACACTGACAGTCTGCCCTATCAAACAAGTACCTGGGGAGCAAGCAAGCAGCTGTACTTGCACATCATCTTGCACCAGGACTGACCTTGGCACTACACGTGAAGTTCTGGGCAAGTCCTAAACCCAGGGAGAACAAAGAGGGAGGGAAAAAACCCTACAATGTTCTAATGCCTAAAAGCATTTACAATTCTTTGGAATTCAGGGATTATTCAAATCTAACTCAACTGTATACCGATTTGGCACATATTACCACCTCTCATATGGCTTACATGGCATAGGTTACATGGCATGCTTTAAAACAAGACAAACAAAAGGGCTGGGATATATAGCAAGTCTACTTCAGGGAGCAGCAAGGAGCTTGTTAATATAATTTACAAGAGACATTTCTAAAAATCCATTTGTAATTTAAAATAAAAATGCTTAAAAAAGTGAGATTTTTCTTTAAACTTTCAAAAACCTTTATGAAATAGTCTTTCTTCTACAAGGTGCTTGTGTCCACTGCAATAGGCATTGCTGTTAATAGCTAATCCCAGAAGGGGAGTGGGATAGTAAGGGAGGAGAATGCACCCAGCTCTTGTAAGATACCAGCTCTTTACGATGAGTATTATACAGAGGCGCGGCAGTCTGGAATGTCCTAAATAGGGAAATTCTGGGGTGGGAGACTCAAAATCCAGTAAACAATGAAACATCAGAGTTTAACAATTCTGACTTTTTTGCTTCTCTTCTCTCAATTCTCTTTTTTGCGTTTAATAGTTTACATAATTATTTAACTCTCAAAGTGTTCAGAAAACCACCACAGTTTGCTTCTCCAATATTGTAGTGTGTAATACTGATCAGGCAGCGTGCATTGCTGAGGCAGTTCTGTTCTGCAGACTCAGTGCAGAGCCTGAGGTTACGTGACATTCAGAGAAAAATCAAACCAAATGATTAAACTTCCCTGGGATTCCTTGACATTTTGTGCTGTTGACTAATGCAGCAATTTGTAGATAGTGGGTCCCTCTTCTCAAATGTTCTCTCTTTTCTTCCTGTCTAGGAGGAAGAATCCATCACCATTCTTTATTTTCCTCTTTTCCTTCTCCCAGGAAGATGAAAAAAAAAGACAAGTTTGGAAAAAAAAAGGTAAAAAAAAAAGGCCATGACAGCCCACACAATCCAATCCCTTTCCTAGAACCATGAAGACACACAGAATTCAAGCCTCTTCTTGGGTTCTTTGCTTTTCTGCTTATATATTTAATTCATGTAACTTAACTACAAATTTATTTGTTTCTTCTGAATTAACCCAACTCCAAAGCTTGCTTGGCTTACACAATTCTGTATCCTCCTCAAAAAACTCTCAGTTTTAATTATGGGGCTCTCCCTTGGTTCATCCCAAGTGATTTCTTCAAAATGAAAAAGTCAGCGTGCTCCAAGGCTCTCCTTTGACACCATTCACATCTTGCTGAGTGACATAGTTCCCCTTGGCAGGAGCGGGGTGTGTGCAGTGGAGGTCAGGCTGTTAGACAGAAAGACCAGTTCATGCCAACAGCAATCACAACTAGCATCAAGTGGAAAAGAAATCTCACTTCTGGCAGGCAGTGAACCTGTTCACTGTTTGCTACTGGAGACCTGCGGATGATACTTGGGAGCTCCCAATTTCCAATCTTGCACAAATGATAAGAAATTTTCCACTGATTCTCTGCCAGCCTCCAGCAATGACAACAGGCTCTACAGTCATTTACTTGTAATCCCAACCTGGCAGTGGCTTAGTTTTCTAAAGGAAAGCCAGAGTTTCTTCCCAAGAAGATTCATTTCATAGCTTTGAGACTCAATCACCAAGAAATTCCAGAAAACTCCTTCTAGCAAAGCAGAATCCAAAGGACTTTTGCAAATTATTGTATGTTGATCCTGATTCTTGAATTTCATTTTGTTACAGAAACTGAAGACTTCTATCTAAGCTTCACTTGCTTTGGACAGTGTAGGCAACACAAAAATACTATACAGGACATGAGCTTAAATGCATTTTTCAGGTGCTAATCAATGGCTTATAAAATCCAATTCTAGAAGGGAACTGGAAACTTGGGAACCACATCCCAACAAACCCCTGAAAGCCAGTCTAGATCCTGACGAAGTGATAGCTGTTTACAGAGTTGGTCTGAAATTAGTCTTCCTTGTTATCAGCAAGATGGAGATCATGACTAGTTTTTACTTTGGCACACAGAAAATTCTCTTGTTCCAGCTGTGAGGCCATCTGCAAGGCCCAAGTACATGAGGCTTTTGATGACACAACAAACTCCCAGATGCAAATCTGCATAGCCCAGTCACAGGCCCTGCTGGATCCACAGAGGCACTTTTATAATGGTTCAAATTAGGAGCACAGAAGAGGCATGAGAGGAAAGCTGATCATGGAAAGGTAACGTCTCTAGCTACAGACCAAAGGAAGCCTTTGGGGCAGCGGTCAGCCAGGCGCCATTACACACATTCATCTTCCTTGTTTTGCACTTTTTCATCACCTTCTTTTGGCTGATTATTTCTCTTCCTCTTGTAATTAATAATTTAGCTTTGTCACCACCCGCTCACGGCTTGTCTCTAAGCCTTGGTTCCCCGAACGCTTGCGGTTACGCTTGAGCTTGGATAAGTCTTTGTCAAAGACTTCACCCGACCTCAATGCTGACACCAGGTCATCAAACTCCCCACTCTCTTCAGAGATGTTTCCAGCTTTTGCTTTCTTTTGTCGCCTCTCTTTTTCCCTCTGTTCTTTTAGCTATGGAGAAAGACACAGAGTTTTAGGATTAGCTAACCAAGATGCCAGATCACTAGGTACACTGCCAAGAAGCAGCTAAAATGCATCAGCACAGATTAGGGAAAAAAAAGAGTAGGAGCTTATCCACAAGGCCGTCACCTGTGCCAACAGCAACAAGAGGCCATGCTGGGCTTCTCTTCTACACAGGCAAGAAGAAAGCAGGAGAAATGAGGAATGAGTAGCAGTACACGTCTGCCTCACAAAGCACAATTGGCCTGCAGCAAGAGGACACATGGATCTGTCCATGCTGCTGCTGTTTCGCACTAATTTTACAGCAGGACAGTGCCAGCTCAGCTCTCTCTTTCCACTGCTCAGCTCCAGAATCAGAAGAACTGGCAAGGGATGGTGGTGGCTATCAGGAAGCAGGTCACTAGCTCTGCAAACACTAGCCCTGCATTGCAGGAAGACTCTTTCCATAAGGCCTCCCTGATGGCGTATTAGGCCTATGAAACCACCCCACAATGCTTTAACAGTGGGCCCTGAACTTTCCAGGCTGGCTGAGAGGAAACTTGAGCATATGTCCTGGCATTTTATCCTTGTGTCTAACAGTAAGGCTGTTGGCATCCCAGTGTTTTACCTCCCTCCTCTTCTGAAAGGCAAAAACCACTGCTTTTGGCTCAGCAAACATTTAAATCAGCAACTCCCTGCAGCGCGGCCTGGGGCCATGGCAGCAGCCCGGGCTAAGGCACCAGCAGGGGGGAAGGAGGCAAGGGACTGCCGAGTTCTCAGGCAGCACAGAGGCCGAGGTTAGAGGGGGAGGCTGGTTCACACAAACCCCTGGGGACACACACACATGTTTGTCTCTCCCAGCAGCAAAACCCAGAGAAAGCTCTCCTGCCACGTCAAGGCCAGACATGGCCCCGGTAATCAAGGCATTAAGGCTGGCCAGAGACAAATACTGCTGGTGTGGGCTGCAGCAGGTGCCAGGCATTTGCTGTGTCACTGTGCACTGTCAGATGACAGGCACACAGCAGATGATGACTGGAAGCTGAACAGCTTGGCAGGACTGAGGGAAACCTGGCTTCTTTGCTAGCAGCCCAAAAGCAGGATAGTCTGGCATGGGGTGGTGGCAACCCATCCTGCAAAGTGTCAGGGCAAAAATGCCTGGGCTAGATTTGGTATCTGAATCCAAAAGAGTAATTTGGGAGTCAAACAGTGTATTCTTGAGAGCTGACAAGACAGACAGCAGGGAAAATGTCATATGTGAGAACAGAATGATGCCAAAGAGAGGTGTCAGGGAGAAGAACATAAAATAGTGACAGGATGTGAACACTGGAATTTCTCTCAAGGCATGAAAAAGTGAGGGAAGGAAACATCTTCCTGTGCCCAGATCCTTACCATGGCCTCCATGCGTGCCCTGCGCTCCTCCTCTTCCTTTTTCTTCCTCATATTCTCCAGATCTTGCTTGGCCTCTGCAAATGACTGTAAGAAAGTGTCGAAGATGCCAAAAAATTCATCTGGCTGCATCTTGCCCTCGGTCTCTCCAAAATGCTTCAGTGCCTTGGCATACTGTCAAGGGGGCAGAAAACACAAGAGCCATAATTAGGTAGGCAGTTTGTTGAAGACAGCAAGGGTAGCTTATGAGTAACCACACCATGTAATTCAATACCCTCTGAGCATTTATGTGGCAAGAGAAGAAACTACCCCCAGCAACAGAAGTGCTTCTCCTTAAGGCAGGTGCCTCTATCCCTGAAGAGTCTGCTCTCCTGGATATCCTTTGGGCAACATGCAGCAGTAGTGCTGGAGAGCACTAACTGCCCACTGATACAAAAAATGATCTTTAGTTCCTGATGGCAATAGAGTAATTTCAGAGGATGACACTGTGACCACATCTCGGCTACAGCTGCAGGACAGCCAGGGCATGGAAGACAGTGAGCTAGCTGGGGAAACAAGTAGTTTTAGTCCTTACTTTCTCCTTCCATCTTTCTTTCAAATCCACTTTTAAAATGCCTGGAGGTAAAAGGTTTTTTTGCAATAAAGCTACAGTCTGTCCTCTCAGAAACCTTCTGTCATGTCATCCATCTCTCTGGAGTCCTCTGAGTCAGGGTGTTGCCCGGGAGAGAGGAGACTATAGACAGACAAGGCATGAGAGAGGGGCAAGGAAAGCAGCCAGGGCTCCCAGGCAGACTTAAAAGAGAGTGAATAGATCACAAGTGGTTTTTATTTTAAAAGGCAAATGTTGAGGCTGCAGGACACATATGGAGGCAGCCAACTGGCAGGACTTCAGTCACAGGGCAGTCCTGATGGGGATATGGTAAATTCACAGCAACCCCTGGCTCTCGGACATCAGTCCTGCAGTAGTTGTACTCTCTCCTTTGCACTCTCACACTCCCAAGCATTGTCTCATTGCTCACCAAATGCACTCAAATGCAAGATGTAGTCTGTCAACAGCATGTACACACATACAGTAAGTGCTGTGTAAGGATGCACATCCATTGCCCAGCTGCCCTCCCTCACACTCCTCTGTGCTGCAGCAGGCAGCAGCCGCAGGAACACGCTCCTGACAGTACCTGCACCCTGATGCACAGCTTCCCTAGCATTCCCTGCTTGCACTTTAGCACACAACCACAGAGCAGCAGGGCATCCTTACAAACCTCAACATTTAGCAAACCAGGCTATGGACTGTCTTCAAGCTCTCTCATGCATGTATTCAGCTCATACGAACAGCCCAGTTTCCCTTTCATTATGTGGGTGCTCTTGCAGAATGGAAAAGACAGTAAAAACAGTTCAGGCTCTGATCCCAGCACAAAATGATTTTGGAAGCAGGTCTTACAAACCCCTCTGGCCCTGTACCAGGTAAAGCATAAACAATGTCTCCCAGTCAACTGCAGGGGGAAGAAATCTCCAAAGAAAGCAACTTCCTTCTGGCACAGCCTGAGAGATTCAGCATCTCCCCTTCTCTGCTATCCCTGCCAGGCCCACAAAGCAGTTTGAAGCAATAGATTCTTTTTTCTTTCTTTAAAAAGGCTGTATTCTCAGCCAGAAACAAACAAAGAAACCCAAAGAATCTTGGAAAAAAAGTGTTGGAAGAAATGCAAGTTGCTTTGAGCTACCAAACATGGCAGGAGTTGAAGGAAACACTAGATAGAAACAGCAACAGATTACTTCTCTGTTTAACTCCTTTTCTCTGAAGCCTCTGAAGACATACACGCAAGTATGCACACCTGCATCCTCTCCCCACCCCTCTCTGTAATTTTACCTGTATATAATATACACAAAGGCTTTTTGAATATAAGAAAAGTGCAACAGTCTACAGTAACCCACACTGAACCAGCAGCAGCTCTTTGGCAGAGAGAATATAGGCTGTAAATACCACAGAGGGAGATAAAGCATCTCCATATGCTCTATTTTCTTGTTTTGCTTGCTCCAGTGTGACAATCAGCGAGGGAGGCAGGGAAGTGCCAGAGAAAGACTTCAGCACAGGCATTGCCACCACTGCTTGAACACACAGAGCACCTGAAGTTCATTGCTCACAGGGGATGTGCCACCTGGAATCTCTTTCCACTTAATTTGTCATTAACTCCTGCAAAAATTGAAAGCAAAGCATAAATTAAGAGTAGTGACAAGCCTTCCTTCTAGCTGCCAGCTAGAAGGAAGGCTTGTCCAACTGCTGCAAAGCCTGAAGTCAGAGGCAGCCCACAGGAGATGGCTGTTGCACCTTGCAATGCACGGCCTCCATCCCATGTTCCTCCTGTGCTCAGCAAAGGTGAGTGAGGGGGCACACAGAAATGAGCTGTTTGAGTCCATGAATGTCCACAGGGGTTTCCTAGTCACTTGAGGAAGCTGAAGGTTGAAAAGGTAGCGGTTCCTTGCCTGGGGGTCTTGGATCCTACATACATAGAAGTCTCCTTTAGGTGGTGTTGTCTGCAAATGTTCTGCACCAGGCCTGTCACCCAACTACTAGCACCAGCTATTTCGTGTCACACTGGCAAGAGGGGCTTTTGCCACTGCTTTCCCACTGCCACTCTGAGGAGGAAAAGTGTTGCTATGCTGGAAAGACACAGCAGGCCTGGGAGCCTTCCAGACACACTCATGAATCTAAGGTGGTGTGGTCTCTAAGCAGCAGCAAGGAGGCTGAGAACAGCTTGTCTTTGGTGCCCTGTAACACAGGGCTTAGGAGGTCACAGTCACTTACTGTAAAGCAGTGAAAGACGAAAAGCAAAAAATCTGTGAGCTGGATGACCTAAAATAACTACAAAAGGAAAAATCCGGAGTTCACTGAAATAAACATTCTCCTCCTTTCTCTACCCTCTCTGGAAAAAAAGCTGACAGAGCAGAGGAAGGCAAGTCAGGAGATCCAGCTTCTGCTGCCAGCTCTGCCCATGATGTGGCTTGGGAACTCATGCTTCCTTTCTGAGCCTTGTGTTCTCCATTCGTTACAGAACAAAAAGCGTCGCCCCACTAATCTGATACAGCGAATGGCAAAAAGCTGTTGTTCACACCTGTAGGGCACTGCACTAATGTAATGCACTATTGTAAATAGACACATGCTGTCTTTTCACTGTTTAAACTACAACAGACCCCTCGGGCTTTATTACTTCTTCTAATTCTCTGTAATTCTGGTTCTTCGACCACATGTGCTTTTCCACAGCATCGGTGCTGGGGTGAGGGGCAGTGAGCTGCTGCAGACAGCTTCCACAATGCTGTTACAAAGCCCAGGCTTCTACCTGCCCACAGTGGCTAAAATCACACTGTCTGCCTCACTCAGGGCATTAAGAGGCGGAGTGGCACAGACCAAGGTGCTCTGGATCCCAGCCCTCTCTTTGGCTCTCTGTCACAGGATTCATGCCACCGTGTACAGATCGCTTGACTCTTCCATGAGCAGGTTCTCTGCCAAACACCACCAGCTCTTGTGCACAGTTGTGAAATCTGTAGCTAAGTCCTCATGCATGGAAAATTCTTCCCAGAATTTTGGGATGTGCTCTCATATTGTGGAACAAGTGCTGAAACTTGCTTATTCCTGAAGTCATTTGGGGACAGATGACATGGGCAAAAGCAAAATGGAAAACTCTGTTTCAGCAGGTTTTCCACTGTAACACAAAATGGTATATCTTTTTTCATTAAAAAATTCATTTCTGCACCAGAAGGGCCCCCGAGCTCCATGATATAACAGGTCCACGAGCTCAGTGCCAGTTCTGCTTCCTCTGCCAAACTTTCCACTGAATTTATCCTCTTGCCAAAGCAAATCGTTTAGACAGTTGTTTATTTAAAAAAGCCATTTTAGCAAGGAGAGGGAAAGCGGGACAGCAGCACACACAAACTCTGCTGTGCTTGCCAACGAAACGTTAAACAGTGGCAGAAGACCTCTGGAAACGGCAGGAATGGGGCTCTATGAGGAGGAGGAGCCATGATAAAAATTTCTTGCTGTCTGTGCTGTCTGCTGTTGTGGGAAGAGCCAATACACAACTGAACTATACCATGTAGCCATGGAACATGAACTGTATTTCCCAGACAAGTACTCTTGAGTGTGCTCTTATGAACACACCAACTCAGTACTGAGGCAGATCAAATAAATGTCTTTTCTCTTTATGGGACAAATTCAGATCAGTTAATGGAAAGAGGCCTGCCAATTTCAGGCAGGGCTGGGTCCAGCTCTTCTTGTGCCTAAATGCTCTTAAAGGATTCTCCCAGGAGTTTAACAGTTACATCGAGTTACAGGTGCTTTAAATATTTCTCATACATAAGATGGCAACCTGCACTGCAGCATCTGAAGTTCTAAATTACTGTACAACATCTGTGTGATGTATTTACCAAATGGCTGGTGGTGTCTTTTGTAGGATACCTCATCTTGACTTTCTCAGTCTCTGTCCTGATACATTCCTTATGCATTTCCCCCAGTGGCTGACAGAAAACAGCAGTCCCCAAAATGCACAACTGAAGTGCACAGCCTGTAATTAGCACTCGGACTATAGCATTTCTTTGTGCTTCATAGCATTCTGCCATTAATGACTATTTTCTTGAATGGTTTTCACTCAGCAAGCTTTCACTGCCTTTCTGTTCTTCGAAACAGTTACTGTAGGTGCCAAGCTTATTAAATGCATGTGCAGATTCTGAACTCCTTTCTCCATCATGATAAATATCTTGCTTGAGAGGAAGTGTCATCAGAAAGACTGGGAATGGACACTTTTCCTACCCACCTTCCCCAGTAGTCTCCACAGTGTCTCTATAGAGAGGCTTAAGTTTGACATTTAGCACAGGAATGGCAATATCTCACCAAGCAGACTTTGTACTCCTAACAAGATCCAAAGTGTTTTAAAAACAGGTTTGTTATAAACCAAGCACCAAGCAGAACAGTTCTGAGGAAGTCTAGTGATCTAAGTTCATACCTGTCAATATTTAAGTACATAGTAAAGCTTCATATAGGACAAATGTCACCTTTTTCAAGTAGAAAAATAAAATTCATACCATAGGAGGTTACTCTTCCTCTGCTTGGGCATTTTCATTGCTTCCCCACAGGAAACAGAGAAAAAAATTTTCATGAATAAAATTCAACCTCTTCTTTCTTATGTAGAAAAAAAAAATCAATTTTTCATCTGTTCAAACAAATAAAAACTGGTGAAGGATTCCAGGGCAGAGTTTCACTTTCTCCTGCCCCCACCTTCTAGTTTATGGGAAATGGCAGAAAACATTATCCCTTGATCTAATCTATATACTCCCTTATAAAGTGGTATTGAAAGTGAGAAAAACACAAAAAGAACAAGAACCAGCTGTGCTAGAAAGCCTGTTTAGAGAGTTGGTCTAAGTTTTCAATCAGTTCTTAACCAAGCCATCTGTTTACTGCATGAAGATAAGTACAGTCACAAGGCTTCCTCTGCAAACATGGATGCCTGCATCTGACAACCTGGCCCTTTAAATTTAAAATATCACTTCCTCCCCGTGGCAACTGACTTTGAATGGTTCTGTTTAAGCAAAAAGGCCAAAAAGGTACTGCATGGGATTGCGAAAAATATTGTCTGCTGAGAAGGTCAGCACCACACCTTGGTAATGGATTGTTTCCATAACTAAAGAAATTACTTTTGCTAATATTGAAAAAGTTAAAAAAAAAATAAAAACTTCCCTAGTTTGAAAAGATAAGTTATATTGTTTTAAATCCCAGCTGAGGAAACATGGATCTGATTAACTCATGGTAATCAATTAGCCACATCTATATTTAGGATATCCAACTCCAGCTGTTAAAACTAGGGCTTCATTATTATTAATAAATCTGTGAGTCAGACCAGTTCTTTCTAGGCTCATTTGGTTATTTCTCAAAGTCCTCCCTGCCCCACTACCTTTTTTGCTCAATTTTCTTTGCTTTGAAAAATCAAAAAAAGAACAGGATAATCAGATGTCTTGGTCCTTCTCTTCCTTTAATTGGCTAGTTCCATTATGTTTCCATGGTAAGAAAAAAGCTCGTGATTCAACAAGCACAGAGAGCCCATTGAGGTTGGAAGATGTTATAAGCATTGCAAAGCACATCTGGTTTGTTGAAAATTTCCAGCTTTTTCCTTTTTTTTTCCTTTTTTAAGAAAGAAAAGAGGAAAAAGAGGAAGAAGAGAGGGCCAAAATAATATGAAGCAAACATGAGAAATAGCTCAACACTGGTAAGGACAGACAGTTCCCTTTCTGGAGTCCAAAAGCAGCTTTTTGCCAGTGGAAGAACCAAAACCATAGGTTGAGCAAAAGTTGGAATGGTGTGTGTTCAAACATAGCAAGGGTGTGTGAGGAGAAGGTAGAGTAACGTTTCCTAAGCATGTTATAGTCATTAAAATAAAACATCTCTTTATGTTGAGTGCTTTATGTTGGCTATGTCTAAAAAAGCATGCAACAACTTCCAGACACACTGGTCTGTCTGCAGGGAGTTTCTCTGGTTATTTTTAAAGCAAAAGAATGGCATTTTCCCTGAAAGTGTCTGATCAAGGAAACTTGCATTGCCGTGCTGGACATGTACCACTTGCTGGTTTTTAACCCCCAAGTGAACTTACAAAGAATCTGCATTGGGTTTTTGTCGTGGTGTGTCAAAAAGAAAGGAGCACCACCATCTTTAACACCAAACCAAAAGTGTGCAGTCTAAACCATGGACAGAGTGAATATCCTTCCAGAAATGTATGCCTAACTATGATGAAGTTGAAAAATTTACCCAGTCATAATACAGAAGCCCCCAAACCACAGAAAACCAAGTATTTCTCAGTAAATTTAGTGGGGTCACAGAATGTAAAATATTTTTTTGTCCTTAGAAAGCCAGTAGAGTGTGAATATTATTATACTGGAAGCAGTTTGAATTTTCTTGAGCAACATGACAACAATGAAAATTGGAAGTGCTCAGGGCCAGGCTGGAGGGGGCTCTGAGTAACCCAGTAACCACACCATGGGAGGTGTCCCTGCCCATGGCTCAGGGGAGGAGGTTGGAACTAGATGATCTTTAAGGTCCCTTCCAATCCAAACCATTCTATGATACTATGAAAAAAATTGTAATGTTATTCTCCCCAGAATTTTTTTACAGCCATAGGGGTGTTAGACTGTCCAGCTTTGCCCTCTGAGTGTTGCAATAGCTACTGCCCCACTGATGTTTGCCAGGGCAGCCCTCACTGAGAGCCAGTGGCTCCTGCGTTTGCAGCTGCAAGTCACTATTACAAAGTTTATCTCCACAGTAAGGAAATGTTTTTGAATCACAAAATAACACCACTGCAGAGGAACTGGACGAATGAGGAGTCTTATTGTCAAAATCCTCAGCCTATATTTTCAAAATCTAAGGCCTGCTGATCCAACAGCACAGCTTTCATTAGTAATGCAATAGGTCCTTTAACACGGAAAGGACTGACACCAGAGTGGAAACAATTCAATCCAAAAGAAATAACACATTTGCTTCATATAGCCAAGCACTTTTAAGATGCCAGCCAACAAGGGCAGATTTGCCATTACATATCATTTACTTTAAAACTTGCCCTTCTCTAAACATTTTCATATGCTTATGATCTTTTCATATAAATTCTTCCTCATTCAGCTGAGAGACAGAGGGATTAGTGCCAAACTCCAGCCATCAACAAAGAACAAGCACCTCCTTAGGTGTACCAATCTGGTAACGGAGACGCAGACAGTGAAAGGACAAAATGATTGCAATAGCACCTGAAGAATAACATGCACATGGTTCTGGGTATGTAAGAAGAATCCAAGAACTTCAGACAAACCACACATGTTTGGGATTTCTATCTTTGTACTGAAATACACCCAGTAACAGAGAAGTGGAAAAGATCAAGCATAGCTGGTGTACCACTGTACCAGCCACTAAGAAGAAAACTCTATCCCAGCTGAAACCAGGACACCAAACTACCACGTACATTTTTAAAGGAAAGAGACAAAGCACAGATGTCCCCAGCTGAACGAGCAGAGCGGAATGTAGTCAGAAGGAGAAGGTAAAAAGATATGAAGGCACCATCACTAACAAAGGACCCCTTTTTCAGCAGTGGCTTAAAAGGCATTCCCTTCCACACCGTGGCAAGGTGTGGTATCCTGTTATGCATACTGCCATTGCAATTCTACGCCACACAAGAATCATGTTAAGGAAGATTAGAAAGAAGTGGGTAAGAGCATGATCCTTCTTTTAATCCTAAAATATGTTCTGAATGGATATAGACCACATTAGAAAAAATAAGAAACTTCAGCCTAAACAATTTTCAGTGTCTATTAAGTTTTCACTGCAGTCCGCGCACCTTAAATTGCTGTTTCCATTTTAATTCAGGCTTTTGACTGAGCTGGTGAAACTCTAATCACTTCAAAAGGAATTCTTACCTTGTCTCGAGCCTCGTTGAGAAGGTCTTCTAACTCTGAGAAGCTGAAACTGGCCACAGTGATGAAATCGCTCATCACGGGAACAAACCTGTCCCCTGATTCTCGCATGCGTCTCTTCTGATAATCCAGTTCCTGAAAGAGAAGTAAGAGATAGAGACAGGCAAGTGTCAAAGATTCCTCAATGATGAGGAAGGGAGCAGGAAAGTCCATCTGTTTCACTCACTGCAGAGCATGCTCTGCTCCCACATTCATCCAGAGCTCTAACTTAGAAACTACTTTCCCACTAATTCAGAAGTTTTTAGGAGAGGTGGGATATAGGAAGGTCCTGGTTACAGTTTCACTTATCCTCAAACAACAACCACTCCCAAGAAAACCATCAACATGCTAAGTTTCTAAAGCAACTTTATAATTTAAGCATCAACTACATGAAGTGCTGCATTTTTTTTTCCTATGCGAAATGACAAATGATAAAGAGCTCTGTGTAGCAAGTGACTTTAGGATTTTTAATAGTGAGTTTTGCAGCATCGTCTCCTCCCATGGCCAATCAAAATGCTGTATACTTGGGAAAATGTGCTCTAGATCTCCTCTTCATTTCTCTGAAAAGCACCAGATGAACAGCCAAAAGACATCAAAATTGGTTCTCCCACTGAAGGACACGTAGACAGATGCCAGGTGCAATATTTGTTAGCGCCCTACTAAGCATTAGCTTGGACGTCATAAAAGTGACAGAGTAATAAACTTGGGCTATTGTGCTAAGAGTTATGGTAAAAGAAAAAAAATACATAAAACCATAGGAAACAAAGATCTATTTGTCTGCTACCTACAAAAAGAAAAATTTTGTTTGTAAGATTCCTTCTTTCTGGCTCAGGTTTTTTAGTTTGAAGCCAAGATTACCCATAGCTATCTCTTCCCTTACTTTAATCATCATGCTTGAAACATGGAGAGAGCCATAGAGCTCCTCAAACTGACTAATTTATAGTGAGACTGGATGACTCCCATGCCTGTGCTTGGCTTGTGTGCTGTTGACAGTCTCATGGGGACAATGAAATTGTAATCCAGGCCTCATCTTTATTCTCAGCTGAATAATCAGTGGGAATGATACAGCCTGACTTTCTCTGTAGGGAAAGCAGCATGAAGCAGCAGGTCAAGTTACGATTTGACCCTCTGTTCCCTTTGGAAAAAATATATTTGTGCTGGCTGCATCTCTAGCTCATGCATGTTGGGTGCTCTCTGTTACTGGTCGTCAAAATACTAGCTCACAGAGCCAAATGGGCAGGTTTATAAGCACCTATGGGAAGGTTTATAAGCATCTATGCTGAGAAACATCTTGGCATTTGCTCCACACAGTGCTGCTGAATGCCACGAATTACTTTGGCCATCAACACTCGAACATCTGACATGATATATCTTTTTGTCTGGTGTGAGTTGGAAAGAGAATGTAACCACCACAAGGAAAGACCACAAAGCAGAAAAGGGGAAGGAAAAGCAATGAGGAGATGGCCAGAGAAAGCCCACAGAAAAGAAGTGCTACTTCCCCTGTTTGTATTACATCCTCTTCTCCACTGGTTTTCCTAACACATCACGAGGGACCTGGGAGCACTGCTCAGTACCTCATTTTGCAGTGAAATTTGACTATGCTACAATCACTTTGAAATGAACCTTACAAATACAAGAAATGTCACTTCTCATGCTTCTATGAATTATGCATATTTTTTTCAGCCACTCTCTTCCATTCCAATTTTGAAGCTTATTTTAGCTGAAAGTTGCTCCACTCTCTCCCTCCCCCTTTCTCTGGCAGGTGAATATAACAATTTTGTCATCTTACCATTGAAAGCTATGGCATTTGGGACTGTTACTGGAGGGCAGTGTTTTTCAAAGTAAAGATTAGGTGGTCTGCTCTTCAATTTCAAATTCAGTTCTTCCCTGCAGAATAATTATCTCAAAATGAAAAAAAAACCTTTAAACCCACACAAGCAACTAGTTTGAGAGCCAGAGAGTGACACCACAGAATAACAAATTCCTCTGTATCTTCTAGAAATGGTCTCTACTAATCACAGTAGCACAACAGAGGCTGGAACTGGCCCTGGTGGGCTGGGCTGCTGGTTCTCTAGAGGGATGAAATGATTCAGTCACAGTAGTAATTTCTCAAGTGGTGGTTATGATCTCCTTGCTGTGTGAGAGAAGATCTCTGCTGACAAAATTCCCTTCCGTTACTTATCTGTCCTTCTGGAAGTGTCCTACACAAAGGCAACAGCTGCATGAATGTCTTGAAAATGATTGTATCTTATTTTTACAAAGAAGTGAGCTGCAAATCCAGGAAGTCAAATGGTTCATAGTACCTTTAAGAACATCTGACTGTGAAACTATTTTTAGCTTTCTATTCTTAAGGGGCCTTGAAGAAACACCAGTCACTGGAGCCAAGGCTGTGGTGAGAACACACTGGAATAGAATCAAGAATCACACCTTCCCCTCCTCCCCCTTCAACCTGACAGTGATCTTCTATTGTTGCTATAGTGCTGCTTTTTACACGCCAGAAAACCACGAACTGAGCAAGCAGACTGGGAGGTGCTGGCAGCCTCAGAAGAAAAATACCATGGCAGGAAGAGGACTGAGGCAGGAAGATGATGACTGTATGGGAAGGAGAGGTTGCCCATGGAACCCATGTAGGGAAAAGAGAGGAAAAATCAGCTGTCAAGGCAAAAGGACAAATAATCTGATGAAAGAAAACAAAACAGAATTAGCTACTCACATTTCAAGGGGGGAGAATTGTCTGTCCTAGCCAAAAACTGGGCCTCTCTTCATGTCCTGAACTCCAAGTCAGGAGCTCAAAATTCCCTTTACAGGTGCTTTTAATTCCCAAACACTGTACTCCATGTATGGAGCAGTATTTCTTCTTATTGCAGCATTCTTCCTTACACCAACAATCCAGAAATAAGGTTGGGAAAGTTTGTTTTTGTTTTTTTTTTTCACAGGAGGATCACTGGTTAATTACATGATGAACTGCTGGCAACAGCCAGACAGCCTGGGGGCCACTGACAGGACAAAGATACCTTCCTCTACTCCAGAGGCAAAAGCAAATTCAGGTCATGTGAAAGAAAAATGAACTCATCACTGTCTTGTCTCATGGTGAATGAGGACTGGAGGGTCCTGTGTTAGTCCCTTGTAAATAGGTAATCCTCGCACAGAAATCACCCAATGCAATTTCCAAAAATTAGCTTTCATTAGTAGCAGGAAAAACACCACCATTGTTGCTTTGCTTGCCAGCTCAGCTGCTTCATCTTTAACTAGTTTCTATCCTTCCCTTTGCCCTCCCAAGGAGTGCTTAGGACAGAGGTTAGGGTTGCATATAACAGAGCACTACCTGCTTACTACTACCCCAAGAGCCATGTGAAACACTTGCTCAGCAGCCATCCATCCCTCAGTAAGAAAGAGCATGAATTTTATTTCTTCTTTCAGTCCATGCCATTTGTCAAACTGTCCTTTTATTTTCCAGGTTGAGATTAAACAAACTTTTCATTAGCCTTAACTCTGCTAAGATCATCAGCAGGAGCTCCACATGAGGAGCTTTTATTTGTTTTTTCTTGGTTAATGCATTCTGGAATGGAATGGAAAGGAATGAAAAAAGAAAGCCCACTTTATCTTATCATAAAATATATAGTGCCCCTGATTCTGAGAGAGATATTGTAAGTGTGGCTTTTTGGAAACCTTCAGATACTTACAGTTTCAACAGCTTTCAATCCAGTCTTTATGTTGTTGACTTCCTTCTCCAGCTCTACCAGGCTGCAGAGGAGACAGATGAAACAAAAAGAGCAGTGTTACACAGGGGTACAGGAACTGTGCAGCAGCACAGACCACTGGCCCATCACGTCTGGTATCCGGCCTCTGGCACCAGCCACGCCAGATGACTCAAAACGAGGGGAAAGGGATCTGTTGATGCTCTGTGCTACTTTTTGTATGAGATGTAAGATGAGGCAGACCCTGCTTGCCTGTGGTCACACTGAAGACTGGGATTTTCCTGGGAAGGAAAGGGGGATTTGCCCTCAGAACATCTGCCCTGCATGCTGCGCCTGACCCTTCAACCAGGAGCGTACGCCGCAGGGCCAGCTTGCAGTGATCAGCTGACACATAAGCAAGGAGTACAGCTTTAGCACACACATCACTGGAGTCTCAGATTATCTCTGCATATGATTCTTACACCACATAACTACTAAATCCCATTAGCAGTACATTCACATGTGATTTTTTTTTCTCCCTCACAGTCCAAACATTGTTTTTTCCATCTGCACTTCTACCATATGGTAGTCCGGGCCAGCTTACACTGTAACTGAGCACAGCAATGTACTGTTAATGTTCATACATGCTTCCCTAGACACAAATGTTACATGGAATTTCTTCTCATCATATATAAATGTTTCTTTTTTTCCTAGGACTTGTGAGCAAAATAAGTCTTTAATTTCCAGATAACTAGTGAGTACCTACTTGTGAGTCAGCAGGCATCCCCTCCAAATATTTGGGGTGTAGTAGCTTACATCTCAAAAACACCACTAAAGCTTTAATGCATGCCTTTTAAGTGTGAAAATACATTAATTTTTCACTTGTCTTTCGTTAGTTGGACTAGTCCCTTACACAAAGAATCATGTCTGGGTAAATAATATGCATAATATTTTTTGAGCACTGCTTTGAAAAGAGAAAAAAAAAAGTATTTTGGGGGATGTCTTCTGTATTGATTTTTCACAAACACTTCCAGAAATGGACCATTGACTTTTTTGCAGAAAGTATGATGCTTTCCATATTTCTGAGCAAGACTGATTTGTGCAAAAGTTTGAACAATCTTCCTGAAAAAGGTTTTCTGTAGCCTCTGTGCCTAACTGACCCTATCTTAGAAACAAGCCTGCAATTACCCAGAAAAAATAGCACACTTAGATGAACAACCATATAATATGGTAAGTGAATTACAAGCAACAGCCAGCCTAGTTAGAATGTCTGATTCAGAAAAAAAGTAAATACAGGCATATCTAAGTAAAGCTATCAATTCAATTATCTACAACAAAGGCATTACAACTGTAAGGCTGGTCATGGGTTTAGAAGACAGAAATGAAAAAAAAATATAACTAAATTAACAAAAATCACTGGGAACTCCAGCTCTGAGAAGTAATAGCACTGGACTTACTTGACTTTTGCTGCTTCTGGCAGATGCTGCAACTCAGATTGGATATCTAGGATATCTGGATAATTCTTTTCAAAGATCATAATTAAGTAGTGCAAGAGTGTAATGTTCCTAAAGAAAACAAAATAAAAACAGAAGGTAGAAATGAGAAGGAAGATGGTCATGAGAAGGAAAGGACAGTGAAAGGATTGTGACAAATTAGTGAAAAATATTTGGGTACGAAATGTGCTTGCTTAAACAAAATAAACAATGTATCAGCAGTTAGCAGCTGTGCTACTGAAAGAAAAGTACAAAGAACTGGAATGGATTAGTCCTTTATGAACCATCCTTCCTAAAACCTCAAGCAATATACTGTATCCTAATTTATTCTGGAAACACCAGCATGCTTCCATCCATCTGTGTAGATGGTGTAATAGAAAAGAAAATTGCATAACACAGTATAATATTTGTCACCAGATACTTCAGAGAATAAACAACTAATAGCAGTAAAGGGACATTAGCTTTTAAGAAAGAGGCAAGCTGTCCTCAGAGGTAATGTGGGAAAAAAAAACCTGAGAGTTGACTAAGAAGAAAAAAAAGTTCCTGAAGACTGGGAAAGCTGCAAAGAATACTGCAGTAATGAAACAGCAGAGCTTATGTGTCCAACACAAAACCAGCGGCAGCCCAAGCAGGAGCAGATAGAATTGAGATGTATGAGGGATGCAGGAGAAGGTTTAAGCAAATTTGTAAAGTAAACAAGGAATTCTGCGTGTAAAGAGGACAGCCATAACAGCTACTTCAGTTGGCTATTATGTGGTTAACTGACAGGGAAGATAGCAGGTGGCCACTGCTTCATACAGACTGGAGCCTGGGAGCTGGTGAGAGAACAGAATCTGCACAGGACATCTAATACATGGAAAAATCAAGCCAAGCGACATTAAGGCAAAAAAGAGTTCAACATTAGCTATGCAAGTGTTAGCCTTGGAATACAGAAAAGGACATTTTAGTATTCAGAGCAGTACCCTGTTAGTTCAAACTCTATTCGGAAGGGATGAATTTCTTATGATATTTTACTGCCATCATTCATTCTGTCATAGCCTGAAGTAATTTAACCACAACTATGGTCTCAGCAGGTCTTAAAATTCAAGGAAGGTGCAAGTTAGTAAGAAGCTGCATAAGAGATGTCCAAGGAAAACCTCAGTGCTGCTGGAGTTCAAAAGTCATATTCTCTGCCCAGTCTCAGCTGGATTAATTTCCAGAACCAGTATAGGAATATGGGGACAAAACATAGAGTAGCTATAAAGACCTGCAGTCCATGTCAATGGACATTCCCAAACCAGCTGTTTTCCTTATCTGCCCTAGATACAACCAGGATCAGTCTTTCTGAGTTATGCCTTGTGGTTTCATTAGTGATGTACATAGAGAAAAAGTTTGAGACAGTCCTGCATCAGAAACGTATGCCATGTTTTATAGGACACATAAAATTGTTCTCAGATTTTTTTTTGTGTTTTCTTTTTTTGCAAAACCATGGCCATAAAACTTTGGTAGAAAGAGAAAATTCTATAGAAATCCTCCTTCTCCCCAAACTTATTTCAGTTTTTGTGAAATACATTTTGTCATCTATGGATAAGGTTGAAGAAACGCAATCCAACATCAGATGTGCATTATCCAGAGAAACAGCAGAATGTGGTTGCTGTGTTAATAGCTGGTCTTAATTGCTGCAGAATCTTTAAGAGTGAAAAGCACTACTTAAATGCCAAATAAGACATTATGTTCAATTGTCTACAGAGCAAAAACCAAACAAAAACCCATTTTCACTACTACACTGAGCGATGCAGCCGCACAGTAACTGATGTATTTACAGCCTTTTACCCTACCTGTCTATGCTGGATTTGGTGTCTGCAATTTTGTTCAGGCTGGAGACTTTGAAGCCATAAGCACTTCCCCTTTGGCCTTTGTTCATGTAATTCCCGAAGGCAAGAACTACCTCCAAGAGTTGCCTCAAACGCTTGCTTCGGATGAGTTCTTTGGATGCCAGAAGAATGGCTTGAAGAGAGCAAAAAGAGAACATGTTATTGCACTGTGGCTGTTTTTAACATACTTGGGCCCATAATTTGAAATACCCTGAATACTGTTTGCACAACTGCTGCAACACTGTGTACTGTCCTTCCTGCACCCATACACCCCCAGAATGAGGACAACTGGAAGAAAAAGGCACTATATAAAACTTGTAGGAAGCTCCTCTGAACATAGGACCAAGGCTGCTCTCCTGTTGCCTCACACTCTAAAAGCACAACCAGTGAGAACAGAGGGAAGGCTTGAGCTCTTATGAAAATGCAGAGTAGAATACGCTCACTTCTTCTCTGCAATAACCATGGATGTGGTACAGAAGCCATACACCTCCCCTGCTTCTAGGTTACACATTCCCAGATTATCAGTGTCCTGAAGTATCTATTCTAAGAGCCTGTCATGGTTTAGGACTGGCCCAATGCCAGTGCCCCCATGAAAATGTGTTTTCTTTAACTAACTGTCTCCCAAACGGAGACATTGCCCTTTGAAGAGGGAAGGTGCAAGGGCTTGAGGGTGAGAAGGGAAGACTGACCTGCACAGAAAGGCAGCTTGAAAGTTTTTAGCAGCTCAGCACAGCCTGACAGCATGCTGTCATATTTCTCAGGTCATATTTATAGTGTAACAATCATGAAACTGACTTTATTAAGTCAATGGGTGAAAGAAGAGTGTCAGGAAGAATTAATTTCTTAGGATATGACACGCCTTGGGCTCACTGGCTCTGCAAACATAGCATGCATGTAACAGCATCTCTTTTGAAGACAAGCCTCTCTTGACCTTCCCTGCCCCTCTTCCCAACTCCTAGCAAAAGCTTTATTAACCATACCTTCCACTTTTGGTTTTGCTTCTGCCAGCCTCTCCGGAAACTTCTTCTTAAAGAATAATGCTTGCAGCCTCTGCTGATAGTGGTCAATCCTGCATGAAGGGCAGAGGAAAGACAACACTGAACTGGAGCTCTTGAAGCCCAGGGCCAGTATGCTGCCCACATAATCTAATGGTTGGATGTTCAGTCCCATGAAGCCAAAGACATAATTCAAACATATAACACTACATAATCAACCTTGTTATGAAAATGAGTGACTTCAAGTCACGTTTTGCTCTCAACTGAAAAGGAGCTGGAAAAATTCCCACTACATTCAAAATATAAGAGTCATGGGAGATGCCAGCTACACCTCAATTAGCAGAACAAAATGTTGATCCTCATCAGGGGTATAGCAAAGCTGGAACAGGAAAGAGGGTCAGAGGATGAGGAGATGAGATAACGTAACAGAAAAAGGGATCTATATGAAATCCTGACTACAGGATTTCATGGCTACACTACATCTGATACTTGGATCTGCATTCCTTTTTGTGAACAAATTTAGGCAGAGGAGGCAGATTTCTGCTTGTTGTCAGGGCACAGGCCCTTATGCAGAGAGTGCTTCTTGTCAATAAAGCTCGTGTCATGAACGGAAATATTTGTAACATTCACAGGCTTCTGGCAAACACAGGGTATAATGCTGGCCCACAGTTTTGCACATTCCCCCCCAGTGCCAGATGATCCATTTTCAATAACAATTACAGCTGCTTCCAAGGAGTCCTGCATGCACTTTCCCATAATGTATCAAACAGACCTGCTCATTTCAAAGAGGAAACGATCCGCTCGGGCCATGCGCTCGATTTCGTGTTTGTGCTCCTCCAACAGGTCAGTATCGCTCTTTTCAGGAACAAACTTCAGTAGCTAGAGTGAGAGATACAAACCAAACACTGAGATGTGAGATCCAAGGAAGATGAGAGGGGGACAGAGGAGCACAAACAAACCCTGGTGGAGAGAGAGCCCTTAGATTTTTCTGCAACCACTGGGAAGCATTACATTGACTCAGCCGTGTGACCATAACTTCAAAAAAGTGCAGCTGTGTCTACAAAACTGACCTCTTCTAAACCTTTGCTTGCTGTTCTGTCTTTATCCTTCACTGACCCCATTAAGATTAATTTTTAATTCTATGGGGAATTTCCCATTTCAAAATCCTAAAGGCCAAGTGCTACTGCAACTTACCCAAGGGGAAGTACAGAGAGAACTTGATTCCCACAGCACTGCCTGGAGTTTAGATTGGTGCAAACAAGAGCAGGATGTGTCCCAAACAGAGTGAAGTACCCATCGTGCCTATCGTAGAGTACACACAAAGCCTCATCTATCTCTCTCGGGTATGCCCTACACTGCTGAAACAATAAACAATAACCAAGCAACTGGATATGCGTCTGACACTGGCTGCTATTCATATGCTGACCTTAAAAGCTCATACTTTGACACATTTTTGACATATCTGGTGGTAGTTGTGCTTTAGTATGGTTATAAATACTGCCCTGCACACAGCCTCAGTTCACACCCACAAAAACCGCTCACAAGGCATATGAAGCATTCTGCCTTTTATCACTTGTTAATACTCTGTTGCACTCCATAAATATGTGATATTCAAAGGTGTGGAGCATCAGAAGCTTGCAGTGACTTCTGGAGCAGCTGTGGTCATTCAGATAACATGACAAGTAGGCTATAAATTTCCAAAAAGAAAAAGCTTTTTGTGCATGATTAAACACTGTGACTGCACAGAAAGAAGGAATCACATTTATTAGACAGTTCATAATTATAATGTTTTGTACACTCCTAAGGAACTTTATCACATGTCTCTTTGGTCAAAGCATCATCTATCACCTTCTATAAATGGAAATTGAGCAATGGTGGTGTACTTGTGGGGTTTTTTTCCTCACAAGTTATACAGTCAACCAGGTGCTGGGGATTGAAGTCCCTGCCTCCCCTGCTAATGTTCCTGCAAGATCCCTTCTAGTCCTGGCTCTAACCATTGACCTACATGGCCTGGTTCCTGGCAATTCGTGATAGAAAAGGCAGGTAAAGAAGGAAGATGAAGAAAAAGAAAAGAGAAAAAGAAAACAACAGCAACAAAAAATAATCAGCAGGAAAAAACAGAGATGGGAAAAATTATGGAAAAGAGAGGACAGAAAAAGAAACCTCATACTGCCTGTAATCATGCAAATTTTGCATCAAGAAGAGAAAAAGTTACATGACAAAGGTATATCCCACAACACTGGGAAAAATACTTTTCTCATGTTCTCATGTGCAGCTCCACTGACATGACAGGGCCAAGTTTTCATCTGCAGAAAAACCAGCAGTGCCAGTACATACATCCACTTGAGAAAAGGCAGTGAAGGGCCTAAAAATAAGTTATATCTGACTTGAATCTTTCTCACCTGCTCAAGCATATCTTTCGCTAGGTCTTCTTGTTCATCCATCTTCAAGATTGCTTGTCTGATTTCTTCATTAGACAGCTTCAACCTTTCAAAAGTATCAACATTGTACCATTAGTGCAAAGTTTAAGTGACTCTGACAATTCAGAAAGTAGGAAGCCTGAAATGCTGCACTAAACAGGCATGAAGCAACCACAGCAAGCTCTACTGTGAAGTTGCTATTCTAGAATATTCAATAAGAACAAATCAGTTCTAAAGACAAGGGTTTATGGATAATATATTTTTATCTTCTTCAGCTAATCATACACACATCAAAAATGAGATGGTGATTAATAACAATCAAGTCCTCAGAGACCAAAAGTACTTCCAAGCTCCCCCATACTGGATACCTCCCCCATTAAGTTCTTTTGCTATAGTAAAACCCTTCATGTCCGTGTGAATTCTGACTGTGAGCTCATGTAACACTGTGACTTGTGAATATTAAAGTATCTCCCAGAGTAACAAATAATGTGACTGAAAACTCCCTTACTGAGAAAGGGTTTTCTTGCAAATCTGCCTTGTGCTAGGCAAATTCACTCTGTCAGCCATGACAGATGACAAATAAACAGATAGCATCTGCATATCCATGTTTCATATCGTGAAACAAGCTCTGAAAACAAGAGCTTTTTAATGTTATCTGAGGTACTAAGGTTGCACTCTCCTTACCACCTACTCCTGTCAATCTGTGTACAATGAGTAGGAGTCATCAGCTACAACTGAACACAGAATCAAAAAAGAAAAGAAGTCTCAAGGTCTCCACTCGAAATCCAGGGCAGATTAGGAGGAGTCAAAATTTGTGATTACCAAGATGTTGCTTGATGGATACCTGAAATGAATTTGGTGGTTCTCAGAGTAGATGCTGACAAAGAAATGCACCAACCACAATCCATGATACTCAGTCATTTCAGGAGAGTAGGGAATATTGAAGTGAACCACAAAGGAAAAGCTATCCACAAGAAAAACTCAGTTTTGGGACTGAAACAATAGAGTGTAAAAAGAAGTATGTGAAGAGTGAAGTCTACAGTCTCCATGGACCTTCTACTATCAATATAACTAATTAACAATAGAAAGAGAAAATGCAAATATAAATAAGAGACAGGCTGATGCATGAGGAAAAATGTTTTAGTCTTCAGTGCTAAGAAGTTCCATGTTGAAATTTCACAATGTCATTGACATTTGGATAGAATCATATTTTTGGAACTAGGTAAAAGCAAAAGAAAAAGCTTTATTTTTACAGACAGGAAATAACTAAATTGAAGAAACTTACAATATTTTAATATTGCCCAATATAACCAACAGCTGGAAACTAAAATATGAATCAACAGACATTTGAAATCTTGTAAGTATTACATCTCTGAATTAATTGCTCTTATTGTGTTCCAAGATGGTCATCATGTCATCTTTCTACAAGGAGGGAAAACTGATACCAGCTAAGCAAGATAAAGTACTGAATTTCCAGAAAAGCTTCATAATTGGGCCATGCTCAGATGAGATATAAGGATTAATAGTTTTGCAATGAAAAGGTTGGAAACTTTTTTCTTCAAGTCATTAGTTTGACTCTGGATCGAAAAACCACACTACAGTACATGGGGTTCTGCATAAAGTTCTACAGCCTCAATCCGAAAGTGGAAGGGTTACTTTTGGCTTAAAAAGTGAATTGTCAAGTCTATGGCTATGTGACCCTGAACTGATAAAACACTGTGACTAGAGAAGGGCTGAAACTGGTGGCTGTGGGCCTGGTCCCTAGGAGACACATACACACATGCCCAAAATAAAAAAAAAAAGTGCTACATTTTGTTGATTATTTTTCCTCTAGAAAGCACCTTTGCATTTTCCAGAATCTGCAGTCTGCAGATTAAGACTTAATTTGTAACACAAGCACACAGTCTGTGAGAGGGAATGAAATAAAGCAGCCTAATTAACACCAGGGTGGAGGGGGTTTGTTGCTACTTTCACAGAGTTTAAAAAGAATGAGGTGCGTTTCATGTGTTTTTCCCATTACTCCCATTACACAGTGGATGCACCTCTGTGGGTATTTGGGGGTGCAGTAAACAGAACCAAATAAACAGGTCTGAGGTACATCAACACAACAGTGTTGCATGTATTACCACTGACCTTGCTGTTCTGTCCAGAAGCCCGAGGATTCCAAGCTCCTCTGTTTGCTGCCATTCATCAGCACTAAATACACTTGAAAACATCTTCTGTTCAAGAATAATTGAGAGCCCCAAGGACAGAGAGTTATACAAACACTTTCTTGGATGATTCTGTGCCCCGCCAGCCATCAGCAGAAAAACATCTGGTTTGAATGGTTTAGCCCACAGCAGAGAAAAGCAGAAAGTTTGCCAGTCCCCTGCCGAGAAGCAGTTTAACTTGGTCACTTACAGGACTGCAACAAGGTCATGGTGCCTGCAGGTGTGCATCCTAGATTATTACCAATCTAATTACTAGTACGGATGGATTTACAGCAGAACAATCTTACTCTTCCAAAACAGGCTTGTTCTTCTTCTGGGACAGGATGCCTTTCAAAAGCAACAATGACACAAAACACAGATCTTCCCACTTACAAACTGTCTGAATAACTGGCCAAAGAATTGTTAATCAAGTGATTCTCCTTGTATTTTCAAAACTCATGCCCAGCCATGCAGCAGATCTTCAAGATGGCCAGCAGTAATGTGAAACAGATGTGCTGCTTTTAAACAGAAACAGGTGAACTGATTAAAGAAGAACCTAAAGCAGATGCGTAAAATCTTTCCATTTAAAACTAAAAAGAGGCATCCCTCAGAGCCTAAAACTCATATGAGAGAGACAGCAAAATTAAAGTGGAATTGTGGCCCAAAAATTTACACTACAGAAATTACATTTTGGTATCTCTTGGAAAGCTGCAATGATTTTCTTACAAGCTTTGCAGATCCAGGCACTCTTCCTCCAGCTGCTGGAGGTAACTCAGTTTGGAACAGCATACAATTCAAGCTGTATTCCCTCTTTATTCCCTCTGCCTTACACTTCTTGAAATCATGTATCCTGGGATCACGACATAGGAAGTAAATATGACCAGAAGAAAACACAGTGCCCCTTTCCTCAGCTGCAGCACATTCATTCATAGCACAGATACTGCCTGTTTTTGTTCAACAGGAGCCTGACACTGGCCAGATGAGTAAGGAAAAGGATCTTTACCATGAATACTCCCTCCTTCTTCCCTCACCCGTACATCTGGTGGCAGTATATGGAAGTCCAACTGCTTGAGTCATCTTCAAGCAATGTTAAAGCTCAACAAGTACCAAATAACTTCTGATATGGTACTTAGCCTGCCTCCCTCTATCCCCTCTGGCATCATAAATAATCTCTATTGACTCTGCAGAGTAATTCATCACTAATCTCCCCAGGACACCTCGATTGATTTAACACCAGCTTCACTTGCAGACATCAAGTGGTTTATTGTTTCGTCCTCTTGAAGAACGCCAGCAGCCTGACTCGGAACATGCCTGGGAGACATGTTGCAGTTTTACATCAACTTCCCTTACAGACATCCAGCGCTCGCTCATTTTTTCTCCTTAAATATACCCATTGATTTAACTCACAGTAACATCCCCCCTCCCATGAATCAAAGCAAAATGCTTGCCACTCATTAACCATCTCCCTGTCCGAGGAAAAAGTGAGTTACGTCATGGGCTTGTTCCTTGGATCTTTCTTAGCTTTTGAGAAGGAAGCATACTTTCCCACTAACAGAGGAATGGAGTTTTGTTGCAGCTGTGTTAAGTTCCCATACCACAGGGATCACAGATCCACTGTTCCTTTTACCTTGGAGAAGAGGACCAATTATCATGTATCAAGGACATTTTATACCACCTAATGAACTTACAGTGCTCCCAACAGATGCCAATAGTAGTAGCTGCAACAGTGACAGGCACTGATTGACACTTAGCTACATCATAAGGCCAGTTTGTACAGCTCACCCAAATCTTAGCTTTTATTGACTGCAGAATTCTCCATCTCCACAAGTCCTTTCACACAGGCTACTAGTTAATTCATTCCCAAACTTTGTGACTGAGACACAAGCCTTTAACTCCTGAGCTCTCCTAAGGCTCTGTACAGCTCCCAAGCTGCAGGCTTTTCAATATCTATGTTTTGGTAATACTGATTGTCACTACTCCATAAAGGCCTCCTCTCAGAAGCAGCACTCAGGAGCCAGGCTGGTCTAACTGCACATTCAGCCAGAAAGATGCAGCCATTCTTTCCACATCCTCTTAGCTCAGTTGCCCACTCATCTCATTAGTGAAGTGCTTTATCCTTTCTGGGATAACAGCTGGGACATTTCACAGGTACATCTTACACCATTATATCAACATGTTGGAAAAAAAATCCACCAGTGCTTTTTCAGAATATCACTGTAAAAGTATTCTGGCAAGTACAGAAAGAAACAGGCTTTTCTTTTCTTGTTCTCCTTCAGCAAAAGCTCATGAGTAACCAAGCAACTTTGCATTCAAATACTCTCAATTACCTTCCAAGAAGGATCTGGAGATGACTATCTTTCTGATACAAGAGGAGTAAAGCAGGACCAAATATGGGAATCCCCAAATTACCATGAGATATTGATGAGGCATTGGTTCATTTTTTTATCACAACTCTACCTTTGGGTTCCTAGTTGTGATCTCAGACAGGATAGCACTGACTAACATGTTCAGTTTGTCTTGGAGTATCATACTCAGCATAGCAGGTAAAGCCATTTATTGTGGACTTTTATTTAAAACCAAAAAATCTCTCCAGGAAACCAGCAGGTGCTGATTACTGCCCAGTGTTTTTCAATACAGCACACTGAGGAACAGCAACGCTGAGTCAAATCAGCTCTTTCTGTATCTGTAGCCCAGAATATCGTACTGCTTCAAATTTACCTTAAAACAAGGGTGAACACTGAATTGTCACATGGCAGAAAGGCACATGGGGACTGGGGCAGCGCAAAGCTGGTACACGGAGACTGACATTGGCTGAATAGCTTGTCCCCTTAATGTCTCAACTGAGAGAGTTTAAAAGCACTGAGGAGGTACAGTGATGTGAGAAAAATAGTTTATCTCTTTTGTATTCTCATTGGAAATTCTGCACAAGCCTTTTTTCTTCTCTCTTATTGATGTTTGAATTGACAAAGCCATAAACATTTGGTAAACCTGCCTGCTAGTACCCATCTAATGTCACATTCACATTTAAAACTATTATTGTGTAGTCAGATTCTGCCTTCTGCTACTACTGGTTTTATGACATTTTGCTAGCACTCCTACTGTTTCCATCCTCTTGAGAAGGTTACTGCTGACTCACTGCACCACGGAAATAACAAACACATCACATTATTCAGAAGAACACTGATATAATTATTTTGCTGGAATTCATGCAAAATAATGTGCACAAAAAAGTTCCATAAGTATACATTCAGCCTTCTTCCATGCAAGATGTCTCAAAGAACTGAATCTCTCCAGAGCATTTCACAGAGCAAGACAGTGAACAATACATATCTCGGGCATGTTCTGCAAGAACATTTAAAGAAATGGCACTACAAAAACAGAGCAGCGAAAATATTATCAATTACTTAAGTAATGGAGGCAGGGAGAAGCCATAGTGGTGAGAGAGGTCAGAGAAATTTCCAGCTGCCAGGTGAAAGCAGGGAAACATGGGGATCTAGGATGACTCTTCCAGACCACACAAGTCTGACAACAAAACTCCAGCCTGGTGGAAACTGAAGACATCAAGAAATTAATGAGAGATAGCAGATTTCCAGCGTGATAAAAGTAACTGTATGTTTGAAGCACCATTAAGAAAGCTAAATTTGAAGCTGGTGGGTGCCTGAACTCACCACAAACAGATGGTTCCATGTCCTGGTTGAACTATGGCCTACTAGAAGTACTGTGAGATAAACTCATCTTACTCTTTTTTAAGATGGCCTATGGAACAGAGCTTTGTTTTAGATCCATCAGACTCTATTAAACAAGGACAATTTAATCCTTTCTCTGCAGGAAAACTGAAAGATGCTACTGTTGAGCAGTTGAAAGAGATATCTTTTTATGGAAATAGAGATGAGATCAGGAAGGAAGATTTATGAATTTGTTAGATGTCAGCAAAAATCAACTAGCAATTCCATTTTCATCTCTTTTCAGCCTACCATTCGGCAGTCTCTCTGCAAAAGAAAGCAAGAGGCATCTATTTCTCACTCCTGAGAGGTTTTGGCTTGTTGGAACATATGAAATATGAGCTCTGCCTGACCCCTTCTAACACTGTGTTAGTAAAACAAAAACATTTGAGTAGGGGAGGGAAAGAAAACCCAACCCATGCAGCTATTCCACTTTAAAGGACACAACGGTTTAGTGTAAACAAAGGAGGAATAAACTACAGGGATATATGCACAGTAAGAGTCAATTGGAAACAGCTGTTGGCAGATACTGTGGCAACCTGAAATCTGGGGCTGCAGCTCCGGGTTGCACAAACTCCTTTTGTTTGTCACCAGTTTTAAATCCCCTCTCACTGCATGTGTGTGCACACCCCCATGCATGTGTGTGAGGCGTGCTACAGGAGCAGCAAGTGCATGGCAGCAAGCAGGGATGATTTGGATGGGAGTGTCTCTCCTTCAGGTCTAACCTCAAGGAGGAAGAAGTGGGGTAATGAAAAAACCTGCAAAGGGGTTATAAAGCCCTTTCAACTATTGTCTGCAGCCATTCCTCCCAATTCCTGTCTTTAATATTAGAACCATATAATGACAAACTGCAAAAAAAGAGGCAAGAATGAAAAGGTGCTGTTTTAGTTCCCAAAGATTTTTGCTTTTCTGGTTGCATTTAAAAGGGAAGTTTGGGGAGGAATACCAATCCTGGGCCAACCTGAAAAATATTTCTGATATTCTGGGTGTAACACTATCTGTTACAAACATTAAATTATCTAAGCCAGTGGGATAGCCCTGGCAGGTGGTGTTTCCAATACCACAGCAGCAAAGTTAACAGAGCACAGGGCAAATTTGCAGGCTCCATAGGGACACCACAGTCTCCAAGTCTCTATCCTCCATGTTAGACCTGCTAACAATAAGAGCAGGATATTTCCTAGTGAAGAAGCTGACAGTCACAAAACACAGCTTTTCACCTCTGGTTTGAATCCAGACTAGCAGTTCAAGGTGCACTAACTTCATGGCACACCTGGAGTGAACACATGCCATGTATCTTGAAGTGCAAGATTCATGCTTCAGTGACCTGGCTGCTGGAGGCAGCAAAAAGACAAAAAATAGAAACTGTCCCTTCTCTCTTTCTGTATAGGGAGGATTCTTCTCAGGTAAGATTGCTCAGACTTGCACAGCAGAGGAGGTGAATGTTGAAAAACATGCATTGCTGCTGTCCACATTGCTTTTGTTTTGCAGACAGAAGATTCTTACAAAAAAATAACTAGTGCCACACCAAGTCAGGGACCACCTTCCTGGATCCTCCTCAGCCCAGCCAACTGACCACATGATGTTACCACTTCTAGGAAATGTTCCACCTGCTTACAGAGTTAATCTGAACCCCAGACACAATTCAGTAGGTCTGTCAAAGCATGAAAATCCTGTTGTCCATCTCTCTGCCCTAGCCTCAGCCAGGTGCCAACACCAGCAAAGACGTGTTGGCAACTGCTGCAGAGAGAGAGATGAAAGCCTTTCCTCATTGAAGATTTGGATGGTGGGGTCCTGCTGACATGCAGGCTCATACCACACAAGTAGGATAATGACTACCTCCACGGGTTTCACTAAGCAAGGGAAAGAACTCACTCCAAGTCCTGGTGGTCTGGCTCCAACCTTGCTTTAACTGTTAGCTTCCTCGAGCAGACAAGCATCACATCCATATGAACCCATATTTTCTACTGCCCAAGGAAACAGATTTGCTGCTCAGTACTGCCACAGCTTTGCCAGGTTTTGTCTCCAGCCTTGCTGTCCCTCCTCTGGTAGGAAAGGCAACTTTCTCTCTTTGATCAGTGTCTGCACAAATCTGATAGTGACAGACCTCAAACCCAGCACTCATATTGGTAGAAAGGCATGAAAAAATATAGAGGGCCCTGATGTCACTGCATTGAATGCATTAGCCACTGCAAGAATACACAAAGGCAACTCTTGGCTTCAAAAACCTAATTTACAAATAGAAGACTTAATTCTTCACAGAATATTCTGATTTGGAAGGCACCCACAAGGATCATCGAGTCCAGCTCTTTAGTAAATGGCCCATACAGGGATTTAAACCACAGCCTTGATATTATTAGCACCATGCTCTAACCAGCTGAGCTCATCTCAGGGTTTTGAATATGAATGCCTGTGTTTACCACCCTTCTCACCACAAGTCAAAAATGAACATCACACTCAGCTCTCCTCTATTCCAGGGAGATGGTCAGAGCAACATTTAGAAAGAAACACACAGAACAGAGACAAATGACAGACACAGAACATGGGGGACACATTACTTAGAGTGAAGTGCAACCACTGTCAAAGAGCTGCTTTCATCTACCAATGAGGACTGATCACTTTCTGATGATGAGTCTTCAGATAAAAGCTGATGCCCACCTGTTTGACACACAAAATGTGTGTGTGTATATTTATTAAGTGATGTAACACGTATGAGAAACATGCTTTTATGACACCATAAGAGAGTTTTATCTGAGGCTCTGCAGGTATTAAACAGCAGATCTAGCTGGGAAAAGAAACACATCCATATGTTTAATTTCAACCCCTCTTGCCTCTGCATTGATCATGGCACACTTTGTGAGCTAAGGCTTAGCACACTTACTTGGAAAGGAGAATGACACAATTCTGGGCCCTCCGGCCATCAATCACAGAGAGCTCTTTCACCTTTCGTGTGGAGAGGTAAAGGTCTTCTGTTGAGCCCATCTCTTTCTGCATGTATTTCAAAAGGGAGGGAAAACAATCAGTATTATGTTTCTCACTCAAGACTGACAGACTTAGCTCAGTGTAATGAACAAACCCATCCCAACTTAGAAAAATCCACCCACACGATAAGAAAAGGAGACAAAGGCAGAAAGCATGGGGGTAGATCCTGTGTTACTAGACAAACAGAAATCATTCATTAACACATATAAGCTCATCTTTGATCCCAAATACTGGACCTGATTTTGACCTGTTGGACTCACTCTACCAACATCACATTATGTTAATGTGAAAAATGGGCATGATAGGAGAATCAGGCACATTATGATGAAGCCCAACGGTGTCACAGCATATCCTTCAGCAGCCACCTCCTCCAGGGGTTACACAACATTCTTTAAAGGCTGCAGCACAAGCAATAAAACCCCTTCTGTTATGTCTTCTGGCTGCCATTGGACCTGACCAATCCATATTATATGAGAGATGCAAACAGTAGAGCACGATGTCATTTATCTTACTAAATATATCTTACATATCTTAAATGGTAAAAATCTACATTGAAACTATCTTCTCTTTTAAAAACTAATTAACACATTTAATCATACAGAAATCACCCTTTTCCAAAGTTGTCTGTATATCCCTATTGCGATACTCATCACCTCAAAAAAACCTTGAAAATCCAGTCCAGAACATTTGTCATAGCACACAGAGATAAAATATTTGCAAACTCAGTCTGACCATCCAGTTTTTATTTTCCCAGCTAACTGCTGCAGGAACCATTTAGAAAATGCCTTTTCATGACATCCATACTGTCAGGCCTTGGGATTTTGAGATTTACCAGAATAATATAGCTTTGAATGCACCCATCAAATAAGCAACATGACTTCTTTTTTTAGCATATAACAGCAAGCATGCTGAGTCAGATCAAAAGGTCCATCTGCCCCAGCATCCTGTCCCTGGGAGTGGTCAATAGCAGATCCTCAGGGAAACATGTCAGATCATGGCAAGCACACAGAATGGGTGCTTCCCAGATTTCACTCTCAGGACTCAAGGTTCTGCAACTCAAGGCTTACTTACATCAGCATGACTAATGTCTAAAGAGATTTTGACACCCAAGCATTTGAGATTTCAGTGTAAATCATAGGTTCATACTGCTAGTTGTCACTTCAGTTATTGTTACAGTCAGCTACCACAAATCTGTGTTTCTCCTGGATATCCAAAGGACTCATGCAGCCACATCCAAAAGTGCTGCAGTGAGCCACCACCAATAGAAAGTGACATTTTTAAGCAGGTACAAGGCATCAGCTGAAGACATGCGCTCAGTAAATTCTTCTAGATGTGCCCAAAGCATCTAGCTTGGCAGAAATAAAATTGCAATGCTACTCAATATATCAAATAGTGTTTCCAAAAAAAGACAAAATTGTCATTGGGTAAGTTTATTATTTCTGAGAGAATAACCAACAATACCAACAAGAGGAGTGTCCCCAATATAACCTGGCATGTAGAGATTTCAAAGTTTTCTTACGTTTTCTCAGTTTATAGGGAGGAAGTCAGGGAAATATGGAGATGGGCAGCTGTTGAAAGGAATAAAGCTACTTTCTGGTCAGTGCTCTTGGTTTAAAAGCTTCACAGTTCCTCAGTAGCTAATATTTGCCGACAAGGACGCCTGGATAGTGACAACCAGCACCCATCCCAAGGGGGAAAAAAAGTTTCAGCCTTAGGCTATATACGTGAGGTGGGGGTTTAGCCAGATTTCATTAAAGCCATCCAGCAGGAATTGATATAATAGTGTCCGTGCCATTTCCAATTCCCCCACCCACAGGGTTCAACACAGATGAATAACTTGAACTATTCTGACATGGCCCACTCCTTGGTCATAAGGGCTAGACTCATCTAAAAATATATCCTCTTCAACTCACATTGAGGAGAGAGGTATTTGTAGCTACTTGGAGTCATGTGTAAGCAAAAGCAGATGAAGCCTCAGGTTTTACCAAAGCCAGATTCCAAGCTTAGCTCAAGGAAAACAGATTGCATATGGACTATCCATGTTTTCTCAGACACAGAAAAAGAGGAGCAAGGAGGCAGTGGCAACTAGCTTTTGTGAGAGAGCCCAAGCCCTGAACTCAAGAACAATTGGAGCAGTTGTCAATCTGGCAGTCAAGATGACTAAGTTTTATGCCATCATCCTTTACTGACTTCTTATCTGGGATAACACTATTTTATGTGCTTCAAAGAGTATTTCAGATTTGATATTTTAGTTGCAAATGCAAAACTCAGCTAAAATTTCAGTGCTGAAATGACTATACACGTGGAATGTGTTCATCACATTGGTGCCTTGCTTCAAATACAAATTGATTTGGGTTAGCTGAAGACTCGTACCATGGCAGCACCCTAGCTACTGGCAATTATCAATACTCCAGAGAACTACATCTACCATATTGACTTGTTTTGATAGACTGCCATGTTAGCATCCCCCATGTGGCAAAAGTTGTGACTAGACTTACCAAATACAGTTCCCTGAGCACTCATGGTGAGAACTGCTTTCTTCTGAAACCAGAGACACTTATGATCATATCCAAACAACCCTTTCCTGATAGCATCGCTCTTAACAAAATTGTTGCCAAGAATTCTGCTTCAGAGGTAGCCAGTTTAAAGACACGTGCATAATCCAGTATCTCTATCTAAACACCCTTTTAATCTTTTGCTAAACTTTCTGAGGGTTTCAGCTGTCCATTTGAACTCCTCTGCCCCTCAGATGGCACAAATCCTTCTGCCAAAGTGCCCAATTCTATGCAAAGAAATGCTTCCTTTATCAGAAAGTCTGGCTAGTAAGTGTATCTGAAGACTTCAGTACTGTCCAAAGCAGGCAGGACACAAAAGGGAACAGTGGGAGAGAAGGCTCCCTGAGAGCTCCTTTTGTTCTCCCCTCGAGAGAGTATTACTTTTGTTAAGGAAGATTCCACACTGACATTCTTCTTTGTCCCTGGTCTTTTTTCCTCAGGATCATAAAAAAAGGGGCTACAGACACCAGCAGTGAGATACAAGCAAGTAAAAGAAGAAGAACTAACTCCTATCACAGAGATAATACAGCTAAAATAATTTTTTGTACCACCTTCCCCATCAAGAAAGCAGAGTGCAAGGGCCTATGAAAGAGTATCACAAGCTGTGACCCTGTAATGGCATGGTCCAGGACTTCACACACACGGCAAGAGGATGGGGAAGCAGACAACGATACTCACCTGCTTACAGGAGGAGGGGTTAGTTAGCAGGTCCTATGCAGGCAGCAGTCGCAAATAATGAAGAAGGAAACATGCCAAAAATTAGCACAGAGAAAGATACCAAGTTTAACAAGGCAGCTGAATTTAGACACACACTGTTTTCTAAGAGCATATAATGCTTAGCAAGTAATACTGGCCCAGATGGTTCAAAGGTATTTCAGCATTTCTTTGCATATTTTGAATCAGCAGATGTCACGGAACTAAGAGTCCTAGGTCTTTTATGAAAATAGTAAATTTGGTCTCCAAAGCATAAATCTTTTAGGTCTTTAAATATTAACTAGGATAATGCTTAAATACCTTTAGAAATCCAATCCAGAGCCTTACTGAAAGAACTGCCAAGGTTATAACTTGAGGGTCAGTTCTCCTCTCCTGATGCACAGGCACAGTTTGTGGGTATTAACAAGTATAACAAGCAACAACTTGTTTCAATGGCATGTTATATCCTTTAAAAACTTGTAGCCAAGTATTTTGAAAGCTCTTGGTAACTGCTAAAGAGGCCTTACAGCACTTCTGGAAGACAGATTCCAGCTATTTCATGACATACTCAGTACTCCAGGAAAACACCAGCCATACTGAACCAAAAGGTCAATATTACACAGTAAGATTAGAGCAAGGTCAAAAGACAAGTGTAAGAATACTTGGTCTAGCATTCTGTACACTGGACAATTTTGCTTTCCCTTATAGCCACCAAAAAGTACACACTGGGCTTGAGAGAGGAGAAGAGACCCTCTGTCATTAACAAAATTGGGAAAATAGAATAATTGTTTAATGTAAATGAAACCGGAAAAAACATGAAGATCATGTTAATAACAGCAAAGAAAGAAATGTCTTTATTCATTCAACATTTCAGATGCAAAAGAGCAGGGCTTTGCATTGACATTTTTCTTTACAGACATTTGGATGAAGTTTAAAAGTCACAAACCCAGAGTAAACACATACTTGGTCAGAGTGGAATATTTCCAAAAGTAAAAGAGGAAAAAAGATTAAGTGTGAACTGAAAAAATTCTCATAAATTTTTAATTCAAAAGCAATTTTAGTTGCTTGGTCTTCAAAAAAAAAAAAGAAAATTGATGAGGACTTGTCGATTGGAATCCAGTTCACACTGGAGCAAGTATGAATGAAAAAGAAAGTATCATGTAAAGTAATAACAACAAAATATTTAAGGAGAAAAAAAAAGAAAACAAAATAATGTAAAAACCTCAACAAAAGCTGTAAGGGCAGCAAGATGTCTAACTGCGTAAAAATACAAGTAGCTTACATAAGTGTTACTCTAGTGTCTGGAGCCACTGTCATAAAGTGTGTTTAATGGGGATGGAAGAATACTGTTCAGAGACCCACGGAGGCAGGGGTAAGGGTCAGGTTAGTTTATGGCTGACTAGCTCAGGCTGCTTTCCAGTGATTGGTAATGTAGTCATAAATATTATGATTCTAACTGAGACCAAGACAGCTTTGGCTTTGGATTTTGGGGACAAAAGGAAGCAAGGCTTTGCAAGATCATTTCTAGTGAGGAAGCTGCAATGTTTGCACCTGAAACATTGGAACGGAAGCTCTTGGGACAGGGTCTAAATCCAATCTCTTAACAGCACTGAAGTTTTGTGTGCCTTTCTTCCCCTCTGTGAACAATGATCTTGTTTCAAGGAATGTGATTTACAGAAAGAGAGAGGGACCCGTTGAAACAGCACCAGCTATTTGCAGAAGCAGAATGAGAAATGAAATCTCATCATGCAACAGTCAACATCACATTCTTCACAGCTTATCCATGTGGCTGTGAGCTAGTAAATAAGAAGTTATTCATTATGTTTATTGGATTAGCTAGAAAAATAAAATAGAGAAGGGAGCAGATGGAAAATCCAAAGACAAGGGGTTTGATTGTTAATTTTAAGGTACTGAGTCAGTTAATGAAGTAATTATCATCACTGTAAGGAATAATCATAAAGCTTGTTTATGGCAGTTGGGTCTGTGTCTTTTCCTAAAACTTCAGAGTAATGATCCAATTCTGCAGCATACAAAACATTGAAAATATTCCAAAAGCTAAGGCAAGCTGGGGGAGTTCAAGGAGTGAAAGTACAATCCATCGGCTGCTATATCTCATTCAGTGGAGATAGACAGATTGAAAGTGACTTGCTTTCCAAGAAAAAGAGGAGGGAAAAAAATCTAATAAATGGCCACTTTTTAAGTATGCTGTTTGTTCTACAATCTGTAATTCAGACAGGTTCTGTCACCTAGCCAGTTCAGGCAGTTGGCTGTTTAAGAAAAAACAGACAAAATGAAAGACAGCTAATAACAGTCACCTTGCTCAGTACTCAGGGAACTACAGGCTTTTTTCTCTGGATGAATGGGAGAAACAGAAAGTTTGATATGCAAATACAAATGTAAAGCTCCAGAGCTTTAGGAAGTCAGTGGCCACTTACATTAACTAAAGCATTACCTGTTAGTAGGTGCTGTCTCTGAAAGCTGCCCATGAGTATGAAGTATGCCCATATCAGAAGTTTAGACCCTGCCCCGTGTGTCTGTCCCAACTTCTTTTGGTCTTCAGATTTTCTGAACAGTGGCAGAGCATCAAGTGATGCAGCGGGACTCAGACCACTGTCATGTATTCATTTCTCCTCCAGAAATTCAAGACAGAAAAGGTATGGAAGAGTTCATTCCTACCTGGTGCCTCTGATATGCGGAGAACATCTTTTCAAAATCTTCTAGATCCAGCACCTTGAATGCCTTTAAATCATCAATCTCATTCCAGATGGTGCCATGGATCCTTTCCTAAAAAGAAAGGACATATTTTAACAAGATAGCAAAAGTATTTAGCTAAGAACATCCAATCCCATTTGGATAGATCATTCTCTTCTACTCGCTGGTCACATTGCTATGTACTACTGCTGTCATTTTAGAGGACACACTTTGTTTCAAGAGTCAAAGGAGAAAAAATGTTGTTTCATTTTGGTTCTCTTTTTTTGTTTTTTTTTTTTATTTGTTTGTTTGTTTGGGTTGTTTTGTCTTGTTTGTTTTTAAACATACTGTTTTGTATTTTTCATCACAGTAAGCCTCTAATGAAAAGACACATTCCAAGACTAGCAGACCACATCTCAAATATTATCCATGATCCCACAGCATATTTCCTTTCAAGAGTGGCCATCTGTCTAACACGACTGTGGTCATGCTGAAAGGAACGTTACCATCAGGAGGAAAAAGCTTAGGAAAAGCACTGATGCATGACAAACCCCAGACACATCTTCCCTTTTGCAAATTTTTCCAGGTTCTTTTGTAAAGCCTAAAGGGTGTGTGGTTTTCATTATGTCTGCCTGTGAAAGTAGTTTAAATTATTATTTTATTTTACTTTTAAGCTCTTGAGTCTTTGAAGTCTAATTGTTTCCTATTACATGAACTCCCTTGTCTACATGAGGTCTTTGTCAAGCCAGATAGACACAAACTATACCCAGATCCCTGAAACAGCATCATTCACAGTAACTGGAAATGTTCACAACCCTTGTGATGATACATTATCCTGAATGCCAGGAATCCTAGCTGTTTGGCAGATAATTAGCATGAAGGGAGACAGGCACAAACTTCTACTTGCGGTCCACCAAACCCAGAACAAACAGGCTCCTGGAGTACATGAATTAACTAATCAGCAATCATCCTAAACTAAGTGAAGGTCTTGGGTCTCCTGCTGACATTTTCAGGACAGATATCCTTTCTGGCAGAGGACCCAAAGATCAAACTACCTTTGCCTTCCTACTGACTCTTAAGGTGCATGTTGTGTGGGACAAGCTTTGGGCGCTCTGCACACCACTGACACCACTATTCTTCAGTTCATTTAGTTTATGAAGTGTATATTTATTGTACTTTATTAACTGCAAAAATAATGAAAATGCTGATTAAAAGAAAAAAAAAATGGACAAAAGGAACTGTAAAAAAAGACCTAAGCAAATTCCAGGAGATGAAGAGCTAACAGAACACTGATGCAAGAAAGCCAAGAACCACAAGCAATATCAATGAAACCCTCACACAGGTTCCAGCTCTGAAGTATCTGACTTGTACCTACACAGCAAAGTGCGTTAGCACTTCATTATCAGAACTAATTAGGAACAGGCTCTACTTCCCATTCAGAGTCATCAAAAAGAATGAAGGAAATGTGCTAAGCCACAAGGCTCAAGGAGCAAGGGAAAAAACCTGAGGAGGATAAAATGAGGGGGAAATAAAAGTGTGAAGTGTTCTGGAGGAAATTCCTGGCAGGGAAGACACTGTGGAGGCAAACCAACTCCCTTTCTCCAGCGGCAGCCTGTGAGTGCCTGAGGGCAAGGAGGGGTGTCTGCAGTGCAAGTCACAGTGAGAGCATATCCTAGATGGGGGCAGCAACTGTCCCTGAGCAGGCTCACCAATATCACTGTATCACCCCCTGCAATCACTGTGGCTCTGCTTTCAATAGTAGGAAGAACATGTGACTGTAACATGGCAAACAACTCTGGGAGGCTCATCTCAGCCAAAGCAATAGGAGACAAAATTAATTTTCTTTTTATGCTAGCCTTGAACTCTGCTGCCAATCTTAGCCAGAAGCATCCAGGCAGAGTGATCATTCTCATTCCATTTCCAGGCTGGCTTTGTAAACCATGAATTATAAATCCTGAGGGATGTATTTGAACATCCAGCAGAGCAGTTCTCTGAGTGCCTCACTGTTTCAGACTGTCCAATCTGAAATGGTAGAATATTTCTTGACAGGAGTGCTCAGAGTCATCACTGGGATAGAGCCCCGAGGGTGCCAAAAAGCTGTACACTTGTTTGGCAGAGGCTGGATGTGACAAGACAGCTACTCACGAGTCTTGACCATCTACCTGTCCCACTGCAAAAATCTCATGGGAATGAGGTTTCCTCACTAATGGCAAGAACAGCAAAAATGTCCTACAGAACAGTCTAGTCTGAATGAACTGCAAAGGTGCCAAAACAGGAAGTTCTGGGACTCAGAAAAGGACTGCAGAGAGTAGTTCTCCCCCTACTTTCCCAGGAAAACAATCCAGTGAAAATGATTCCAACTTCAATTCAGATTCATTTTAAGAGCCAGGTTGAATCCGGTTCTGTACAGGATGGTTTGTAGGCTACTTGTAGCAGAAGGACAAATTCCAAAGCAGCACCCATTGCAATGGTGTGCACAAACAGAACTTTGACCAAAGCAATCCAATTTTAGGGCTAATGCAGTCAAAGAAAAATCAAGGCAGGCAGAGGTATAAACAACCTTTGTTACACTTCTCACTTGCAATGGGTTTGTCCCTTCTATTTCTACTATAAGCTCTGTCCTTGAAGATTTTCATGCTGCTGCCAGATAACTTCCTAGACTGAACTCTTGATACACAGTTTACACAGTTACGGATTAACTGGCTGATAGTTCCTTGTCATCAGCCAGAGAAGACAGAGCATTTTAAGAGAGACAGACTTGCATAATGTGGTTGCTATGATAAATGATTCCCTCAGCACCATATTTATGATCCCTAAATAGCAATCTAAAAATAAATTCTTTATTCCTCATTTTCTTTTTTTCCTTCTCCGCCCTTAGAAAGAGAAAGAAACTAAACCCAAAAAAAAAAAGCGCAGTCATTTTATCTGTAATGTTTTTCTCTCCATCTTCTTTTATTTGTTGATTCATTCATTTATTCATTCTACAAGTCTTCCAAGATCTGTGGTTCCTGTGCTTTGGAAAATCTTGGCCCACTTGGGAAGCAAACCCTGTGAACTGTACTTCCCAGCATCCTCTAACGAAATGGTGACACATACCCGGTCAGGAAACATCTTATTATGAGAACAAGTATTGACAAGGCATTTGCTCCATCAAGCTGAGTTTTTGGTATGTTGCATTTAACAATTCACTTGCTGTAGCAGTTGCACCATTCCACCTTTATAGTGAATCCCAGTTTGCTGACAGACCTAATGACATTAGAAAATGACAGTGTTTCATGGCACTACAAATCATATCAAGCTGTCCACTGCGACATCTAAAGGATGATTTTATTTACCCTGATAGATAAATAATGATATTCTGGAAGGCATCAAAGTCCATCATGCCTCAGTAACCTCACGGCATGAGTGAAAACCTGCAGTACTTTTGTTTGACCTGAAGGTTCAGAGAAACCATGGAAACGATGAAAGTTCTGTGAATACTGGAGCGGGCAATCCTGCTTATTAGTAGGTTAATATTTGTAGAATATTAACCAGAAAACTGGAAGCAACTTAAGATTTTAATTCAGAATTCCGTTATGAATCTGAAAAGTGATATGAACAAACCACATTTTCCAAACTTTTCTCTTGATATTAGATCCTTTCTTCAGTGTGAGAAAAATCCACTTCAAGCAAAAGCTTCAACCAAAAAGTATTTTTTGCCTGTTTTTTAAGTCAAGACAGCTGTTTTATCTCATTGTAGGCCTAGGCACCACCACAGCTATTACGAGTAGCTTCACAATGAGATTTTGGAGAACTCTTTCCATTAACTTTGAATTTCTAGCAGCAGTGCTTCATCAATTTATGCCATAAACCTCAGTCTGCATTTAGGAAAAAAGTTCCAGAAATCAGAATCATTGATAACATTATAGAAACATTTTTTAAAAAATTAGCATCAAAATTTTTTATAATAAAACAAAAATGTTCTGTTCAAAACAGAACATTTTCTGTTTATGTGACTGGCTGTTTTGGGGGTTTGGTGGTTTTGATTTGTTTTTATGGACGTGTGTGTGTGTTTTAGGTTTTTTAAAAAACTCCTATATGGTATGTAGAACAAATACCTTTCTTATGAAACTATTCTGGGGCTGGCTAAAGAAAGCCTCTCTGACATCACTGTGAGAGGCATTACCAGGACACTTGATGGGAAGCTTCTTCTCCAGCCATGAGATAAGAAGCAGAGCAGTTGAAGGTTGACTTGATTTATTCTGAGAACTTCTAATCAATATGTTTATATTTATATTTATCAAAGAGGTAACTATGAAGCCATACTTCCAATGTTCTTAAAACCAGTCCATTGCTTGGATCAACCATAAATGTTTGGTCCCTGATTGACCTTTGGTGTTGTGTAAAACTCAAGAATGAGAGAGCATTGCTGCCCAGAAACAAAGAAAGGAATCTTTCCAGGATATTAAAGTAGTTATATTGCAATATCTTTTTCTTTAAAAACAGAAATCCTTGGCACCAGCACTACTGTAGTGGTGTATGAATGGAATTCACAGACAATGCTACAGTGCTGTATGAATGGAGCTGTGGTGTGGAAGGGCTTCATCAGAACTCAGCCCATCCAGGCATCTAAATGTCTTTGCCACTGATCATTAGCTTACATCAAAACTAGCACAAAGTCCTTAACTCTCAATGGAAATTAGTGGGATGTTGGAGTTTCCTTGTTAGAAGCACAGATCTTTTCCAGTCAAACCTTTTTTTGTGGCGCCCATGGGAACTGTGGACAATCTGTTATTGTCAACTGCTAAGAGCCTGACTATATTTGATATTTCTCCTAACACCCAGCATCTCAGTTCTTTTCTTCCAAAGACAAAACCAGCACTGGAAAAAAAAGGTGTCACATGAACTGCCCTGGAGAACAGCCTTGATTCCACTACTGAGAAAGTATATTGCAGACAAATCCCTCTCAGCCAGCCTTGTCCACACTCCTGTTGGCCTCTCTTGGCTTTCCCTCACTCCCTCGAGGCAGGCTGCATGGACAGAGGGGATTTTGCTCTCATGTGGGATGCCTCAGTCCTGGCATCATCTTCATACTTACCTGAAAAATCTCCAGCAAGAGACTCTGTACCAATTGCTTAGAGAAAGGTGGTCTAAACAGTATGCAGAGATAACTACGAGCTGAATATTTGACCTACTTACAGCCCTAACTTTATGTACAGCTGTTTCCAACGCTCTGTTCCCTCACCTTGCTGTGTTTTATGTATTGTTCCTCAAAATGTTTTTGTGTGGAAAAGTTGTATTCTCGTGAACTGGGAGTTAAACCCTACCACAAACCACAAAACTACTGTGCAGACTTCCAAGCCTCAGTTTCCCAGGCTCAAAAACTTGAAATGTGCTGCTCCTAGACAGTGTGTTTGTTTTGAGTCCTCACTCATTCCAGTCTGGCTACTCTGACAGCTCAGTTCAGGAGACCACCACAGAAGTGCAGCAAAGGTAACAAAAGGCATGACAAGGCCCATCCAACCTACTCACGACTTTGTGCTCAGAGAATTCACATCCATGAGAATAGAAAGATACCGAAGCAGGAAATCTAGGATAACTGAGGAAGATGACCAAAACATATCAGCTTCTCCAGTCAGTGAAATTAAATAATTCCACAACAAAGTGCAACCCAAGTAACAACATGAGCCACCTGTATCAACACCACAACCTCTGCCATTTTTCAGAGACCATACCAGGCTCAAAACACTAACTCTAGCAGACACCCCAAAATGAAGGCCCCACCCTCTTATGCTCCTTTTCCCAACTATTTTGCCTTCCTCAAAATAGTGTCTTTTAGCCATCTCACCACCCAGGTCTTCAATTTTATTAGCACAGCTGCCTTCACTCTTATCCAGAGGGCAGGATAAGCCTACAGTTACTGTACACTAAACAGAAACACCTGTGACTCTCTCTTTTTCATATAAATTCATATATATACATATATTAGTTATTATTTCTTTTCTTCAGAGCACTAAGTTCCTTGTTCTGCAAAGGAAAATAAATCCTCATCCTTACATTCTCTCCCACACCCCCCACGTGGCCTTGACAGACAAGCACAGACGGTGCAGCAAATATTTCACTTCACTTTATTTTAAAGAAAAGGGGAGAGGGGGAGAGAGAATTCTTGTGGCATTCCAGAGGTCCCTGGACACTCATTCCAAATGCCAGAGTTGGGCCCTGGGTGACTTTCAGTCTAAAAGAGAACCTGGGTTTCTAGGCAGCAATCCAAACTCAACACAGACACTTTTTTTCTTCCTAAATCAGTTAAAAAAATTAAGACCTAAAGAGAAGGGGAGGGAAAAGAAGACGAGAAAATAAGGAAGAGAGAGAAGTAAAGGGGAAGGAGACACAACCAAGGTAAAAGAAAATGAGTGCAACAGGAAGAATCCAAGTCCTCTGGGTTTTTTTTTTTTTTTTTGCCAACCTGGAGTTTTATCACCAATAGAAAGAGTTCTAACCATTCAAGGAGAAAGGCAGCTTCCCTCATGGCCATGAACAAACAGTGAGGAGAATCAGGACACCTTTCTCTCCTTGGTGATGGCTCCTGCCAGAGTAGAGGTGGCTGGTTTTCCAGATGGTTCTCACCATGTTTTGCCCGCATTGGCTCTGGTCCCCTTTTTCCCTGGTGCACAAGTGAGGGCAGCTCTGGCACACCACTCCTGGAGATGTCCACCTCCCTCTTACGTATTCAGCCCCACTACAGCTCTGCTTAACCAGACAATTTGCATGCCCAGACCTACGCAGCTGAATCTATCCAGCACCCTGCTCATCACAGGGGATGTGCTGCACTGCTGGAGAACTGGGGAGACTTCCTCAATACAATTAATGACTCCTACTAACAACAGCCCACAGAAGGCCACTTGCTTCTATGCCACTTTGCATTTCATAGCATTAATAAACACTGGAGTATACTCAGAAAGTAAATCAATTGAGTAATGCAGTTTCTTACCTCACTCAGCTTAGCCCAGTTGAAAGATTTCAGTGGATGTGAAGGCTGCGGGATAGATTTCTTCTTCAGACTGGGGCCACCAGTGCTGAAGGTGGTTGTTGAAGGGGGTGGCACCCCCATGCTGAAGAAAGGTGGTGCTCCTGGTGGAGGAGGAGGTCCTCCTGGTGGAGGTGGTGGAGCAGGAGGAGGGGGACAGCTGGAGAAAGGCAGAGGAGGAGGCAGCGGTGGCAAATTCTCAGACATGTGAGAAGAGGACAAAGCTAATGGGCCACCTGGAGGAGGGGGTGGTGGGGGTGGGAAGGAAATGCTGCCCCCTTGCTGGAAAATAAAAAACACAGAGAAAAAGAAAGCAAACAGTTTAAAAGGCATAATAACTCCATGTTGCCAGCTGATGTGATTTGATTACGACTCTCAAAATATTTGATGTTTTCTTTAAAGTCTCCTGCACTCAAAGCCATGCAATAAATGGCGGAATCTCAGCTTTCATTAAAGAGAAAGTTTCAAGCCAATGGAGTTGTGGAGAAGAGCTTGAAAAAAGGAACCATAAATGGCTCAGAAAAACAGAAAGCTAGTAAAAGAAGCCAAAACTCTTTATGTATGAAAAAAAGAGAAAAGTTCAATCTCATGAACTTTTGAACTCCTGGGTTTAAAAGCTAAGGGCTTGAAACACTGAATACCTGTCATTAGGCCTCACTAATGCAAAGTAGGAGAGGGGAGGAGGGAATGAATCTGCTTTCTGCAGTGTCTAACTTCTCAGGGCTGTGTTCTGGTGAGTTCTGGTGGCTCAGACACTGCTGGGATAGAAGGAGCACCAAACAGGAGGGAGCATCTGCAAATGTCACTTTTGCAGAACTCCGAGGCAGTTCAGATGCTCTTGCAGCATGATAGGAATCCTGTTTCTTATATACTTTTGTATCAGGGAGGCTTCTCTCTATTCCAGTGAAATAACAACCAGGGCCACCCCACTCAGCAGTGAAAATTATGGTTGGAGGAGGACACGTGTGCCTCAGCAGCTCCTGCTAGGAAGGCAGCTGAGGAGAAGGAATGGAGCAGCCCATGAATTAACCACTCTATACCACCAGCTCAGGGATTTTGGTCTCAGCTAAAAGCTGAGCAGCTTCTAAGTATTCTCTGCTATGACCACAGATGTGCTTCATGCATAATATGCTTTTGTTCATCATTCACTAGTTAGCAGCCCTTAAACAAGGATGGGGAAGACTCCCAGTCTCATACCGAGAACTCATTAAGTTGAGCCACCAGATCATTCATCTGGTCTCGGGTCTGGCGCAGCTCCAAGGATTCCTTCTGCAGCTTGTCCTTCATTTTGTTCAGTGTCTTCATCATTTCATCCTTCTCCTGGGTCTTTGTTTCACATTCCCGCTCCTTCTTCTCTAGCCTGCTCATCAGCTCAGCATGGTCTAGGGGGAACACGCAAGTGGGACTGATGAAATAAAGCTCATGAACAGTCCCTGAGGAGATGTAGGTTATGCAGAAATAAAGCTGACAATTCTGTCAGCTCAAGCAGGGATGTATAATGAGAGCAAGAAAAAGAAAATAGAGTCTGACTGTCTTGACAATGACCTTCAGTGATCGAGACAGCGATGCCTACGTTTCAGTTAGACTGCAAAATCACTTCATGTGAGGACTGACTTCACCCCCATCCTGTGAAACACATGAACTGTTCACCATGACACAAAATGGCTGCAAAAGGAAAAGCTGTGCTCAGCTCTGCTGCTCGCTGCTCTGTGAATGCACTGGGATCAGTTTCTGCCTATGCAAGCACAGAGGATGCACTCACCTTTCCGGAACTTCTCTGCCTGATCCCTCCACTGCTTGACCTCATTTTCATTCACCAGCCTGAAAGATGAATGAGATCATTTAAACTTTTCCTGAGCTACCTAGGTTGAAAGGCAAGTGGCCATTATGCGTACTGATCAGTTAAAGGCAACCTGGTGAGTGTACAAGTTCATACAGGATCATGCCCAGTGGTCCTTCTGGATCCAGATTCTGCTCCCTAGCCTACAGCTAATAGAAAAATGATGCCTTTTTACTCAATGTCATAAAAAGAGATAAAGGAATGGCTTGAGAAGAAAGTCCTGATACATTCCTGTCTTCAGGTAATGCCTTCAAAATGCCAAGTTTACTTATTTTGAAAGAGAGAAGTCATCACTAAAATAATCACAGCTACTATGGGTTACAAATTACCCCATCCTTAACATTAGACCAGATTGCCATTGTTTTTTTCTACTTTCTGTGGTTCTATCTTTTCTTTCTTACAAGGAGGAAGAACACTACTCTATTGGGTAATATATCAGTAACAAGGCAATTCTTGTATCTCATACTGGCACAGCTATTTCCTATTACTGACTGAAAATATGCAGGGCATGCTGGGGATTGATTAGATATGCAGAATGAGGAGTAGCTATGACAGTAGAAAGGGAGGATCAGGCATGAAATCTACAATGAAGTCTGGTATCCAACACCACTGTATTTTTCCATGACAAGAAATCAGTTTTGATTTTGGCTCACGCCTATAACAAGAGGAACTGTAAAATTTTTAGTACGGGAGAATTTGGTTTTATATAGGACTTATGTTCTATAAATGTTCTTTTCAGTGGATCATTCAGAAGGGTAATGGGCCATGAATTACCTGCAGAGGCAGTTGGATGAAATGAAGAATCCAAAAGTTTGGCTAAAAAAGGACTGAGAACAGGGAAGTTGAGAAGAGAGCCAGCTCATGTAGCTAGACTTCTCAAATGATGCATCCTATGGGAAAAAATAATGGTAATGCCCTCAACCAAGTCTGTGGGTGAGAGCAAACAGACATTTTATGAAGAGGTAAGAGGTTTTGTGTGCCAAGTGGGGACTGCTTTCCCCTATTTGCAATCTTTTTAAACCATGTACTCATTAGTGAGGAATGGGATCTACATAGAGATGATGACATTATTTTTACTTTTTAGTATCAAGGAAAGCTTTCATGAGCATCCTGAATTTAAAAAGGCACATGAGGAAGCCTTGTTATAAAATCATAAGCATTTTTTCTGCTCTTATAACCAGAATAACCATTACTAAAAGTCAAATACAAGGATTTTGCTAGAAAATACTGCCAAACTAAGATGCCATGAGAAGGAAACTACTTAGAAAACTTAACTACTTAACAAGCCAATGAGAAGCTGCAAGTTGAAACAAGGAAGTCCTCACATATGATATTTTAATTCTTAAGCACCTTCATACTGATCATATCTTTATACCTGCATAACAGAAATAAACAATAATAATGCAGCTTACATTTTAATGATATTTTTGACATTGAAGTTTTCCAATGGAGCTATATCTGGATCATCTCCTCGTTCATCCTGAAGAACAATTTGTTGGAGTATTCTGTCCAACAGCTGCCACTGCTGGAAGTTTCCTCCATTTCTCTTATCTGTATTGAAAAAAAGACCAACCCATGAGAACTTCCAATTCCATGCCAAAGTGCACAGACCTGCCAACAAACTGGCATTCTTTCCTCCCCACCTTTCATCTCAGTCCTGTGTGTGATGAATCACAGAACGCAAAGACTAACTCTGAACAGTTGCTAGCAGATTATTTACAGACACCTGGCATACTGGGACAGCACATAACAGGCACGGGCAACTTTGTGCCTGATGTGCACATTCAGGCTATGCAACCCTTTTGACAGGTTAGCTATAAGTTGCACTTTAAATGTCTATAAATGGGATTCCTTTGTGATAACTAATACTTAGTGTTTTCTGGGGCTTGATGTTGAGGTCACTGTAAAAACAATGAGATGTTCTAACCTGCATGCTTGGTTATCTGCAGGTCAGTGCAACTCAACTGGCATGAAAAATTCGTACAAACATGACCAGAAAGTGCAGAGATAAAGAACAGAAATTGAACCAAGGGGACTGATCCCATGGATATCAAAACAGAAGCGCCAGAGCAACATTAAGTCCACCTCAACTCTCTAAGTTACATAACATAGATCTTTAGATTCTTTAAAACTGCTCCAGTATATTCGTCCCCTGGCCTAACAGGATTTAGTCTTTCTGCCACCAAAATTCCCAGTCAATACATAAAGCTCAAGCTCTATTCTAAAGAGTAATATCAAAGAAGCCACTGAGACAAAGTATTGCTTGAATTTGCTTATCACAGTACTTGTATCTAATGAGAGCCTGAGAACATCCAATGCATCACATTACTTGCCAAAAAGCACACCACGGTACATCTCCCTCATGTTCCCTTCTCAGTTTGACTGCTCAAATATGGATGAAAGTAATGGAAGACCAGCACCTCACACCTAACAGGATTAAGGCAGGCAGTTCTTTAGTGATCTTGCTGTTACACTCTGGATGCATAATTGAATTATTTTATTGCAGTTAACAAGAAGATTCTTATCACTTCCTTTGGAAACAAATTCCAATATTATTTTTCACTTGGCGCTTGGGAGCTCTCCACAGATGCATTGGCATGAGATAGCAGCCTGAAGACTTACTGTGGAATTTCCCAGTGGCAGAACAGCTTTCAGTACTGTACTGTTTCACCAGAAAAAATCCTAAGTGTCTTTTTTTAGTATTCCAAATGCTATCTATTTCTGGGAATTCCCTGATCTATAGCACAAGGACTCTTTTTTAAAATTTCTGATTTAAAATCATTAAAAGCTCTGTCAGTGACTAACTGGAATGTCCCAGCTACTCAAATTTATTTGCAAGCGCAGAGAGCTCAAACTGCTGCCCTAAGTATTGCAACAAAAATTTTGCTGGGTGAAGTCAGTGTAAGATCATGAAGTGTAAGTTCATTAGCCACAGCCAAGTTCTGAATGGGAGACAAGGGCAGTGTGTGCCCTGGTATCTGTGAACTTGTACCTACACCAGAGCTTCACCCAGTTCTCCAATACCCCTTGCTCTGGAAATCTGTAAATGTACTCACACGGCATCTGCAAGCAGTGCTGGAGGATGGATAACAAATAGGGATAGGCATCTGTATGCTTCAATCTCTTCTTGATCAACTCAAACATCTGAGAGGCACTTTTTGTATCAATGTGGATCTGAAGCGAGAGAAGAGAAAAACCATCCACAGTGAAAGCCTGATTAACTGTGAAAGAGCCAATCAATACAAAGACAGGCAAATTTCCAGCAACTGGACTTCCTCAAAGTCTCCTGCCATGCCCAGCTGCAGGTTTCAGGAACAGGCACAACAGTCTTAAACACCACCATTGTCATCCTTATCCAGTATGGAAAAGATCCCCAAAGTAAAGGGCTAGAAAGGTGGGAGGCATGCAAAGCCACCAAGAACTGTTCTGGAGCAAAGAAAACATTTGGGTCCCAGAAACTGGTGGCACAAATAGTAGAAGCTAAGCAAGAAAGGGTCAGTTGTTCTGTAGCAGTGTGCAGTAAGAGCTGTTCATGAAGAAAGAGGGGACTAAACCATTCAGGACCCTACAGCTTTTTATTGATGCTAGAGGTTTTTGTTTTATGTTAGTCTTTAAAATCCACATATTCTAAAATATTGATCCTCTCCACAGGCACTGAGGCAACAGTCATCAGCAGAGTTACATGTAACAGTGGGAAGAATAGGAGAAAATAGCCCAAACTTAACCCATAGTCCTGCAAAGGGGATGTCTGAACCTAGAAGGCATCCAGATCATCAGGACTGAGAACCTGAGAGCACGGTTGAGAACCTCCTTCACTCCTGAACAATCAGGCAAACAAAACAAAGGAGTTTTTATCAAAGATATTCATCAGAAGCCCTTTGTGTGACCACTGTTTTCATTGTTCACACACTACAAACCTCCTGCTTGCTAAGTGAGAAACAGTTAGTGGCATCAGCCACTCTCAGCATCAAAGTGAAACATTAGTTTTAGGGAGCACAAAGAAAAGGTGCACCAAGCATCCCAAGTGGATGCAAGTTCAGCTTTGGCAAGTTCAGGTGCTACAAAGAAAAGCTTACCAGGTCAAACCGCTTGGCAAGCTCCAGGTCATCTTCATTTCTGACCATCTCAAAGAAATCTAAATGTCTAAGAGGAAACAGAAAAACAAAACATCTGCCAGTGTTCATGGCATGATTCAGACTTAAACTAAGTTACTAGAGAAGCAGCAAAGCCTCAGTTCAGCTAGAACGTGGGAATTAGCTAGTCTTTCTTACATGAAGTGCTGGCACAGCTATGCAAGGCAAGGGGGTCAGTGACAGGCCAATGGAAAAGGCTGGCAGAGGTGTACACACTCTGTAGCTCCTGTGCTAAGTCACTGTGTTGAGGTAAGGTGCAAAAAATAAACATAAAATAGGAAAAGGATACTCTGTTTTTGATGAATGCAATGCCTGCAGCGATAATACATTTCTACGAAGTCCACACCATACTTGCTAGCCAGCAGACAGGATCATTAACAAATTGTTTCTTTTAAACAGTGGAGCAGAAATGCATTCAGTGGATCAGTTCACAACAGTCTCTAGATATGCCCATTGATAAGCACAGCAGCATGACTATGTTTGGGTCTGGGTGACCTGGTGAGTGACACATTTGACCGTCTGTACTTTTCTTACACAGAGACTGATGATGTGGAGAAAGGCTGTGGCACATTCCCCTGTACACATCTGATACAAGAGTCTATGTAATCCAGGCATCTGAGATCATCTCAAACCTTTGTTATTCTCCTGATTAACTTGTAATTTCCAGAAGTGCCCTAAATCCCTCCTAAACACTCCTGGTTACTGTCCAAAGCAATACAGATTACCTGCAGGACAGATTCTCTTATTCCTGCTTATAATGTTGCAGATCAAAAGTAGCATTCCTGGTTCCAGCTCTGCAGCAAGCTGTAGACATACAACTTGGAAACTCAGAACCTGCACTTAGACCACACATACTCAGTCACAATGAAGTCAATGAACTACTGGCTTCCCTCCCTCCTACCAGGACAGGCTTTTGTTCCAGTTTTGCTTCAAGAGAAAACAATTAGAATATTTTTTGTATTTTTCATTCTGACTGCCATCCCCAGCTAAGAAAAGCAACTGAGGATCTCCTTTGCCACAGCCCCTGCCAACTTAGTATGTATGTTTCCTACTACTTCATCTGTTGATGTTAATTTTAGGAAAAATATATATGTTTTTAAATTTTCTTTTTGATTTTTTTTAGGGAGTCAGCTGTCTCAAATAGGGAAGAGTTTCTAAGAAGTCTTTCTGTTCATCAGTAGCTGCTCTCAGAAAGCATACCTGTCCAGTGTGGCATTCTCGTGTCCTCTGAGCTTGTCAATGACGGGTTGAATTCCCAGCATTAGAAACTCGTATCGGAGATGCAATCGGAACTCCAAATTGTCCTTAAAAAATGGGGGAAAACCAAGTTATTTGTTTCCAAAAGCTGTCAATCACATTTTTCAAAAATTTACTTAAAACTTCAGTTCTTCCCTTTATAATATTCTCTATCCTGACACCAAAGTCACAGGATGAATAATTCCAGTAAAATAAGTAAAAAAGGAATTAATTCCTTTGCCTCCATTTCACTTAAAAGTACATTTATGTACTATGAATTTTGCATATGCAGTCATAAGGACAGCACACTCCATGTTGTTCCATAAGGAACAGAAGCTACTGGTGTTTTTCCTGCTAGTCCATTAGAGGCTCCCCTCCTAATTACAGATGAACAGCATTGCAGTCTTCTTCCCATTTTTTCTGTTTATTTGTCATAAAAGCATATACATAAAATCACATACTCTGATAAACCTTCTGACATCTATTCAGTGGGATGTTACAGGATTCCCAGAGACAGAGACAAATACATTGTCAGACAGCTCGCATGAGCTTGCTTTCTTTTGTGGTTTAACCAAAAAAAGAAAAAAAAAAGCCAGTGTCACAAAAGTAACACTTTTAATGAAATAAATTAGTTTAAACTATCCTTCAGATTCAAAAGGAAGTCTTGTTAATAAAAGTAAAACAACAGGGCTTTTTTTTAAAAAATGTTTCCCTTTGATATTTTAAAATTAAAATGCTTTGACTATGGCTTTGAGTCAAAACAACTTAACATTTCAAAACATTTCTGAAGGTAAACCAAAATATTTTCTAAAAAGGCTGGAATAAAAAGGTAAATGCTTTGCAGTTCTTGGAACAAATAAACAAAAAACCCCACAACCAAAACAGCAAAAACCCAACCAACCAACAAACAACCCAAAGTAATCACTTCAGTAAGTAGTCTATGTTATATTGAAGAAGCTCGAAATGAAATAATATGGAAGACATTTTAAAACTGATCTTAACTGATTAAGCAGTATTTTCCACAAAATATATCCACTCACTACCACAAGATTTGTGACTTAATCTACTAACTATTTCCAAGGTAAATGAATTTAAACATAACATTTTAGAAGGAATTTCCAGGGCAGTGACTCACCTCACCAGCACCTGCATTCAGAACAGCATTGATAAAGGACATGATGGCTGTTTTGAGGTTTACTTCATCTCTGTATCGCCCCATGCTTCGGTCTAGCTCATTTAACAATGACTGAAACAGAACAGCAAGCTGAGTTAGAGGACATAACCTAATTTCTTGCAGGACAGATTGCACTTCTATACAGAGAGAGATAATTGTAAAGAGAAATTGTCCTTTGAGGAATAAAGCCTATGCCTGAACCTTGAAAGATTTATTCTTGTTCCTTCACTTACCACCCTTTAACATGAAGCAGACAATTATTACCTCTTGGTAAGTTCCTTTTAGGGATTTTCAAATAACAGGAATATTCCCTGTGCACACAGCTCCAAAGCTCAAAGTTGAATTACACATCTCCACTGGAAGTGCAGTTAAGCTCCAGTTTCCATGTTACAGACTCATGGAATGGTTTGGGTTAAAAATTACCTATAAAGATCATCTAGTCCTGACCCCCCTGCCATGGGCAGGAGCATCTTCCTGCCAGACCAGGCTCCTCAAAGCCCCATCCAGCCTGGCCTCGAACACTTCCAGGGATGAGGCATCTACAACTTCTCTGGCCAACCTCTTCCAGTGCCTTTCCACCCTCATCATAAAAAAATCCTCTTCCTTTTACCCATTCAATGCCTAGCCTTTTATAGTTTAAACCCTTTAGCCCTTGTCCTGTCACCCCAGGCCCTGGTAAAATGCCTTCCTCCATCTTTCTTATAAGCTCCATTTATTGAAAGGCTGCTGGAAGTTCTCCTCCGAGGCTGCACGTCCCCCTATTAACCAATCCACCCGGGGTGTTCAGCTTTTGGTCTAATTTCTGCATACATATTGATGTTTTACCATAATCTTGTGAAAATCGGGAGACAAAGGAGAAAAAGACAAGACAAATAACATTGGTGGCCTTTGCCTTATTTAGGATTAATTCCACTTGAATATTTACCAAAGAGGTTATATGCAAAAACTGATTAGCCATGAAATCAACTCTACTTTTAGCTTTGTGCTGATCAACATCAATACTCTCTTCAGGACCTTCTCTGATCAGTTCATAATTTCAAGGATGATTTTCCTTACTGAAAGCGTAACAAATTCCACTTGAGATCTGCCAGTTCAGCTGTATGAGTTTCACTCCAGCATTAATAATAAATGCCTCACACTCATCTGTTTGTTTTGCCGTCACAATAAAAAAGAGAGAATTCTTTTTAGTCACCCCAAGAAGTTTTGACCATAAAGGGATAACGAAGATAAAAATAACTTTTTAGTGTTTGGCTCAGCAGACCATCTAAATAACATTTTGAAGCTATGATGAGTACGGAAGTTCATTTTTCTCTAGTCAGTCTTTTGTCCCTGGTTACTGAAAGTGTTCATTCATAGCAAAATCTTTCCTCTGCTAGTCACCATAGGTCTATCTTGTTTCCTGTAGAAAGCCACAGAGATATGTCTCAAGAAACAGGAGGAATATCCTCCTGTGCATTCTTCAGGGGAAAGAATAACCTCCTGGCTTCATGCTTATTTTTGTGCAAAAATATTTTGACCTATCATACACTGCTACTGACAGCTGTTTTTATATCTGAGCATAATACGTTAATTATCAAAGAAATTCGATTTCATAAACTCCTTTCTCTTGCTGCTTCTAAATTTCCCATCTGGAATTTTCAAATTTCCCTACTCCAGGCATTTGAGCTTCAATCTCATCCAACACCCCAGTAACTGTGTTATGACCAAATAATATTTTGCTAGAAATGGGAATGAGTCTTACATAAAAGCACATGAAATTCTCTACTGAGCCATACTGGTGGTCAGCTCAATCCAGCATCCTATCTCTAACAGTGACAATCAGAAACTATCTGAGAAGTCTTTAAATTCACCAACAAAACCAACTGTTCAACTTGACAAACAAGCAGAAGTGAAAAAAAAGAGAGAATTTTATTCTGTTTCTGCCAGATTTGACACTGAAATTCAAAACACATGTGCCTTCTTGGAATAATTGAATTAGCCATCACTACAGAAGCAGCAAAACCAAGGATGGTTTTGCTGATTTTCTTCAGAGGCTTCATTCCTATCGTATTTTCTCACAGACTTTTAGGAACATGCTAGAATCTATGAAACAGCATATCAGGTACAGCATCCAGACAGGTTGAAGAATGCTAACAAAGGTTTTCTATCCCTCATTTCAGAACACTGAACTAGGAGCAGAGTGCAATGGGAGGCAAACCAAATTCAGCAAGAAAACCCAAAACTCTGTGTTGCATTAATCCAGTTGAAGAGCAGCACATCTTCATGTAATTGTTCAGTTTGAGAAGGAAACACTGTAAGTTCTTGCAATTCCTAAGCATCAGAGTCTACACCCACATACTGTGTCCAAACTCCAATATCTTCAACTTTTTGCTAATGGCTGAGGTTCAAGCCTTCACTTGAACATTTCCTGTGAAAAAGATTTCACCACACCTCTTGGCAGCCAGTTCTGTGGCCCAATTGATCTTAAGGTTATAAAGGTTTTTCCTACTATTTAAGCAAAACTTTCCTCACTTAATCCCATTATTCCTCATCACTGACAACCAGTAGGGTTTCATTCAATCTGCAGCAAACCTCAAAAGGGTTTGATTAAGCCCTAAAGGGAAGAAGGAAATCAAGGGTGAATACAGCCTTTTCATTTGTTCCTTGTTAGATTCTCTACTACAATTCCAATTCCTTACAAATTATGCTCTGTACTGACAGTGCTTAATACAAACCATGCAAGGGGGCTCTGGAAGGAGTCCTCCTGGCCTCCACTTTTTCAACTGACAGTATCAAACTTTCTTTATTCAGTCACCTCCAGCTTCAAATTTCTAGCAGCATCAAGGAGGACAACAAGAGTTTTCTGGCCAAAGCAGCCCAGTTAATATTTCCACTGGCAAGTGAAATCAGCTTCTTTCAGATAGTATCTAACACCTAGGTTCTCTCAAGACTAAAAGGAAAATTCTTTCTCCACACAGGGATCCACAGCTAGATGAGTGTTTTAAATAGCAAGCTATGCTGGAGAGCACTGGAACATCCTGATAAACTTTTTGGGCCAATAGAGCATTATGACTTTCCAATATTAGTTTTGTCTCAAAATATGACATGTTAAACAGTGTAATGTGATACAATGTCATGACACGGAGAAAAGAAGGGGAAGCAGCAAGTATAATAATAATCAGAAAGGCAAAGCTGAGGGGAGAGAAAGACTGTGCCCCTTCACAAGGGAAACCAGTCATAAATAGGATAATTCAGACATGAATGACTTTAAAATCAGACTCTTCTTTCTCAGTTTTCATAGCATTTTGTAAAACTCTATCTTCACAAGAAACCCCCCAAAAAAATGACAAAGTTTTTATGATCACACAGTGAGCCAATGACAGGATTACACTGAATACATGGAAAAAAATCCCAGCAAGGACAACAAGGGTTCATCTTCCTAATTCCACATTTCTGCTCTAAGGATTTACTGTTTGGATTTCAAGTGTTTTCTTTCATCTCTGTTTTTTAAGGGTCAGAGTAGGATTTGTAGGCAAAGTAGCATGTTTCAAACAATTGGATGAAGACAGAGTTTTCCAGATCGCCTCAGGTAGGAGACTGAAGGCATGCTCTAATACTACTGTGGTATTTGAGTACTGAAAGAGTATTATTCTGAAGAGGACAATTTTCAAGGAATATCTTAAGATGAAGTACAGACTGCCCTGTTGGACATTAAAGTGAGAATCATTCCAGGTAGAAGGGCATTATAAAAGAAGGGTCAATAATTAAAGCAAACAAAGGGAAAAGCTCAGGCAAGAAGATGTGGCAAATGTGGGAAAATAGGAATAGTGACTGTATAAATTGACACACACACATAAGTATAGAATCTTGTTGCAAGTGCCAAGACAAGGGTGATCCTGGTAGACCTATTAACACATTGAATATCAAAGGCACAGGGTGAAGTTGCAGTACAAAAAGGCAGTTGAGTGAAGACTGGAGCCTCAGCAAAAAAGAGTAAGTTCTGGAGAATCTCCCCAGGGCTTTAAAGTGAATCCTGACTGAAGTTAGGAACTGACAATTGTAGTCAGTAGATGAAATGCTGGCAATTTTGAAAGAAATAATATTTTACGTCAGTTTCAATTCAGAGTAAAATCTGAAATTTTTTGTTAAGGAAATAGTCCTTCATATTCATATAAGTTCTATTTATATTTTCCATTAACTTCATAAAAAAAGATTTAGAAAAGAAAGAACACATCAAGAAGCAAAGACACCCTTTACAGAGCATTTCAGCGCTGTTTGATTAATGGTTTTCAGTTGGTATTACTTGGTGCAACTTACTTAAGTTAATTTGGACTAAAAGCATTTATAATACTCAGGAATTTCACTGTCATTTGAATCTGACTTCAGATGCACTAGTATAAAACTAAGTTTTCCATTCAAATAATAGGAGCTATTGCAGGACAGAGTTAATGTAAGTTTAGTAAGAACCATACCTTAAGTCACAGCTTTCCTTCTCCACTAATTCACCAGTTGTTGAGTCTTCTGACAACTTTTGGCAGCTGTGCCAGGTAGCAGGAGTTGTGTTCAGAACATTGACTGGCAATAACTTCTCACATTCAACAAAATGTGCCATGTTTTATGTTTCTGTGTTAAATACATGATCTCTACACTCCACCACACTTGTGCAAACTGGAAATAATCACTGTTTCAATCTAAAGTTGTCAGCAGCAAGTTATTCAGGAGCTCAAGTTTTAGATAGTTGTCAGTAAATCATTCTGAACCTCTCTTGCTTCTTACAAAAAGGAGTGGAAGCAGAACCATGTACCCCAAATTATTACTCATTACAATAATATTCCTATTCAAAAAGAAAAAAAAATGTTTTAGGGAAAAGTAGATCTGTATTAGTGTTAATTACATTAACCTCCTGATTCCCCAAGGGACAGAGTGCTGGTCACCACAAATGACATGAGGGAGAATGGGCCACCTAGGTTTACTGCTTCCTGCAAGAGTTGAAAATAAAGCCAAACAGACAGTATACAAAGTGCCAGCTTTCACAGATAAGGAGGAATAAATTGACAGCAAGATGGCTGAATGGGATGACAAATATATTCAACCACTGTTGCCAGGAAGGCGACTTAAGGAGAAGCAACACTGGCACTGATATTGTCAGAGGTCAGCATCACCTGTAAGTTATTTGTTGGACATTCCAATAAAAGTGAGCTCAGCACAATTTCCAGAAAGCCCTGCATTTTACTTCACAAGAACTGAGTTGGTTTCCAAAATCTGAGATTATTTTCCTCTTATGCATTGTGTCTATAATTTGACCATATCCTTGCAGAGCTAGATATAAAGACTGAGCAGCGCCTTTATAGTTCCCAGCTTTCCTTCCCCCCACCAATTAGAATCAGTCTGCAATGATGGACCATAGAGGCAAAGGATTCAATTTTTACTCTGTGTAGTTTCTCTTGTTCCTACAGTTTAGTTCACAGTTTTATTACTTTCACAGAAGAATTCTTGTTTGTGGGTTCTGCCAGATTCCCCACTTGTGGTGGATAGTTTTCAACACAACAGTGTTTAGGTGTGGCTGGCCAAAGTCAAGCTGCAAAGTATGAAGTTTTCTGCAAGCTCCACACTTTTTGGATAATTCAGTACACCAAATGATGCTGCTAGATGCTCAAGCTGCTGGAAACACAGCCCCCAATGGGTTCAGTTTCACACCTAAAGGATCTCTTCACAAACTTGCAAACTCTGGGTTACAAAGATTACATTCAGGACTAGGATTAAAAGAGGATAAAAAAGGGCTTTCATTGTACACTAGATCTTTGAAGTTTACAGGAAAGGTACAGAACAAGCATTTTCAGCTCATCCTTTTAAAATGGCTTCCCATATTCAAGTTACATTGGATGCTTTTCTTCACAATAAGCTGCAAGACTATTCTGAGACAGAGGTGCAGGAGAGCAAGAGGCAAAGAGATGAAACACTCTTAATTTTAAGTGCTAGAGTATCAGAGAAACTGCCTCTAAAATGTAAGAAAGACCATGACCACATTTGTTTCTTCAGGATTTAAACATCCCTAGTCTCTCTGTTAGAAGAATAACTGAAGATGGATGAGGAATGTCTTTGGATGAACATTTACCTCCACAAAATTAAACTCAAGCTATTACTGAGTAGAGCAGAAAATCCCATTTCATTCTCTAAACAGAAGTATTAGTAATTGCAAACAAGAATGCATTCCTTCTGCTAAATAATTTTGGGGGTTGCATGGGGCTTCTTTTTTTTTTTTTTTTTTTTTTTTTTAACTTGAGAAATAAAAGAGAGAGAGTATCCATTTATCTTTCATTTTTTTTCCCAAATGGAAAAGTATTTTGACAAGTGCAGCATTTAGGCAAAGTGCTTTTCATGAATGTAAGAGACAGGTAAGCACCTGCAAATCATTCCACCAGATTCCTCAAAAGCTACCACATTTTACCCAGCAGTGACTTACCTCAATTATTCAGTAACTTTTAAATCAACACAGAGAGAGAAAGAACACCCAACTAGGGCAAACTCAGAATCTATCCCATATGTGCCTATTAAGCAGAGTCAATTGGTCCAGTAAGGGCAAGTTAACACGGGACCACAAGTGTAGTCAGGCTTGTGAGTTACTGCTTTTTTGCTAAGCAGCTCAAATTATCCCCACTTGTCTCCCAGGTATAAAAGAATGTCATATTAATTCAGGGAGGAGTCTTTATTTTAGCTAATTACTAGACAACCAGCTGACTAAATTTTTTCCTTCTCCTCCATAGGCAGTACCCAATAACCTCCACATCATAGCTCATGAACATGGCTTACTTCCTGCATCTGCACTGCTCATTCCTATCCTACTCCTGTACTAAAGAATGGTGACACATTCTTATGACTGCAGCTGTAATCTCTTCACCTTCCAAGTTTTACTGTAATCATGATTTTCTCTATTGAAATAGCCTCAAGAGCTTCCAATGGAGGCTGAAAGGCCCCCACTTCTGGAGCCCATACATCGTATGTGTCACACCTGCATATCAAAGACACACATTAAGTCTGAATAGACAACCAATGCAAATGAGGCACTGCACATAGAGGGATGGACCTGCCAATGGCAAATACAGGCTAATACCAGATCAAGATCTCCTTCATCCCTGTCCCTGGTCTGAGTCACAGTCAGTGAATCCCACAGTGCATTTGGTTCTAACACAAACACTGGCAGCTACTGTCCATCAGCACAGACTGTTGCCCCATTCACCTTTACAGTAATAAGTTAGTTGTAGCCTAAAATCCATTAGCTGAGAAGGAGGTAGGAGATAATGACTGTCAGGCATTGGGATCCAGTTCCTGTTGGCACAACACTACCCTAATTATTTCACCTAAGAAAGAAGAGTAAATGGGTGAGATTATCCCAAAGTTAAGGAGCCCCAGCTTCATACACCACGACAGATTCTCTACTATCTTTTTGTAAAGGTGCTCAGTTCTCTGGGAAGAGGAACATTATAGTAGCAGCCAGTAGTTTCCACAGTAAAAGCCTGTCACTGACCTACTTCAAGGTCTCTGAGAATGCACTTCCCTTCTATGGTCTGAATGGGAGTTATTTGAGCCAACAATTGCTAAGTGATGACGATTCACAAGTTGATTGCTAAAAACATTCAGAATGGCAAGTGAAGTGCCTCCACTATACATTATTTAGTTAATTGTTTCCATTATTTAATCCACAGTTCTTTTATTACTAAATTAAGGATTTAAAATCAGGACAGAGGCTCCTGGAATTCTGTGGCTTCAGCTTCTAGGACAGAACAAATAATTATCACCCCAGAAATGCCATCAAGCTAGAGTATGAGCAGATAACCAGCTTTCATTTAGCACAGCAAACCTCAATTTTCAGGGAAAATATACGGAATTTTAAGTTAGCATTAATGACAAGCAATATGTCTTGAAATATTATTATAAATATATATATACATCAATAATCTATTTGAGGAATTTCCTTTCCTAAATCAAAACTATAAATACTGCCCTTTTACTACTTAGCAAGTTCGCAATGTATGCACTCTAAAAATCACTCCCAGCAGAGAATCCTCATTCTAGGTATTTCTGTCAAAGTATCCTCCTTTTACCTGGAATCTTGTCCTTTCTGCAGCATAGACTTGGTAGTGAAGCATAGCTTGCAAGACTTTTTTGTGACCATCTGGTACCAAGCAGACAGCCCCTAGGATCTCCAGCACAGCAATCTTGGTCTTAATGTTCTCAGTCCGTAAGCTCTGGGATATGATGTTGATACTTTCAGGATGGGCCAGGACATGAGCCCGTCCTTGGGAGTTGTTCATCAGTGCCTTGATACACCCTATAACGGATGTGTGGATGCGGCTCTCTGAGGTCTCATAGTCCATGCTCTTCAGGAAGTTCAGCAAACAGCTCAGGCCATCCAGCTCAATAAACCTAGTCACAAACCTGAGAAGAGAAAAACCAAAAAACAAGTAGGAAAAACAAGGAAAGCAGAGCAAAGACATCTTTATTCAAAAGATACCATATTATTCAACCCCAGATCTTTAAAATCTGGCTAGTTTTCAGCCTAAATTCACAGAACAATTCCCAGATATTTAAGAAAAACAAAGCAAACAAACCAAGAGAGAAAACATTCCAGCTACTAACGGTGTGTTACATAGTTTCAGGGTAATTATATGCTATCATCTTACACTTCTGTTTGGTCTCTGTGCTCTTTGTTGCAGTTACCACCAAACACTGCTGTGGTTCACCTCAACAGCTGCTGCATTTTCAAGGCTGAAGGGATTCTTTTGAATTGTTCCATCTTACATACGTGCTAATACACCCAACACACAGCCTTGCCACCACACTTCTAGTTATGAGTTCAGATTACCTTGAAAACCATTTTTAGGCTTAGCTCTAACTTTCAGCCAATACTGCTTATAGGTTCCACCTCCAGGATTTGGGCACACTGACAGAGGTGAACTCATTCCCACTCTGTCCGTCAGCCATAGTGCCTTCACACTCCAATCCTATGACATATGGATAGGAACACGTTATATTTAAAAGGGGCGTGTTCTTCTGTAAAAGGTAACTCTCCTCTGCTTTTGTTGAAAATCATGGTTAAAAAAATCCAGATGGGTCAATTTAGACCATGCAAACAGCCCTCTAGACAAATCAGTAGAAGAGGATGGAATTAGATAAATCAGTTCAAACCAATCATTCTAGCAATGTTTTGTTTGAAGTTCCCAGGATTAAAAATGGGGATTCAAAGACACAGAAAGAGCTGCAAATAATTTCCCTAGATCACATTGTTTACCTCCTACCTCCTCTAACATGTTGCTCAGGTAGGTACACTTTCTGGAATGTCTGAATGCAAAACCATGTGCATCACACTTGAATTTTCAGTCTATAAAAATGTACACCAGCAATGATTTGTCCATGGCCACACTTTGAACAGCATAATATAGAAAGAGACCTCAAGTAATTGAAAAGGTTGCTAACAATTGCCAACTGCGTAACAAATTAAAAATACCAAATTTCTGTGTCGTTGTGCTTTTGCCCAGCCCCTCTTCTTCCCTAATGCACCATCTTTCTTTTTCTGTCCATGAGATGCTGTTACTTATAATCAGTAATAATGGAAGCACCATACGAAAAGACCAAATTTCACTGGTCTCCGTTCATGTCCCTGTACCAGCAAGAGAAACCCAAGCCATACGTACATTTCTCTGGATAATATGGATTTGACATATGTATGGTCTTTTGATAGTTATACTCCACACTGCACAAGAATTTTCAGAGTCTACCTGAAAGTTACACTCACTATGCTGATAGATTTGCCAACTTTCAGCTTATGTGGGCCAGCAATTTGACCGAAAATATGGAAAAGCCTGGTGCATTCAACAAAGTTTTGGTCTGATGTTTGAGTCTTGTTCAAAACTGAATTTCAAAGCGACTATCAGAGTAAGGGCACACACAGGAACACGTGCACACCAAAAATGAAAACATGGTTTAACTGAATCCTGTAAAGACAATCTGCCAAGTTTGCGAGGTCTGATTGCACATTCTCTGGATGCATCATTTTGTCTACCCTAACAAATCATAGGAGCAAAAGCCCCTTTTCCTCCAGGCCCAAGAGCAGCATCGACGTTGTGCACCAGGAAGTCAGCCAAAGCAGTTTGTTATTCAAACTGATTACAGAAAGATTCAAACTTAACTAAGTTTCTGTAATGCATTTAGCTGATAGCTTGACAAAGAAGACTGAAACAAGTACATTCATAGCTAGAAGAGTTGCTGCAAATGATTTATTTGGGGGAAAAAAAAAAAAAGAAGCACAAACTCAGCATGTTACTCAACAACAGTGCCAATGAATTCTGATCAATTCCCTGGGCCTATAAAGAGTGGAATTGCTGGTGTCTCTGCTATGGAGGGGCTACTTTAAATTTTCCTCCTTACCTTCAAAGTTCTATTCTATATTTTATCTGTTCCCTCTGTCTTTTGGGGACTGGGGGAAAGCGACCATTTTTTTTCCTGTTCTTTGAACTTCCAGGGCTGAGGGAAGACATAAGATGAATACGTTTCTGAAGTTACAGAGCAATACTAATGGAAACATCCTAAGAAGCAGCAGAGCAAATGATCCCCTAAATGCACTTTTGGATAGAACACACGATCTTATGACAAGACAAGCAAGGCACTACAATTTTCATGTATTTTAGCCTGCTCTGATGACCATGTGAAAAAAAAATGGTAAATGCACAAAAGTCACATTGTCCCAATTAAGTACAAACTCTCACTAAATTCACTGGCAGGGCAATTTTTTCTAGGACTGTTAGGATGAGGTCATTCCAAAAAGAAAGTGTGCACTGGAAAGCGGTGTGTGTCACAAAGCTTGATTAATGACATAATTTAAAACAATGTTGGGACTTTCCTGTACTATTCCTAGCCCAGAGAGCAAACAGTGAGTTGTGTTACTCAATAGCAAGCAAAGCCAAGTACCTTTCTATTTCAGCTGCAATCAGAAGCAGGAATCAAATTACGATTATCATCTTCCTTTTTCTAAACACTTAGTTCCTTATTCCCCAGAAAAGCCAGAAACCATGCTGGGGGAGGTAAAGAAATGGCAAAAGCAGTTTCTGGCCCAATAGATACCCTCAGTATGAGGAATTGTTTGGTGTGGGGAGGTGTGAGAGTAAATGTCTGTAGAAGGTAGAAAAAGAAGTGGGAGTTTAGCTGACAGCCTGAGAGCCACAATCCTCACACTGTTGGTGTTTGTGCATCTGTCTGCCTCTACGCAGATGTCTGTGTCTATATGCAAAAGCAAAGTCAACTTACACATGTCAAGAACCTTCTCACATGCAGTACACAGCACATGTGTAACTTACTTCTGTCCTACACAGCCTCTGTGCTGCAAAGTAAGGCCTTGTTCTAGACTGGGAGGTGTCAAGTTAAACATATTTGCCAATGCTTTCTGGCTAACGCATTCAAATACTCAAATGTAAATAAAGCAGAATGTGTTTTAATAGGTGCTAAACAAGCAAATTAAAGCCTAACCTCACCTCAGACTCTCACTTGACCAGTTTAGCACACTTTAAAAGGCAGGGCACCTCTTTGCCTTTCAAGTTTTAGAGAGTGCTGATCAGAATGAGTTAGCTAGCTCTAATAATAAACCTTTCATCCAAATACAGGTGTGGTGGCCAAAGAGGAACTGACCCACTGATGGATTCCAAGTGTTGGGGGTACAGCTTGCCTGTAAGACTTGATCCAGCTCAGGAAAGACAGAAAGATCATATGCTGTGGGTGTGCAGAGAGCAGGATGTTCCCACCCTGTTAACAGGCAAGGCTACACTTCCCTGAAACATCAGTTTTTGAACCAGGGGGCACACATAATCCTGATAACTACTGAACTGCTGAAAAATTCAACATAATGGATTTTGCTTGCTGGTTGCATAAATGATCCTCTACAATAATGCACCTGGATGCAATATTGCTAAATCAAACAAAAAGTAGCAGGAGGTAAATCTGAATAAAACAAAAGGAGAAATGCAGACAGTAAAGGGAATGAGTAATGATTCAGACTAAAGGAGGTATTTTTCGAGGGCTCCAAAAAGCAATTTTTTTCCCAGTCCCTTTTAAGTTTTTACTTTTTCTGTACCTCTGAGCCGTCATTTTGGGGCACTAAAATACCAAATGAAAAGCTCTTCTCTCACTGCTTCCATACAACAGTTTGCCATCACAATTGTTTATAGTTCTAAGTTTTTACAAACCTGAGAGAAAATGTGTTTCTTTACAAGATTCAGATGTGGCATTTTTGTTCTCTGTGGCTGGCATCGTTCCCTTGTGCTAGGACATAACCTGGCTTTATTATTTTAGGGCAGCTCCTAGACACCAAACAAGCTGCACTTGCTGAAATGGGACCACAAAGTGTCCCAGGAATACTCTTATCCCATTTTCTACAACGAGGAGAGGAACTTGAGTTTGGATAGGTCTGCTTTACTTTTTACTGTTAGAACTGGTGGGTTGGAATAGACACAGAGATTAGTAATTACTCTGCATTATCTACTAGAAGAGACACAGTTTACAGTAAAATAAAACAGAGACCCAAACACATGTATTTTTCTTCTTTTGATTCCTCTAGATCAGAGAATTCAAGCAGAGGAGCCTACTGGTAAGCTGTCAGAGCCCCTGTGTACCCTGCTATCACAAAGGGATTACAGACAGTTCATCCTGTGTGAATTTAGGTCTCTCTTTTCTTCAGAGGCCTGATGAACAGAAGTGGCAAAGAAAATAGGATTTGATATCCAAATTAAACTAGAAAGACTAGTATTTTGAAGGCTGAGGTATCATACTGCTTATGAGAGGGATTTGGTGGAGCTGAGGGCCTCTCTACTGCAACCTTTCCATCAAGAAGAAACTGGCTTGTTGATCAGGCACTGGCATGCAGCCCATTTGGCAGCTAACGAATTGAGTCGCTGGAAATTAGTTGAGACACAGGACTTAACTCAAAATTTGGCTTGGCTTAACTGTTTTTTTTTTTTTTTTAAAAAGTCCCACAACCATCGCCAGTGATTTAGAAGACTTTATAGGGCAGCTCATAGATGCTTGTACTGACGCTTGTGCTTGTCAGGGTTATTACAAACAGATGAAGCAACAGGCTGTTATCAAGGGGATCCAGCAGATGCAATACAGGTTGGAGAAGAAAAATCTTGCAAGGCTTTCAGCAAAAGAATTTGCTCAAATGCTCATTGCTCTTTCTTCTTCTCTATTGCCTTGTCCTCACCAAGGAGTTTGGACTGTCTGTTCAAAATGACACAGCAGAAAAACCAGCAGTGGACACCAAAGTGTTTTAGCTGGACAAAGCAAAGAGGCCTTGTTGCTGTGGCTACATTCAGTGAAAGCTGTCCCCTTCACAGAGTAAGCATCAAACCAGCTCCACGTTAATGTAATAGTTTTGCTGTATCAAGTCTCTACAGCACAGGACTTTGGTTTAAAAGCCTGGTGAGAGCTGGAAGCTTGACAGTTGCCTTAGCTTCCATTTTATCATAGAGTCCAGCAGCATGTTACTGTGTTCTCTGCTTTAAGACAGTGATAGACAGCATCAGTCACTCTTGACTTAGGTCCCAGTATGGGCTACAGCTTCTCTGTTTCCCTGTTAAAAGCACTCAGTCTACCCACAGGTAAAATTATCAAAGCCTGATAAATCTTTATGCCTGAGGAGCACCGGAATATGTTTTTGTGCTCTCTTAAAGCCCATCACAACAGGAAATAAACAGGAGGTAAAAACCAGAGAAGCTGCATGAAGTCAATTTTTTAAAGATTATGAAAGGGAGAAGCACAATCAGCACTTAGCTCTGGAAGAAGTCCCAAAAATATCTTCAAGTCAAAGTAACTGCAATGAAAATTCTTTGACATTATTTTCCGGATTGTTTTTATTTATTTATTTCATTTGTTTGGTTAGAATCCTCTCCCCCCCAAAAAACTGTATTTGGTTAGGCAGTACTGAAGCTCTCTGAAACTATGACTCCAGCCTGGTGTGGGTGCAAAAGTATTTGGCCAATATAAAAAACATTCAGATTTTTTTTGATTTTTTTCCTGAAATCACATCAACTAAAGTTATTGTTTCTCCACCCTGCTCTTCTAAGTGTTAAATTGAAAAGGTTTCTACACTAGTTTGCTATTTTTCAGAGATTTGTTCCCAGAAAAAGAAAGATGACCTTACCTTCAAAGACAGTACACAATAGTGTCTCTTTACATTTTTCTATGCCACAGTTAAAACATAGAATGGGAAGAGTGCCAAACCAGGTGATGTCAGATGGATTAGCTGCTTTGTACTAAACAGTTCACATTACTAAAGATAAGGGGAAGCTGAAATTCAAAGTTCAGAGTAGTGGCTGAGACTTGGCCCAAAGTGAATCAAATTACATGGGATGTGCAAGGGGCTATGAAGAATTAGTTAGCCTCCCAGCTAGGCAGGCGCAGACCAGGGACTGTAGGGCTCTCTGAGGATTGTCTGAAATCTCAGAGAGGCTTGTGTGAGGTGAGACAATGAGGTTTCTGTCCTTGCCACTCTTAGCGGTGTGACATCCGACCGTTGGGAGGCAGTGAACTGCGATGAAAGGCAAACAACATTACCTCATGGGCTGAGTCCGCAGAGCTGTCTTCAAGTCTTCAACTATTTTATTTTTCATTTCTGTTTCTTCTTCATCGAAAGCATACAGAGTCTGCATCTGTTCACAAAAGAAGGTGGCAATTAGGAAAGTCTGAGCTGCGTGGAAGCTAAAAGACAGGCCAGGAATTATGAAAAACAACTATCCCATCAACACATGCAGAGGTGCCTGCTGACCTCTCACTAGGAAAGCAGTGCCTCAGCTACAAAACTGAATCCAGATGAGGCTGCTCATGTGGACTGGCAGCAGCATATCACTTTGCCACACTGGCTAAACTAGGGTTCTCAGATTACCCCCCAAAAATCACAGTTGCCAGTATGCCCACAGAAAACTGTACCTAATTTGGAACAGCAATCTGCTGTGGTGATCTATGGATGTGTGAGGCAAAGTTTGTAGGGAGAGGCAATATCTTTTATTAGAGTGAGATGACTGGAGGGATTTGGGGTAGAGGGAAAAAAAAAAATAACAAACCAGACTTATGTGTCAGGTTTCAAAGCATAAAATCTTCTCCAAGTGACTAGAAAGCCTGCAAGTACCCTGAATTACATTTTCTGTACATACAAGTTTGACTTTTCTTCCCCATGCAAAGTATATCACCTGTTTTAAGACACTGGTGCTCTCCATACACTTTGCCCTTCCTAATTAGGAACATTCACTGCAAAAAGCTGGAGCATCATAAAAATCCCTGTTCCTTTTTTATTTAACAAGTAAATTGAAATACACGAAGCCTAGATTTCTGCCCCGTATGCAGCTTACAATTACTAGAGCTTGCAGTCAACTGGAACTGAAGTTGCTGTGGGAGACTGTAAATTAAGGTGAGAGACAATGAGTAGAATACACACAAAAAACTATGGTTCTCAAAGTCAGACAAAGCCCTTAAAAAAGCGGTATATCAGAAAATTAGGGTTCCAGATCTACACTCAGCACCACTGCAACCTTGTCATGTGAAGCAAGACCCTTCAGTGCCCTTTGCATATATCATTCAGGCTCACAAGTCCCATGTGTGTCTTTTGAAAAAGTCAAGACTTAATGCTGGAAATTCTTAGCCTATAGCTATGTCCTCTTAGTTGCTTAAACTGTAAAATGAGAGGATAAATGACTCTCTTTTTGGCAGCACTTCTTGTGGATATCACTCAGTGGTATCTGGAAAGCAGCTCTGAACCCCTTCTCAAATGAATAACCCAATTAAACTAGTATCATCTATCAGGGATCTGATGTTGTACCTCTCTGTGGTAGAATCTGAGTAGCTACAATTATGGCTCATTACAGCAAAATATTTCAGTCTTTATTTTACTGTTTAGCAAGCACCAAAGAAAACCTTTCTCTCACTGGAACCTCCTTTAACCTTCTCCATCCTTGCCACCAGCCCAACACCTCACTTCCCTTGGAAGGGCTCCCACTGCTTGCTTTTGCCAGTCATGTGATGCCAACAGATGTCAGATCCTGAGGGTGGCCATTTGGCTGCACGCCGTTGCTGTCTTATGCTGAACAGCTGGCACGGGGAGATGTGTTTAACTCTAGGGGTCCTCTCTCTGATCCATGCTAAAGTCAAATTCACTCAGTAACAGAGCAAGCTATTTCCTGCCCTAATGGAATGACAGAGCGCTACTGATGGAAAATGAGCTGATGATGTTTTATCTTTTGCCAGCATCCCCCGACAGCCAGAAACATAAACTGAAATTCTTAAGCCAAGCCATATATGATCCCCCTCTTCGAAAAATAAACAGAAATCCTGAACAGGCATTACGGATGGCAAAGTCCTCGGGTGTGATTTGGGGCTTGATTTGTATTTTCTTGGGTGACAGCCCATCTGGTCATCTTTCCTTTGGCCCGTAAATGCTCCTTTGAAAAGTTCTTATTCCTCCAATGGCTTCATTTCTCCTCCGAGCCATTGTGGGAAGAAAGCAAATGGACGGTAGGAAGGTGCTCAACAGTACTTTGTTCACAGTGAAAAAGGCCCATTTCCAAATGAAACAAATACAAATAATCCTGCCTTTACAGCAGAGGGTGATTATGGAAAACCCCTTTTCTAAAGCTGCAGGCAGCCAAGAGCCCTTCATTTCTCACTCTTGTGAATAGCCAGGAATTCAAATCCTCATGCCCTCGCTGAAGACAGACTGGGTTTGCATTGTGAAATGGCTTTCTCGGCAAGAGTTATAAAAAACATAACTGTCCCTGGGAGACAGAGGGGAGGGAACTATCATTATTTGAGGTTGGATTTCATTCACGTGGCTGACTGATGAATTGCTTTCCTGAAGCACAAACTTTACTCAAGGACCTAACGTCTGCTGGGCTCAGGAGGCAGACAGTTACCATCAGTTAACCAAAATACTAGGAAGGGGAAGCAAAATAGTGCCAGGCCCTTTTCTGGTGCCTAAAAGATAGCATATATATGGGGCTCTTTTTATAAGCACATTTTGTATATTTGAAGTTTTCCAGATCAAGTGTATCACCTTGGAAAGTATAGCATCTATTTACTTGATTTGCCAGTTAAAAAAATTCAAGAATTTGTGAAAGCAATCATTGATGTGGAATTTTATGCGTAAAACTTCAGGTAGTATAAGAAATTATTTTGAACTTTTGGCTCCACTTAAAATGAAATATTTTCGTTTTTTTAAAAGCACAGATTTATTCCCCCACCTTATCCTGATGGCTAATCATTCCCTGAAACTGCTGGGAAGGAAAATACAAAGACCATGATGACTGCATGTGGAAAAAAGAGAGAGAAAGAATAAGAAAGAAAGGGCACAAACCAGCATCAACAATACACTGTATAACAGACCTAATTTTACTTAATAGCCTCACATGTGTGAAACGAAAAAGGTAAGAAACAAAAAGAATGAAGAGTGAAAAAGCAACCTACATGTTCTGACTTCTCATTATAGTCAGTTGAAATTCAAGGTGCACCACATCTCTAACTACATTACGGTTCAACTAATAGAATAAATTATTATTAGAATAAATTTATTTGAAGAAACTATAAATCATAAACTATGAATAGATGTAATTTTAAAAAAACCTGAACATTTATGCAAGTAAGTTTAAAGTAACATAGATGTCATCTAACTAGGAGGAGAGAGTTATCATCCACCTGCTAAATTCTGCTGAAAGATATATATGTATTTTTAACCTCCTGTGAAGCTGCTCTGCCATAAACAAATGTTTTCTGAGTCAAGGAAAAGGGCTTGGTTACAGCTGCATTTATTAATCTTGACCCATCTCACACTCTTGACCAAGCCACCTCTCCAGAAAAGCTGGATTTTCAACAACTGCTCACCTGAAAGTCTCTCTGAAAATGCATCCACAGCCAAGATCATAAAAGCAACACAATGCTGTCAGACTTTTTCCTCCCCAGGAAAGTGCGAGCTGTGTTTATTTGTGCTGCCAAGCAGTGTCATGAGGCAAGGAGTGCAGGGAGAGCACAGGGACATTTCTTTTTGTGTGATATTAACAGGGCAGCTGCTCTATTTTTAAGAAAAGAAACTTCTGTGTTTTGATGAATCAGCAGATGACAATGACATAGATAATGGAAACAGTCTTCTATTGTGGGCATGCACCCTGTCCCCACCCCCAGTATCATTTATAGCACATAGAGATCAGGGGACTAGACAAATTTGGAGGCTTTGCTTTCTAAATTAAACATGATAAGCATCTGTCCCTTTGTCTTAATGACTGGTCCAGAAGACAGAGTACCAATGTTCTACTTCCTTCCAGTCAGGCTACCTGGAGTCTGGGGCAGTGCCTCCACATGCTGTGAATTGCACACTAGTAAAGAGATACAGTTTTAGACATTTGTTCTTGTGATAATTTGGTTTAAAGTATGTAAAAATCTGAGAAGTCATAGCAACAGAAAGAATGGTGGGAAGAGAACTGTGCATAAAATGCATGGTTTTCTGTACTGGATCAGGAATCTGTGACCTAAAGTGCTTCCTAACATAGTAGTCTAAGGTTACAAGTAGAGAACGTCAAACATGTCAGGAATCACCACATGGCTCTCAAACATAATCTGTGAAGGGCAGATACAGCGGGGCTTCTGAGAAAGTGATCCTTGAGCACAGGAGCCCTGGCCTGCTGAAATCCACAGAAAAATACCTAATGATATCAGCACGAAAAAGGTGCCATTTCCACTCAATCAGTGAGTAGGAGGAACATATTTGCCAAGCTAATATATATGAAAAAAAGAACTTCATAATTAAACAAAAAGACATAAAAAATGATGTGAAAGACAAATAGGAAAAGATTCTTATGTGATGAACCCACAGGAGATGCAAAGATAAACTTTCATTAAAAGCAGGATTTAAGGCATTTTAAACTAACACTTCTGTGATTATTACTACCACTTCAACTCCAATACTTCTTGCATTTCTAATTAAAATATTGCTATAGCTGATAGTGTCCAAGAGAAACAAACTGAAGTACACTAGATATTGTCAGGAAGCAACACGAAACATGTTTTTCTTTCACAGCTTCAAAGTCAACTCCACTTGGATGCAGTTTAAAAAAAAAAAAATTAAAAAAACCCACCACTAAATTTAGAACTGAAATTATATGGGACCCAAAAATAACTGTTTGAAAGTTAGAAATCTCCAAGGTTTAAATAATAATGAACAGAATATGTCTTTTAAAGTGTGTTGGAGATGGTTCTTAGCTGGATTACTCCAGTTTTCCGCTGATACAATTTCTGCAAAATCGAGTCAACTCAATTTCACCTGCTGAAAAATGAAGCAACCAAATGGGAAATCAGAAGCAAGGGTTTTAACCCCAGTGTCTTCTCAACACCTCAAACATAAGAGTCAATCATGAGTCTTGAAGCCAAATAAAAGGTTATCAATCATTCAGGCATTGGCATTTAGGCATGCAAACAACATTACCAGGGCTGGTGTTTATTGCTGCTCTTAAAACACATTTAAAATTAGAAACATAGGCCAAAATATAGTCTCATTCCATGGAGCTGTTCCAGATTTACAACAGTGGTGTATACATATTCACTCCAAGTTTACATCAAGATCATTTAAAGACTAACCCAAAAGTCACTGAAATCAATGGAAAAACTTCAGTAGATTCAAGAGGCCTTGGATCAAATCCTACCAGAAGTATTTGGCTCAGTAACACTGCAAGGTTTCATACTAATTTTTTTTTCCTTAATGGCCCTTGTAGAGTAAATTTGTTCAGTCAGGAAATCAAAGCAGAGTGTCATGCCAGTCACTAAAGCTCAATGTCTTTTCTAAAAATAAGTCCATATTCTTTCTATTCCCTTACTCTGCCCCATGAAAATATGGCATGAAGGAAGGTGATAGTTTTGTTTATTCATGACTCTCAGTAGAAAGCAGCTTTTCTTTTATCCTCTTAAGTGAGTTATTATAGCTTGTAAATCTTAGGTTGTTTTACTCAGCAAGACATATTTTACCATGAGAAATACATCATTACTGCCACATTTAGCATCCATTAAGACATTAGTTTTATGAAATTCTTTTACAGCTTATAACCACAATACAAAAGGTGCAGAGAAGCCTTTAGAAATCTAAAATAAAAGCATAAGTAAACAAGAAAGGTGTACTACCTAAGATGCTAGGAACAGAACTCTATCACCATTTTTGCACAACCATCAACTAAAGCTGAGTAGACACTGCACACAAGTAATTGGAGGAAAAATTTTACTACAAATTCAGTAAAATAATCAAATTTCAAAATGTAAGATCTACCATATCAAAGGAGATCAGTGAACACTACATGCAGATGTTCTGATTCTGCTGGTGACCAGTTCTACTGGATGTTTCAGTGGAAGAGACACACTATACAGCTATTGAACAAGGACAATTAAAAAAGGTTTTCCTCAAATACCTTCTTGGCTTATACCTTATGTCTAAGGTGTAACAGCCTTATGCTCTTTTATTTTTGTGCTCATATATTACTGGATATTATCTTACATAAACAATTATCTTTTCTTTAATTCTACTAAACTAAGAACCCAAGTGTTATTTTGTAGATTGGTTACAAATCGACTTGATATAAAAAACAAAATAAACAACAAAATAAAACTTCACCTAGTTTTTAAGTAGTTGCTTTTCTGGTTCATGAAATATTCTCTTCAATTTTAATTTCAGACTCTAATTTGGTTGCCTTCAGAGCTCAGTATTGTAGAAATAAAAAATTGAAATGCTTACAGTGCTTTCTAACCTACTGTTCTGCTAGAGCAGGGCTCTATCTTAATCCCCATACTCTTCTTTTGCAAGCCCTGTTTTAAATCACTTATGCCTTTGGGCTAACATTCTTCTCCTTTAAGGACTTCTTCCTAAAGAAACACCTCCCTATGGTAGGAAATCTTCCCTTTTTAGCAGGAGAGGTAACTTACTGCTGCCATGGAATTGATGCGGTCAATGTAGTAGTCTGGCCAGCTGGTGGCAAGCTTATTAGGATCTTCTTGTTCCTGAAACAGAAAGTTAGGCAAGATTACACAAGATGACTTTACAGGCATGAAAGCCACTCAAGAACCACCTGGGATTCTTCATTGCTCTGCTCTTTATTGTGTTATCTCCCCCACATTCTTGTACGTGTGGCATTTATTACAAACATTTCTGAAAGTGTAAAGTTAGCACTGCCACCATGGTATGTCAGATAAAAAGAATCCCTTTCAGCTCAGATTATTGATAGAGATACAGTTATCTTTGGCATCTAAGAAGAAAACCTCAGTCCCTTAAAGATATTATGTTTCCAAGTACAAGGATAGCCCATTTACAGATAGCAGGTTTACATTTTGTATCTTTATACTGACAGATCTTATAAATTATTTGGTCTCTCTACTGTTATGGTGATGGTGGAATTCACCAACAAAGGGGTTTAACATCTGCTATGGAGAAAATGAAAAAAAAAGGAACCTGAAAGGAAGTAAAGACTGCATGATTTTGATGTGATAAACCAAAACAGGTTCAGCCTGGACATTAGGAAGCATTGCTTTACCAAACGGTTGGTCAGACACTGGAAAAAGCACCCTAGAGAGGTGGCTGATGACCCAAGACTGTTGGGAAGCATTTAAGAAGCATTTGGACAATGTCCTTAACAACCTGCTTTAATTTGATCAGTCCTGAACTGGTCGGGTAATTGTACTAGGTGAATGTTTTCAGTCCCTCCAACTGCAATATTCTCTTCTATCCTGTCCTAATTCTACCATATCCTGTAAAGTCAAGCAAAATCTCAGAACATCCAAAGGAGCACAAAAGCATCCCCTCATTTACAGTAGGAGCAGTATTAATCCTTATCTCCTTACCTCCCATGTAATCCACCTGAAATCATCTTCAGTAGGCTAATCTCAATCAACCTTCTAAAAGAAGACCTACACTGACTCAGGAACCAATTCTTTTTTTGTTCCTTGACTGGTCAAAGGAAATTAGATTTCCTTCTAATGAATATATTTATTTCTACATAGGTGTAAGGCACTGGTAACATGAGGATTGCTTTCCAGGATCCTCATCTCCCATTTTAAACTACAAATAACTAACATTCCTAGCATATGGTAAGAGACTGAAACACTTGACTCATGCTTAGGATGACCAAAGGTGTACGAGACCGTGTGGATCTTGCCAATGCTTTCTGTGCATGAAAGCTTACTCACATTAGAAAAGCTACCCTGGAAGATATACATAACACAATTAAAAGTGTAGGTCTATCAGAGTACCTCAGCTATTCCACCATTATTTGGTTTAGAGATGAGAAATAACTCTAACTCTACGTGCCTCTTGTTGAGCCACATTCAGAAAATATCTTGCTACCTGACAATTTCCTGCCGGGGTACATACCAACACACGACAACAATTCTGCACAACTCAAAATCTTCATATTTTGAAATAAAAACAAAATCATGACCAAGATTTGGATCTTCCCCTCTTTTCCTTCCACTGGATTTTCAACATATAAACTGAAGGAGCATCTACATTCATGACACTGACAAAACAGCTTTGTTCTCATCTAGAGAAGGACTGCAGTGCAGACATGTCAGGTCAGTGTCAGGTCACACAGTACACGTCCTAAGTGTTTACTAATCCCTTGCACCCAACTGAACAACTTAGAACTGAACTGCTCTAAGAAGAGCAGAAGAATTAAACAAAGCATCATACAGATTAATATCACTGAACAAAAAGTATGAAAGGCTGGCAAAGTGGTAAGAGATACCAACTATATCAACAATTGCTATGCACACACCATATACAACCTCATGATAATAAATGGTGCAATTAATAACAAGGTGATGCTTCTCAAATTAATTGAGAAGTTCTGCTGATTTTCTTTACTTCCCTTTCCTGGCCACAATAAGCAGGAACTGGACAGACCCATATCTACGTCAAATAGCTCATTACAGAAATATGCAACTCCCTACCAACAGCCAGTTAGAATGGCCACACCACATGTTTTTGGTACACTGCCTTTTGCTGCCCTGCTCTGTGCAGAATGATATCTAGTTGCAACCACAACCCTGACAACAGTTTCACACTTGGCAGACCTTAACCTCCCTTGCAAAAATCAAAATATGACCTTGACAATGGAAAAGTAAATTAAAACATACAATAGATAAATACAGCATTATTTTTATATGTTAATCTTATCATCCTCAAAGAGTACAACAGAAATAGGGAGCTTATCTAGAAGTATGAAGTACGGTCATTCTGCAGGGAACCTGGCTGAGCCACCCATCTGAAGCACAACAAGTGCTCAAGTGACCTTCTGAAATTTTTCTCTGCAGAGAATTATAGAAGTCCTAGTCACAATATAATAGTTTGCAGAGTACACCTGACAAGAACACTGTCAGAACAGTCAATACACGTATTCTCTATATTTCTCCTGCCTCCCTTCTGAATTCCAAATGAAGAAACAAACACATATAAATCAAGGAATGCCTGAACTCAGCCTTTATATTGCAAAATAAGCTATAATACTTTTTGTCCTTAAGATTATCTAGAGGGAAAAAATAAGTATAAATGCTTGAATGCTACAACTAACATTTCTAGATGTCTTTATTGAACACGCAGACTGAAAAACATCAGGATGGATACACTAGAAAAAAATCAGAATTCTGAATAATTTTCTACCTGAACCCAAACCACTAGAAATCTCACAACCAGAACCAATTTCAAGAAGATTCTGATACCCTAAAGTATATCCGTATATATGATTAGCTTGACAATGAGGCAAGGTCCTTGGTATATCCTGCTTTTTGCCATTCTCCATTCATTACAAATTAGTCTGAACTCAGTCTGTAAGTCTTATTTTTTTAATTAAAACTAGGAAAAGAATTTTTTCAGTGGAACCAAATGTGTAAGATTTTTTCCTGAAATAAAGCCCAGACAGAAGATGTACATTGCTGAGGTTAAAAAAATTTTAACAGATACCCTACTAAGCAATCATCACTTTCTGAAGTTATTTTAGTCTGGAAGCATATTAAGCAAAAGAGGCCATTCAATCTAAGTGGTCTTGCACACTCCCGGCTCACAACAGAATTTTATGGTTGTCAATGTGTGTTTTACTTTGCTAGAAGAAATTATAATGTACATAAAACCTGGCATTCTATTTCAATATGAATTTCCAGAAAGATATTTATACTTAGGATGAGCATGCAGTTTTTCATCCAGCCCCATGAAGCCATTAGATTTACTTACAGCAATCTCCTGTGTGACATTTTTAATAGAGAGTCATGTTCACACCTGTAACATCAGAGCAATTGGGAAAAAAGAAAAACCCAAACTTTTAACTGCCTAAATTGTGTGAGTTCTGTCAATGCTAAAAGATTGTTGCACCAGGCTTTCTCTCAAAAAAGGGGAAGATGAGTTGAAAATAAAAAGCAAGTAAGTCTATGATATGGGGTGCAACAACAGGGTGTTGGTTTTTTGGTTGTTTGTTTTTTTTTTTTTAAATATTCTCAGAAAACTGCAAGGTGACTTGAAGATAATGGCAAAACCTTTCCCTTACTCCAGGAGCACAGAGAAGGGCAGAAAAACCAACCAACAGAAAAAAAATGAGGCTTTAATACATAAAGCTGCATAGGTACCAAAAGCTGGAAACAATAACCCATCTGTATAAGGAAAAACATTAGCTGAAGGAATCTATTAAAGCAAAGCCTTCTTTTAGCTACTTGAATAGTGTAAATATTACATTAAAAAACAGGCGTCAGCTTGTGCACTTTATAAGGGGCCATATCATTCTTCACTGAAGTAACAACTATGTAACTGCTGTGAAAACAGGATCTTGATACTATACAAGCCTGCAATATAGCCAAGGTATTATACAGGCTTTGACACTAATTTGGACAGGCTCCATGACTTGGTGGAAAATGGAACTTATGACTTCATCCCAGCTAGGACTTAATGGAGTTCTGCAAATATTTGGACCATCTGAACCAATCAAAAATGAAAGAAAATAAAGCAAAGTGTGCACAGCTCAGCTGATCCCAAAAGCCTTTTCTGCAAATCTTGGGAGACCTGATCCATCGGGAAAGCTTTTCTCTACAGACCAGAGACACTTAGAGGATGCCATGTCAGTGGGACAAGCATTTGCAAGACAAAGACTGCCATAATACACTGAAGAAAGCATTATAGACCACTGCCTTTGTTGCAAAACTTTCTAAAAAGTATCTAACACTAGCATTACAAAGATCATGCAGAAATGCCAGACATTCATTGCTGAGTGGATCATGAAAATGAAAGACACTGTTTATATGGTGTTTTTTCAAGATTATTTTAGTCTTGAAAGAAACAGCACAGGGAAAGGCTGTAGAGTAACTGCCTGCATTGAAGCTCTTTTGGGGCAAGCACTGTGTTTCAGTTTCCAGTGATGACACATTGCTATTTTACTCTGCATCAATCCAGCTCCAAAAATACTGAGCAGCTCTCCAGAGCATGTCCTGAAATTCTGAGCATGTCAAAACATTAATACATACATCCACAAAATTAGTAGCTTTAGAAGGCTTCTTTCCTACAGAAGGAGAGAGAGAGGTATATATTCTCACATGAAAATTAAAACCCATTATCAGAATTAGAAACAGACTGGCACACTCTGACGCTAAACCCAGTATTCCTTTATTTCTACCATCGTTTATACCAGGTTATTTTTATGCAATGTCAACAGATATTAACTCCTCAGGATCAGCAGGTGCTTGTCATCCCTGAGCATCCAACCATTACGTGGATTTTGTCACTACCTGCACACACACACACATATACCGAGCCCCCTGCAATAAATTGCTGATGACTCAAGAAGTCCTTCTAACAGGCAAACTATAACATAAAGCTTCCTCCTTGAACAGATGCATCGAGAAACGCATCCTCTGTTACAGATGTCACAGGACAAGCATGGGTACTCTTGGGATGACATCTATTCATTGGCAACATGACTTCCTTCCCAAACCTGACCTTACTGTTTTGCACTGTTTAGAACAGGATGGGAACAAGCCACACACCTAATGCCACAAAATGTGGGTTTAAAACCTTTCTTGGACAGGAAGCCATGACACTGTTCACTGAGCTCCTCCCTGTATCAATAAAAACAATGAGCAAACACAGATGAAGAATATAAAATGAGGCTACTGTGATATAAATTCCTGTCCAAGCTTGTTCACTGCATCGTGTCCAGACACCGCATGCTCAAGTTTATACTTGGGTCACAAAGAAGTGCATTTCCTTGCAAAAGCCACATTAAGGTTAGTGTGGTTCCTCCTCTGAACAGCCTTCGCACATCTTTTGAGTACCTCACAGAGATGAAAGATGAGTTATTTTACCTGGTCTGAAAGGTCAGCACCATCACATACAGCCCAGAAAATATAAATCTTGGAGTTCAAGTCATTACAAGAAACTTGAAAAATTTTAAAAAAATTGAAATGTATTATTTATCATAGCCCCTGTAGATATTTTTTTTCCAAATTTCCCATTGAAAGCAATGGGAATTGGAACCCTAATTACAAATAACTGGGCATTTTTGGGGAGGGTGGTTGGATTTCTTTTAATGACAGTTGACTGAAATTTTAACATGATTTACATCAATTAAGATGAAAGCTTTGCTGGATAAAGATTCTCAGTTTCTTGTTGAAGCCCTCTCACACTCTTCACAATAACAGCTTAGCTGCTAAAATGTTCATCTGAGACGTGCAGGACTCAGACTCATGTCCATGTTCTGTTTCAAAGTGAAGGGCATGACCCTTGCTCTTCACATGAGTATTCTGGCCACTAAAAACAAGGTGGGGTTTTTGTTTGCTTGAAGGTTCCTCATTTCCCACAAGTGCAACTCTTCTCCCTTCAGAGACATAAAGACTCAACTCATCACAACATCTGCTATTAATGCTGAATCAATCTTGCATCACTTTGCACTGCACACTGACAAAGGTCCTTCAAGAAATTAACGTACTGGGTTTTTCAGTGTCTCTATCAGTGAGATCAGCAGAAACAGGAAAAATGGGATGCAGACAATTACACAGTACCCAGTTACACAGGAAATCTGTAGTACAGCCAAGAATCAATCCACATAAGTTGTACTGCACTCTCACTCAAATCACCATTCTCCCTTTTTTCATGTCTGACCTACTGACTTTCCTTCACTTTAAGAAAGTTCAGCTTTCAAAGAAACATTTACTTGTTTATTAACACGCTGTCCATTCTATGCGCTATGTCTCAGTTCAGAGCAGCCAAAGTATCACAAATAAAAAGTGCTTTCATTAAAAGACACAAAATGTGTTTGATCTGCTGTGGGACAAAATGCTAATTCAGAAGTGGAGCTAAAATAAGTCTAAGCTTTTCAGACAGTTTATGCCTCCAAAAAGCCAACTATGTCCCAGGAGATGCTAATTTTGAAACAGCACAGACCATAGGACTGAGCCATTCACTAGACAGATGTGGTCACCGCTCCATTTCTCAGACTACATGACTAGCATTTACACAAATAGTCTCAGAGTTTTGGGAAGGAAGCTATATCCAAGCCTTTTAAGCACAATTTACCCAGATTGAGAAAAACAAACATTACTTCCCTCCATGGAATTAAGCTATTGATGTGCAGATAATAATCCTTCTGCCACAAAAGCAGTCTACTGTGTAACTTATTAAAAGAGAATATTCATTAATGACCAGTTGGAACATGCAACTGAGGAGTTCTAATTGCTTCTTACAAAGGTCAGGTATATCTGCCCATACTTACAGTTCACTGCATTATGACACAGGGGTATTTTCCTTAACGGATCACAGGGTGGGTTTTTTCTTTTTTTTTTTGCTTCATTTAGCCAGAGCTCTGCCCTGTTGCCAGTAACTTGACAAACCTAATTATGACTTCTGATGCTGCTTACTAACCATTCTTTCAAAGGAAGAATCAAAGGCTTCAGGTTATTATTTATATTACAAAATACCTAATACTGTCAAACTGTGGAACTCACTGGAAAAAAATATAATAAAGTATAAAAGTGATTCATTTATGAACAGAAAGGGATACATTTATGAACAATGAGGATTCCTGCTTAAAAAGCATTTCCTAATATTGAGAGAAGCTTCAGGGTTGCAGAAATTCACCAGCCTTTAGAAATTAAAATGGATTATCAGTCATTTTTGAAAGATGGTTGGCTCTACCAGGGCTGAAAACTTTCCAGTCAAGTTAAATATATGATTTTTTTGAACTAATTATGCCATGTCTCACTTTATTTTTTTTGCTTCCTGAGCACTCAAAGAATCTCCAAAAGTTATTCCTTATATACATATGATGTGTCCTCTAAAATTCAAAGCCACTTCAAATTAATTATTCCTAATTGATATCAGTCTAAGGGTGATGAAGGCCATACTTTTATTTCTTGTCCTCCAGAAAACAAAGGACATCCATTGCATATACACACAGGGAGAGTTTCTCCCAGAAAATAGACTAGAGTGGCATAACTGGCAGGCAGAAAGGTGGTCGGTGTATTGCATTGAGCCAAAGATAAGAATTACTGTGGTTTGAAACCTCAGAATTCTCAATCACTGATTTTAATGTATAACTCTGGTGTTTAAACCAATATTAAGTTTACAATAAGCATATCTGGCATAAGACTAACAATAGATTACTGATGGAGGGAGTCCATTTTAAGGAACTTTATATTTTAGTAGGATTGCATAGTATACGTCCAGTTTTAAGAATCTGTCTTCTCTTCTCTTTCCTCTTCTTTTAGCATTTTATCATTCTCCTCAATACAGTCAGATGTAAGCTTGCTGCCAGCACTGACTGCAGCAGCCTCTTCTTATCACTTACAGATCATACAAGCCTGCTTGTCCCTCCTCAAACATATTCAGCCCTGCTGTAGGATGGGAATCCCACCATCACCAGGCATTAATTTAGGGGTATAGTCTGTCAAGTGACCAGGAAGATAACTTGCCCCTACATTTACAGAACTACTTAACTGTACAGCTGAGGCCACACTGAATTCTTCAGTGATTTCTGCCCTCAGGACAAAGCTTTCTCGTGCAGTTGAAGTGTAACAATATTAAACATGGTTCCTCTGCTGAAGGTTTAGCCTCTGCCAGGGAAGTCCGCTCTCGTTAAGTAAGTTCTCCTGACTCTGTTGCTGCATAAAGATCCTTCTGTACTATTACCTGAAGTCCATATTCAATTTTAATACTTTTATGTGCTCTACTTTTCACAAGTCACAAATCAACCGGCTGATATTTTGCTGTTGGTAAGTGTATAATCTAAATAATGAGCTGCCAAATAACGGGATCCATGAATTCCCTGCACTTTCAGTGAACACGTACTCAGGAGCCTACCTTTCCTCAGCCCATCCACTCCTTTTGGATGTGAAGGAAAATGTCCACTAGGGAGGATCCTATCAGAAGACTAAATCATGATCATTCTTCCCAGAGGGTCTTCAGAAGAAGACAAAATGTTTCTCATGGACATGAGCTGCTCAGCGGGTGTGTGGCCATGGACTTAGGCTGCACTCCTGAAGCACAAGCTCTGTTCCCACAAACCTGCAGCAAGCTTGAGGTCACATCCTGCAGTAATGTGTGTAATCTGTGGCAGGTGAAGCCAAAAGTCTGTCACTACCCCAACAAGCCCTAAGCAGCAGTAGCAGGACATATTCTATTGCTTCGTTATCAACCAAACTCTGCGCTGTCCCTACTGCTGTTTACTCTGCGTTCATACAGAAGTGTGTACATTTCCACTAACCCCCTTCAGCTTACGGTCAACATTCCACAGAGACAGAAAGGGACTTTTTCCTCACCCAACCAGCTTACCTTGTCTCCTTTCCAACAGCACTGTTTTTAAATGTATTCCTACCACATCAGAATGTTGTCACTTGGACTGTCTCCTTCTTCACTTCCTTTCCTCCTCCTCCTGGCATTCTTTATGCAATGTGAAAAGCCACAGAAGGGCCCAGACTGTGTAACTGAGCCTCCAAGTTTATCTTTTTGTCCTACTGTTTATCTCCGACAAGCAATGACTTAAAATATTTTGTAAATAAAATGAAGTCACCTAGGATTCATGGCAAACACCCTGCATGTTGCTTGATGATGGGAATGAAATGTCACCTACTGTGCTCAAAGACACACAGAACTACCAAGGACACACCTACCTAGAACCAGCAGAGACATTTAGGACAAGTCCTTCTGGAAGCACACAACAGAATTTTTTAATACCAAATTCTAAAAGGTTTCTCTTTGCTGTTCATAACATGTTCACTGTCTGTTTTTCCAGTGACACTGCTTGCTTTAGTTCACTTCTGCTCTGGGCCCTTTTTTAAGCATGATGACAGTAAGATGGCCAGGGGAGCCAATGTATTTTCCATTTTTCTCCATCATTTAACCCTTCATAATTGAAAAATAAAGAAATTAGGAGTTGTTGGACAGGTGAACAAAGGAAAGAAATACAGTCTGAGAGGCCCATGGCTCTTAGATTGCTAGCCCAGTATTTGAGTGTAACACTCTGTTGCTTTATCTCCACCCTTTGCACGAACTCAGGTAAAACTGTTTCTCCTAGCCTTCATTTCTCTCAGTACATCTACAAAGTGTTTGGGATACCAAGTGCGTTTCAACAGATGACTGAATTACCATGGAACACAGTGTGATTTTCACCTCAATTAAGGTGTGTAGCTGGAACTGTCACATCTGACTGCGATGAAAACTAATCAACTCTTCAGAAAGCAGAAGGCAATTCCTTTCTTTCTCTTCATGGCTGTCACTATATTCTGACAACAGCTCTTTACTGTGTCCATTTCTAAACTTCTCACTAAAAAGATAGGAATTCAGCAACTCTTCCTGCTCAGTATTCACTAGCTTTTTTAAGGCTCGTGAACACTCAGTGAAATTCAGAGGAGCCCTGATCTCTGCCAAATTTGCTTCTAACACCACAGAAACATGTTCATTATTTACACTTGTAAATAATGACACTTGAACATTTATATGTTCATTCTTTGCTCTTGCTTATCCACCAAAGACTAATCTAAATGGTGAGAATGGCATTGTACAGAGAATATGTTGTTACTATGATTACATACCGTCAGCAGGATGGGCTCATACTCGGATTGTGAAGAATCAGAACTTTTGCAAGAGGACAGACAAGCACAGAACATAATCCAGTGGCATCAGCATTTACACGTACTTCCCATGCAGCCAAGTTGGACTGCTCGCCATTATTTTTGTTCTTAAATACACTGAATTACACCAGGTTATTAGGATGACAGCTAGATAAATGGGGTTTTTTTCCTTTTATTTTTTTCATGCTAGGGTCAAATCTGCTTCCACTGAGTCCTCCTAAAACTCCCACAGAAAGCAAGCCAAATGCAAAACACAGCATTAGGTATGATGATGACAATTTTCTAACTCGGGACTATTTTGGGCCTAATTTTTGATTAGTGTTGAGTTCTAACTTCTACTGAAGCACTAGTAGCTCACCTGAAAAACACAGACCTACAAAATAAACACACAAATTCTGCATACTCAGAATATCTATAGCAAATACCATGGCAAGTTTATGGCATTTATGTCTTCAGCAGTCTGAACTAAGGAGGTAGGAAGGCATTTTTTTAAGGAACAACTAAACTTTCTTTGTTGGAGAGGGAGAGGAGAGGGAGGAAGAAACTAAAAATATTCCATGCTTTTCCCATGGGGGGCAGGGAAGAAAATACTTTTCAATTATGCATAAATAAATATATAATTTCAAGACCCTGACCCAAGGCAACCTCTTACGCTAGGATAAATAAATGAGTCTGCAACTGTTGGCATTGCAACGTGGAAAACATAAACCAAATAAAGCAGTAAACTTGGAAAAACTTATTATCTCCTCTTACGTCCGCTACAATGTGGTCTTTTAGGTGACACAATTCCAAGCTCTAATAATGGTATATCATCTGAATTGTGCATGCATTTTTGCCTTCTTGACACTAAACTTACACTTTAAACCATTACAAGGAAAATAAAGTTAAGAGGAGTCTGCAACATCATTAAGCCTATTATAGTGGTTTTTTTCAAGAACACACTTTGAGGTCTTTACTACAGAAGCAAAAATAACAAGTAAAAAACATTAAGAAACAATTACAGGAGGTCCAAGAGAAACCATAAAACACAGGCAATGATTCTTCTCAAGTATGCTGACCTGCTTAAAAAACAATCGGGCAACATCAACAAATTTATATTATAATTATGTGAGATAAAATTTCTAAATTTAATATGGACTACAAAAGAATGAGATGGTGTCTTACATGAATCCCAAGTTTTATTTTTCCAGTGAGAACACATTCTCTGTATTAAAGGATGTAGAAGGAGATGTATATAATTTTAGGCTTTACTTTACATTGTACTAATGGTACTGCCCAAATTTGGGAGCTAGTGCTTCAGCCAATGACACACATTGACAGGTACCATCAATCAAACAGCTCTTTGACACTGAAAAGACCCAAGTACATCACTAATCAGGAAATGTGTGGTTTTGCTGCATTTGTGACACTCTTGCAGCATTTTGTGCTTTCCGTTAAGTCCTGTGCTTGTCATAGGCCAGAGTCTTTGAATTTGATTTTCTTAAGCCTAGTTGCATTTATAGCAAAGTAATTTTTGAAGTCATGTGCCTGTCTTCCATACCTAGACTAAAGATACTGAAATGACCCAATGTCAGCATCAAGCTAACAAATCATTCCAAACATCTGAGCATGAAGTCATTCTGCTAACAGAAAAAGGAACAGATGCTGGTGGGAAAAAAGGAACTTAACTCCACAATTGCTGGCATTTTCCAAGCATCAAGCTAAAGGAATGCCGTGGTTTGCAAAGGGCAACATCCTCCCACTGTGACTTCCCAGCGTTATGAGATTTCCAGTGAGCCCTAGGCAAACTGAAAGCAAGTCTATTTTCAGGGAAATTATTTGAGAGACTGCACATTTCAGACTGTTTCACTAGCAGCCTTCTAAGCTAAGGAAGTCATGCAGTCTTCCCAGACAAAAAGCAACCATGGGTCCCAGGCACTGGGAGGGAACCAAATAGCATCTGCTACTGACTCTTGCAAGGAGTTGGCCTCATAGCAATAATACAGGACAGTATACAGGAGGTTGCATGAAGCCTTATTGATGTTCCCTTTCTTTATAGGGCCACACAGCTGCTTTCCTAGTTTGATTTATGAACAGTTTAGAGAATCACAGATCAATTTAAGATGGAAGGGGCCTTAAAAAGAAGGGACCCGCTCAGAGCTAATGTCAAAGTTAGGTCAGGTTGTTCAGGTCACTGTCAAGGTTTGAATATTGAGTTAAAATAAAATGTTGACTGAAGCTAAACTTCAGCCACTAACTTCCAAAGCATTGGTAGGAAGAGAAACAATCTTTTGGCTTTTCTGGCCTTTGCCCTGTGGCCATGAGACACCCTCATTGATGAGTCATCAATACTGCTAACTGTGGGATTGCTTACTCTAAGCACTCAAAATCCTACACAGCTTCTTCAGCCTCCTACTGCCCACCAACTGCTTTTGCTGTTAAGCTATCACACGTGCTGTGAGGGTTACCCTGTGTTTCCAGACTTTCCAAGAAAGAGAGTAAAAGTACCCACCCCCACATCTACCCACACTCCCTTCAACACTTCCTGCGGAGCTGCGAGAAAATCTCTCATGAAGTCACATCCAAGACTCATCAAACTGTGAGTCCTTACAAATGGCTTCTCAAATATTGCAGCAAACCATGTTGTGTGTTCACATCTGCTGCTCCCAGATACAGCACATGGAACAACAACTCAAAAGAAAGGAACTTATAAGGGACACATTAAGTGCTCCTTAAAGCTATAAATCCATAACCAAAACAGTTTAATATTCCAAATCAATAACAGACTCTACGAGTATTTCAAAGAGGAAAAAATAATGCAAGAAGATAGAATTGAAAACAATACAACATCAAACCACCCACTTCATTTACTATGGGACAACCACGTGCTTGGCAGTCTTCATACAGAAGGGATGAACCCCAAAGGGCTTTCGTAGCTCAGAACAGACAATACAAAACCAAAAACCCACAGTCAGACAACACAATAGTATGATCTTCATCTGGAATACTGTATCACTAAATGAGACCAGATGAAGATCCATTTTCTCTCTTCTTTAGGGAAAATGTGTCATCTCCTGAATACCTCAGAAGTGGCTGAATGGCAGATCCCAGAGGAATCTAGTCCCAGGGTCTAGTTGGAGGCCTTTCACTTGTGATGTCCCCCAGGGTTCAATATTGGGCTCAGTATTGTTCCACATATTCATCAATGACTCGGATGAAGGGGCAGATCCCTCCTCAGCAAGGTCACTGATGACACAAATCTGGGAGGACTGGCTGATACCCCAGAGGGCTGTGCAGCCCTCCAGAAGGACAGGCTGGAGAGATGGGCACAGAGGAACCTTCTGAAATTCAACAAAGGTAAGTGCAGGGTCCTGCACCTCAGGAAGAATAACCCCACGGACCAGCACAGGCTCAGCTGTTGGAAAGCAGCTCTGTGGAGAAGGACCTGGGGGTCCTGGGTGGACAACATGAGCCAGCAGTGTGTCCTGTGGCCAAGGAGGCCAATGGTATCCTGGGGTGCATTAGGAAGAGCAGTGCCAGCAGGTCAGGGGAGGTGATCCTGCCCTGCTACTCAGCCCTGGTGAGGCACATCTGGAGTGCTGTGTCCAGTTCTGGGCTCCTCAGAACAAGAGAGACATGGAGCTCCTGAATGGGTCCAGTGGAGGGTAACAAAGATGATTAAGGGACTGAAGCATCTCATGTATGAGGAAAGGCTGAGGGAGCTGGGCCTGGTCAGCCTGGAGAAGGAACAATGGAGAGGGGATCTTATCAATGCCTATCAGTATCTGAAGGGAGGATGCCAAGAGGATGGAGCCAAGCTCTTTGTGGTGCTGAGCAATAGGACAGGAGGCAATGGGCAGAAACTGATGCACACAAAGTTCCACCTAAATATGAGGCAGAACTTCTTTACTGTGTGGGTGACCAAGCACTGGAATAGGTTGTCCAGAGAGGTTGTGGAGTTTCCCTCAACAGAGATATTCAAGTACAGTCTAGATGCAATCCTGTGCCACGTGCTCTAGAAGGACCCTGCTTGCCACAGATGATCCCACTGGTGGTCCCTTATTCATTCTGTGATTCTGTGATCTCAATATGTATCTCCTACTTTAAAGCAGAAACCTGAAGAAGTGAGCTCCTATCTAAATGCATCAAGTGTAACACAGTCTCCTGCTCTTAGAACCTCCCTATGAAGCCTTAAATGCAAAGAAAAGACCTCAGAGTTCGGAATAAAAGCCCTGCCGGTTCACTTTAGCATAGAAATATTTACAGAAGTAACTGTCTCTCCATCTTAACCAATCTGAAACTATGCTTCACAGTGCAAAACCACAGATGCACAGCAGCCCTAGAACAAACAGTAAGTGCAGAAATTTTCACTCACTTCTGAAAGCTTTCCCTAAAGGCAAGGAGGACTCCAGGTTTTATATTTGCATCCATCTTGTCCTTCATCCCTGGTAGGCTACGGTAATTATATAAAAAACTGCAAGAGAGCTTAGATCTCTCTGGCAGATTTCAAAGCATCTTACTCTACATCCAGATGCACAATATCAAACTATACTTTTTATGGTGACATTTTGCTGACAATCCAAACCTCAAGGGCAAAGCTCAAACAGAAACTCTCAAAGAAAGAAAAAAACCCAAACCAGACATGTAGACATTATCTTCATTAATGCTAGACGGGCAGCATGGGACCAAAGTGGGAGTTTGTGAAAATGAGCTGCAAATGGTATAAAAAGATGGTAGTAAAACTACTAAAAGTTGATGTCCCACTAATGCTAGGATTCTCAAGAGTATTTCAAAGCCTATGAGGATGTAGCCCTGACGTTAGGAAAAGAGAACTGAATGCAAAGTGATGCTGCTTCTTTGTGAGAGATGTGTAAATCTTCTCTAGGAGGACATCTGGGGCACTCTGCACCTGGACTGCAGCCTTAGTGGTTCGGCACTGATCTGGGACATCAGTCCAAAGGACTTGGACTCCTTAATGATCGTGTAATGCACAGAAGTGCCTTCTACTCTGTCCTTCCTGCTCCTTACAGTGAGCTCACCTAAACCCAGAAACCTCACCACAAGAACATCGTAGAAGACAGATAAGTGCAGCAAAGAAAAAGAATGAAAAGTGCTTGATCCGAAAATATATTCGGATATTTCAGAATGTATCTCTAAAAAAAAGGAAAGGAAAATGGGAAAGGGGGGGGAAAAAAGGAATGCTGTATGCAGTCAAGGCAGGTGTAAATAGTGCACGGAAAAGTTATAATGGATGGCCAAAACGTTTCCAAAAAGTTTCCTAATTACCTATTCCTTCCATCAGGTAGAGAGAAATGAATTTATGCATAAATATAACAATGACAGTTCTTTGAGAGTATAAAACAATTTAAATCAAAGACTTTTTGGAACCAAGGAGTTTCCTGACTACTGCTTTCAAACCCAGTTTTTATTAGTATTTATTAGTTTTTTTAGTCATCAGGTAGATGAAAAATATAATTAATAGATAATTTAAAAAATAATTGCAGAGGATGGTATCATGAAGGATATTTTTTATTTTCTGCATATTGGCTTTAGCAGACTATCGTTCAGGTAAGTTATCCCCAGAATTTTTATATCCTATTTTGCTATTGTGGAGAATCTCTTTCTCATAATAGGAAAAGCAGAATAAATTTACTGATTATAAATATGTACATTTTGTCAGATGCTATGAATGTCTACTTCCAGAAAGTTTCAGTGTGCTGCTTATTACCTCACTACTTGAATTTGAATAATCTCACTTGAGTAGATAAAGCACAATCAACTCAGAGCAACTATTCTAGGATACCACTAAAATCACAAGAGTACAAGATAACACGGAGATATTATGGAGATCTCAACATATTATTAGAATTGAAGGACTGAGATTTTTTTTGGGGTTTTTTTTGTTTGATTGGAAAGAAGGTGTATGACACAGCTAGTCCATTCTGACTCTACATTGGAAAAAGATTTGCTACCAATTTTTTTCCTCAAAGAAAGACAGAAGTGAAAAAAAAACTAACTTGTTTAACTGTGCAAAATGTGTGTGCTTGCTACTAAAATCTGCTCAGCCAAAGGCTTACAAATTGGTCTCTGGAGGCAGGAAAGGCCATAAAAAGAAAACGACTTGCTTTCCAATAGCAGTAAGTCTAACAGCTTGTAGGGTTGTTCAGAAGGCAATAAGCTATGGCCTGCACAATGGGGACTCATTCTTAGAAACACAGGCTGCATCCAAAGCACCGTGTGCTGAAGCAGTGCAATACCTGCATTTTCTACACTTTTTGGGATCCTAATATGAGCTTGTTTAGAGATGAGACAAATGAGCTAACAATTTTTCTTTCCATATAATTATTTGATTGGTATTTAATGAGATTATGTATGTTAGTATCAGCTCCTGGTAAAACAGCACTGAAGAACACTGGTTTTCTAAACTTTGACACTGGAAATTTGCAAATAAATACATTTGAAATTTTGGTCTAGTGCTTGATTTAATTCCTGCAAAACTTATATCTGGTAAGAAATCTAGAGAGAGGAGTTACAAAGTTGTTTTATGGAAGTCTAAATTTCAGCTTATGGTGAGACACGAAGATTATTCTAAACAAAACCAGAATAAAGTACCTGAACTTAGGGAGGATGTTACAATTTGTATTTTCTACATATGGCTTTACTTAACAATATCACTGGAAGCTCCTTCTGCAGAGGAAGGGGCAATCTAAAACATGTACTGGTGGTTTGGGTAGAGGGTGAAGGTGCCATCAGTGGTGACTAATGAATAATTCCTCTGATGCAAATCAAGCCAACTGCATTTCTCCTTGTCTGTCCTGTACTCATTAATGTCAAGGTAGAGAACAGCTGAGATTGAGAAGATATTAACATTTTCCAACAGGCCAGTCTTTATTCCTTGCAAATAGCTATTCCACAAATGAGAGCAAAGCATCCAGTAGAGCTGCAAGCCAGAGCTACTCTTTTAGGTCAAATAGTCAGAGATTTGTTTTTAATACTAATGGTTTCAGATATGAAAACTCAGACTAGCCAAAAGTGACCAAAGCAAGCATGACTGCGTAATACTGTGTGAATGCTACTCTGTAGGTATCACTCACAGTCATGACATTTAGGTTCCAAATTCAGCCTCCTTTGATTACTGTGGATTGTTGACTGGCAAGCTGTGCCCCTGGCATACAGCTTTCAGTGTACAGACCTACCTGTCTTCCTCCATTTCTTCAGGAGAGCTTGATATTAGGAACAGGTGGAATGAGTTTTTAATACAGTAGTGACTTTCTGCCACTACATTGGAATCAAGATTACATCCAGAAGGTTGCATCTAACACCTGATTGCCAAGATAAATGTCTACAACAATGACTAATCTTCATTTTTGTAAGTGACATTTGTTTATTTAAGGCAGCCCACTAATCTCACCACCTTTAGAACAAATCAGGAAGCTCTGACTTTCCATTACTTTTAGACTAGAAAAGGCACCTGAGATTAACAATTGTGAACAGTTGCCTCAGTCTGCACTTCTTGACCTTCTAGTTTGTAGTGTTTCCACTTGCCGTATCTCAAAGCATAGGGCCCCTACTTGCCAGGAAACTCCAAGAACCCAACATGAGCAAGACACAGCCCTCTGGGGCTTGTCCTTGTTAGCTGGAAGTGTTCTGCCAAGTGAGAAATTGGACCCTTTGTGGCTAAAATTAGATAGCAAAATTTTCAGGGAAAAGGGGGCTCTGTTTTAAAGTGAAGCCTGGAACAGGCTTCTCTGTCACTGCAAAACAATGATGATAGGTGGATTAGGTAGCAGGCTAGAGAGAGATGTCATCACCAATCATCTGACTGCCTGTGAGGGAAACAATGAATAACACTGGACAGTTAAGGTTTCAAGTAATTGAAAGTATCTACAATGTAATGAATGGATATCTGGCAATGGTATCCCATCCCAGTTAGCACATCATTTTGGATAGCTGGAGTTCAGCTAACTGAAGTTGCATTATAAATGCATTATGAAGATTTTCCAGTATGCAGCTTCTTTAACTTTGGAAGTCTTTATGATTCTTATAGCAAATCCACTGCTGTAGAACATGGGGGAAAACAAACAAACAAACTAAAACCCCCAACAAAAACAAAATCCCCAATGTAATGAATGAATCCAACTAACATATTAAGTACATTAAAGCACAAATCTTCCTGCCAAGGCTGACTGGTCTGGGAGGTGAGATGTCTCTAAGATAGCTACAAATAGATCCCCTCCCACCAGAGCTGAAAAACCCAGCTGAGCTGGCCAGCAAAAATGTAAAGCAGACATTAATCACAGCAGCCTGCACCTTCCCTCCACTTGCAAGCGCTGTGTACCAGCAGGAAAAAGGAATGGAGATAGCACTGAAGACAATGGAGCCTAGACTGTTCTCATGCACTATTGCTAGCTCTGAGCTATTGCTAGCTCAGAGCCACTGTAATTAATTGATTTCTATTAACTTCCCTGTGTGAAGTTAAAAAAACCCCAACCAACCAACAAAAAAACCCTGAAGGCAAAACTCCCTGATTGGACTAGTTTTCTTTAATTACATGGTAAGAAATCTCACTACCCCCACTTGGAGGAAAAAAAGGCAGCAAACACAGCCTCCAGAAGGACCATGAGCAGGATTTAAATCTGCCAGGTTCAGTATTGAAGTCTAAACCTCCTCTTCTACCTTCTGTTATGCAGACTTATGTTTAAAGACTGATGCTCTCATAGCATGACTAGCAAACTTTGGAAATAAAATTAACCAACAAACCCACTACACTCTTTTGCTCCCAACATGTATGGCTAATAAATAAACGCTATTGGGGTTATGTTAATTTCTGACCGTGTGTTTCCTAGAGCAGCAAAACTTTTCCAGTGCCACATTACTGCAGAAATTCCTTGTTTAGAAGTTTCACAGCAATGATACAACTTATCCATTCACTTGGCCACCATTCCACCAGTGACAAAATATTAATGTGATCGATCAGCCTCTGACTTATTGCCCCTTTACTGGTTTTTCAGAAATTTGAAGACCTTGAAGGGAGAAGTGTTACATGGAAAGTCATACGAGCAGGTGCTCCTCGCTTTCCAGTGCACTGTGGAACACTTCCTACAACCTCTGGAAGACCTTGGACTACCAAGTTTTAAGACATCACTATTGTTGCGTACTTTACAGATATTTGAAAACATTCTGAAATACTTCAGCAATACCTTTTCTATTTTAAGTAACCTACAAAAGTTCTTAAAAATTCCTTAATGCATTGCCATGATAGTTGCTCTTTCAGCTCAAAGAAGAAACAAACAAACAAACCAATCTCCCCCACAAGCCCTAAATAAACAAGAAAATTAAAAAAACCAAACATGCAAACGATTCAAACTGGGACAGTGTACTATTTGAAGATGTTAAGATCCTCTGCAGAAATCACAAGTGCACACATTACTTATCAGAAAATCGTGCCACATTCATGCTGATAAAAATCCTTCCATCACTTATTCATGTTCTTGAGTAAACAGTAGATAAACACACAGCTCAAATCAAGATGCAGTTATGAACATGCATACAGATTTTATTGGTGAGCTACTCCAATGAGGACAACAGTAGTACCTTCTTTTTGCTGCAGTAAATCTGCCATTTCTTCTCTGGAGGAAGTGCAAACATAGCCTCTCTGTTCTTGTCTGTGAGATCCAATTCATCCTGGAGATTAAGAAAAACAAAAACAAAACAGTCAACAGCTGCATTGGTAACTTCTAATAAGTTGAGAGGTTTCTGGATCAGGCATGTTTGACTAGCCTTCAATCAATAGGACTTAGTGGCTCCCAAAGACTCCAAAGATTATTGGTTTTGTGATGATTTCCTTGCTACCTTGAGTTCTCCCTGTCAGAGCACAACCTATGAAGAGAGGCAGCCTGAACAACTCCCATGTCAAACTTCCATTACTAAAAGGATGGGTAGGATTACATGAAAGGGACGAAGTGAAAAACTCAAAGCACTGGATTATGTGACACAAACATTCCTTATGACACTTAGAGAAAGGCTGAAAGTTTGATACATCTTTTTTTCCTGGCTGGCAATACCAAATTGCTCTTCCATAGAAAGAAAAGAGTTTCATTTCTCTATCTTTCAAGCAAAGGCCATGAGACAGCTGTCATGCCATCAGCAACCTACAGGTTGAAATGTTTTTCCAGATGTTTGTTCTGGAACCACACAGTCCCCATCAAAGACACGCAGCATTTCAGACATAAAGGACAGAAATCCACAGTGTCACATCGGGTTGATCAGAGCAGCATATTCAGTCTCTGTTAAGAAAAGTGAGCTCAGTATAACCTACCCTCTTAGAGCTGAGCCAAGCTTAGAATAGTAAAATGAAGGATTAATGCTGTGATCTGGAACTGACTGCCAAATTCCACAGCTTCAGTTATTCCTCTGTAAAATGTGAATAACAATAGACTCTTTTCCAATGCATGTCTCTAAAACTGTCAAACGAGAGATTGCTACTTCCTCTGTGTTAATTCAGTACTGCCCAGACCAGAGCTCCAATCAAAGCTGCCAGTTTTAGGTGCTAATAAAGAGAATTAAACAAAAAAGAATGGTCTTCAGGGCAAGCAGATGACATGAATAGGGACAGATGAAGATGTCTAAATTAGAGTTTCAGTAATATAAAGAAAATCTTCCAGTAATGTTTCAATGAATCAGTTTTGGCAGGAGTTTGAGTTTTTTCCTTATGTTGAAATATCTGGAGAAGGAAGTGTCCAGGGGTCCAATATCAAGATGACATTGTGGCACTAAAATGCTGCACACACAGATTCTGGCACCCACAATAACCTTGTCCAAGCAGAGACAATACCTCTTTAACTCAGCCCAACAATGGCTCATTTGGAAAGTGTTCAGGGCTGGGAAACTTGTGAAAACAGTGAGCAAAATTGCACACTGAGCCTGGTAGCGGCTGCTGACAGATTTAAAAGCCCACAGAGATTTAAGCTGCAAAAAGGTACAAAAGAAATGCAAACAGTAACAAGGCGAGGTCAGTGCCAGCAGCCCGAAGTAGAAGAAGCTGGAGGGTTATTTTAAACAAGAAAAGGTTTAAAGGGAAAAAAAAAAAAATTAGCCGTGCAAAAAGAGTGCAAACCATGTGGAAATGTTTAGTGTGAGTTTCCAAACAAGGGGCAGCCAAGCAAGGCAAGGAGTTTTATCCTTGCTATACACAATTAGAAAACTCAGGCCAGGATCACATTCTTGGGGGGAGAGGGAGAGTGAAACTACATGTAAGGCCTTAAGACAAGCAAAGGAATGCTGTTAGAGGTCAAGCATGTGGAAGGGAAAGGAGGGGCAGATAGGGAATCAGAAATGCCAGGTTTGGAAGAGCCACCATAGAAGCCCGAATATACATGAGCTGTCTGGGCTCAGCTGAATTCTTTGAAAAAAATATTATTGTTTTATTGACCTGCTTAATGAATGCTCCAACTTGACTTTTTTTTTTTTTTTTTAAATACAGTGCAGCTAACTTGGTTTTTTAATCCATAGTGCTTTTTCTGGAGTCTGCTGGCAGATCAGACAAGCAGCAGAAGCTCGGCACAGAAGCTGTGCACTAAACTAAATGAAGATCTCAATCAATACAGTTCAAGACAACCATTTCATCGAAAGAATGTACCTATTGACTAAAACCACCCTGAGGACAGGATTTCTGACACTGCAGCTTCTAGACACTGCCCTGGATACTGGCAGTATTCAGGGATATAAAGATAAATCTGCTTTCAGTGGGACAATAAGAATATGCAACCTCCAGTCACATAATTTTGCATCATGACATGCTTTTTAGGACAGAAGCCTAGAAAGTTAGTTTGAAAGGATGGAAGAGCCAGAGGAAAAATAGTGCATCCCACATTATTGTGACTCAGGAGGGTAGAGGAAGCCAAAAGAACTTAAGAAGTCATCACACCAGCTCAGGTAGCATAGTCACAAGGAAACTGTTCAGGGTTTCCAGGCATAAGGAGATCACCAGAGGCAGACCCAAACACACCTGCCTGGAAAATAGCACATGAAAAATGCCTTACTCTTAATTTTGAAAGTTAATGTTTGTCTTTGTTAATGCTGGGTAAAATTCTGGGTTCTTACACCCAGGTCAGATGGGCAGGGAGCAAGCACGAATATTCAGAAGGGAAAGAAACATCTCCAGAATGCAAAGCAGTAGTCAAGCTCCTCACCTCTCTTTCCTGAAGTTAGTGTTCAGCAAGCGTGCTCCTTCACTGAGAAGAAGAAAGGAGCAGGAAGAACTGAAAAGGACTTCATGTCCTCATCCACCTACACCATCAATCAAAACCTACCCTACAAAAAAACCCCAAGAAACCCCTGCAAAATACAAGAGACATTAGACCGTCATCTGGAGCTCTCCAAATAATTTTACCTTTGCCATTCTATAAAAGATGAATAAAAGATCACTGTGACTGCAGAGGAAAACCATGGATCTAGCTAAGAAAGAAGACCCTGAATTAGGCAGGCTAGTTTTCTATTCTGACTTGGGATCCTGACAGACAGAACATAAGGAAACCTGCTGCCTTGGAGGGAAGCAGGAGGAACAACAGAAAGAATAAATTTCAGGAGGGTAAATTGGTTTGTGAACAGGTCATTCTGACCCAATGACAGAAGCAGATCTGTCAGCATATAGAAATTCAGACTGTAGAGTTAGCTCAGTGATGGCAAGTGGCTATTGAAAAGAGAAAGGAACTGCCAAATTCGGCAGGAAAGGGGAAGAACGACAAACTGAATGCAGTCATCAAGGCTGGGGTTGGAGCCAGACTAAGGAAGCCAATGTGACTGAATGCCCAAGGAGCAATTGTAAAGGGCAAGAAAAAAAGGGTCGGTCAGAACAAAGCAGGGGAAAGTCCCTTCTCCAGCACCTGTGCAAGTTTCCCAACAGAAACATAGTAAGTCCCCTTCTACACCTTGGATGGGCAGCTTGGTTCCAGCAATTCACGCCAGCATGACCCTGCTCAGTGGAACTCAGCCTCCTGGCTCTGAAAAATGCTTGAAGTTGCATGAAACACAGATTAAAAAGATATTTGCTGGGCTGGACTGAGGAAGATGTAAAGCATGCCCAGTTAATAGTGCCTACATTTCTCTCCTTCATTTACTTCCTATTTTATTTTATCTAGTGGCAGTTAATTCAGTTAATTTCACTTACTTGTGGGCATTTTATTTACTTACATAGATTGAATTTCAATGATAAAACATTTTAAAAGAACTGGAACTGGATTTGAGGTTCAAATACTTCCAGTCCAGTTCTCAGGCCAAAAGAGAAGATGGCCTTCATTCAAAATGGCTGCAACCCAAGGAAATAAGAGACAAAGAAGCGGAACAAGAAGGAGGAATGGGTAGGAAACATAAATCCAGTATTTTGCAGGATTTAAAACCACATTATGTCCCTTGTTTTTGGGAATGTTCATCAAAGCAAGATGGATTTGATGCTGGGCAGCCACCAGCTCAGTAATGATACTCAAGGCTCCAGAAAAGCATTTCTCACCTAGACTGGGCAGTCGTTTGTTTAGTGACACAAAATGAAATTAATAAAGAGAAAAAGTAAGATTTTGGTAATGTAGAAGAGTGGTTCACTTGGAGAGAGACCCACTAAAGAGGAACCCTTAACACGTACCAACATGCCTGCCTCTCTAAAGGAGAAACCTGAAGGCCAAAACTAGAGAACCACAGCTTCTGGTATCCAGCATCCCCTGATTTGAAGTCAGAATCATGGAGGCCAAGAGCCTCAAACTTGGTTCTCCAGGGACATTTGGACACTCATGGGAGGAGATATCCTCAGTTTCACTTTCTCATTCTACTCATCCCAGGTCCACTGGCTGCTGGACTTACTGGTCATGGGGCATTTCACACTGACTTAAGGTCAGACAGCTGCTTTATTTTGTAAAATATAAAACCCAACAAACCAAAACAACCAACCAACCAACCTTTACAGGCTGGTGAGTTGTTTTGTTGTTGTTGATGATGTTTTGTTTTGTCCTCATAAATGTTTAATGAGTCATGCATAGCATTTCCAGCGTTACGAAACCCAGAATCCTCATATGATATGTCTACTGCAGGCAATAACTTGATTAATACAGGCATAACAAATATTTTGCCAGAAGGAAGAGGACATTTTGCTTATTTTCTTATGTTCAGTTGGGTAACTGTTTTATTTCATCAATTTCTTATAATTTCAGCTACAGAGAGCTGCATTACACTTTTAATTTTTACCTGTAGGTCACAGTTTCTCTTACTTACAGGGCTCTTGGGAGAATATCCTGTCTATAAGCATCTTCCCCAGGCCTGTGTTTCACATTTAATTGCTATTTTTATGACTGAGAGATGTTAATTACATAGAAAAGTATACTCTGATTTTTTTAAACTTTATTTCTGCCTACAAATTTATTCAGGCAACTATTAAAGCATTATTTAATAATGAAATGCTTTTATGATCCTCAAATGGAATAGCTTTGACATGAAATCAATCTATTTTACACCACAGAATCCAACACTTAAGAAATAACACATAGGCAAACAGGCTTCAACAATTCCACTGTTCAGAGAGGCCTATTTTGACTGTCTGATTACAGCTCTATTGCATTGATTGGTTCTTTAACAGCAGATGTGTACTCAAGCAAAAGGACAGCCAGGTCTTGGCATTAACAGGCTCCTTGGGAACCAGATCTTCAGATGGCACAAACTGGCAAAGCTACCCAGAAACTCTACTATTCTTTGTTAAACTCGAAATGGAAACTTTAGAACTTCCAGAACAGATGAGGGCAGCAGTTATTTGACCTGTGACCAGCACCAAGTTTCAGAAGACTGTGTGAAACCCTGCAAAATACAAAGCCACAGAGACAGCTCTGTAGATGGTCAAACACTTCCCAACTCCCTACCCCAAATAGCCCAGCTGATTTTGTGTTACAGGTGAGTTAATGTCCCTTTCAAGATGGTGATAACAATGCTACTTGCAATACTTTTTGTGCAGTTTGCTCCATCACATCAGCACTACCTTTAATGATTCTTTGTGAGTCATCCAATAAGGAAAACTGAGACAGTGGGAATTATATCCAGATGCCTTTACGCACTCTAGGACAGGCTTCACAATTTGAAGACTATTTATTTTAATAACTTGCTTGCAATGCTCACTTCAAAAATTTAGGTTCCAAGGGTACATGCATTTTCAAATTATACCCACTGTATGAATTTTATTTTAATGCACTACTCTTACCTTGTTTGCTGTTCATATTCCCATATTCCTTTCATTCCCATATTCATATTCATATTCCTTTTTTTCTTTCTCTTGTACACACCTACCATTTCTTTTTCCCCTTGCTAATCTTTTTCTCATTCCCCTTGACCTTTTTCACCTGTCAAGTACAAATGCACTCTCCCTCATCCACCTCATCAATCACTCTCTCTCTGTCTCTTAACAGCACCAAATCCACCCAAGTTACAAAATCAATTAAAATGCACTGCTGCCAGTATAAATTCCCTGTCCAGTATGATACCTGTTACTTCAGGTTCCCCAAGGTCATTTATATATATGTCTGTCACCATGTCCCCAAAGAGGCCACATTCCAGCTCCACCAATGCTCCCAAGTGCCTTAGCACAGCTGACAGCCTTATGCTCTGAACAAATTTGTTTAAATCTTGTACAAAGTAAACAATGACTATGACACACCATGGGATCCTATCCAGCATCCACTGGCAGGCCCCAGAGAAGGTTCATGTTCATGTGTAATTACTTCAAGGGGATCATTGATGGTGGGTTAATCAATGCTGAAATGCAACTCAAGCAAACACGAGACAAAAGGCACTGGCATGCCTGGGACTTTGGAAGAAACAGAAGCAGTGGAAAAAGATCAGCGGCAAGGTCAGCAGCACACTACAAGCTTTTGGAAGAGAGAATCCTATCCAGCATAACTACTACTGCTTTGAAGAATGGACAGAGTAGGGCCACATTGCTAACACATGACTGAAAGCTACGTTTTCACATTAACAACAGCCCCAGGAACATTTATATTTCTGTTCATGCTGCCTATGCCAGATTCCATTGGCAAATAACAAGCAGGTTAGTCTGGTTGCTCACATTCAAGCTGTGCCCACCAAAAAGGGAGTAGCAGAAATGCTCTTGTTGTAAGTCCAGAGGCAGTTGTCCAAAAAGCTGCTTCAGAGATAAGTGCAGTGAATGAATAAAGTAATGAACCAAGACAATCTTACTCAGATCTCAGTCTTTTTGCAAAGAGCGTATGAATCCTTCAAATAGAAGAGATAAACCTTCCCTATTTAATCACTGTGTCTACCTCCAGGGGACAGTATAGGCTCGTTCCCCTACAGTTATCTTTCCACTGTTTTGCTCATTCCAGCTCCCCAGGCTGACATGTAAGAGGTAACCTGCTGGAAGAATGCTCATTTCCAATGCTGAGGAGGTCGATGAGGCATTCTGAAAGGCTGCCTGTCTGAACTGTCAGTGAATGAGGTTCATTTGCCTGCACAAACCACCTACACACCAGTACAAACTGGAGCAATGAACAGTGCAAAAGTTTCTCATCAGTCAACAGCATTACCACCCACACAGCCAGCACATCTCCAGGTGAAACACACTGGTCAAAAACTCCCACTGGTGCACCTGATATATGTGCTAAGTCCACAGATAGCCCATGAAGTAAAAATCAAAATGAACCCCAAAACAAGCCCGTCCCTCCCCTCAAGCTCTTCTATCTAATCCTAACCCTTTGAATTAAAAGCAGCCTTTGTAAAGCACACAAGCAGAACACCGTGAGAGGCATGGGAGAAACATTTTGATCAGTTTTACAATTGGTAATAATTAGGTTCATCATAGTAAAACACCACTGGGTTCCATGCATTTGCATACACATAGTAGGTGTATGTGCAGATATGCATGCCTCCCACACCTTTCATACACAAGAACTATATACATAAGGCATATCACATAACATCAACCCATACCCACCATGTTTTATCATTACATTTGTGCATTAGGAAACCACTGTGCATGCATGAATTGCTAACACAGCCTGTTGGCAGAGGAAGCAATGTTTACATTTCAGCTACTGCCACGGATCTGACTGTAAAGCAGAGAAGCAGACAAACAAAAGGCTGCGATTCCCATTACACTCTTTTTTTCCTCCTTGCTTTTGCAAAAAGTTGCAGCTTTAAAGCCCCTTCAGTACTAGGGGCCCAAATCTCTTGATTCTCAGTCATAACAGTACAAGACAGAAAGCACCTGATGTTTACATACTGAAAGATGTGTTTCTCCTCTACCCTGCCAACACAGAAGTTACTCATTCTTAAGGCTTAGCAGCAGCATAAGACTTTCATCCATCAAGAATACTGCTTTGTGGTAGAGAAATTCTTCTCACAGAAAGTCAACTAACAGGGCTCCCTCTCACCCCCAAATGTACCCCCCATTATATTGCTTTCTTTTTCCCTTATTAATCACTGGTTAATTGCTTCCTTGTTTCCTGGAGAAGAGCTAAATCCTGTCCCTCTCCTACTCCTCAAAGTTCTCTGTGACTTGACAGCATACAAGTACACATAACCAGCAAGGCCTATTGTGGCAATCCCCTCTCACAGGCCACTTGAAACAGCATCTGCTGTTCATTTTTCTGTCCTTCACAGGCCAACCACATGCATGAGACAACAATCTGCTGGGCCAAACAGAAAGAGAAAGAATGAGGAAAACCAGTACCTCTTCATGCAACAATACACACAGGTGTTTAGAGAGAGAAAAAGATCAAGACTCAGACACGCAGTCTCATATGCAGGGCTATAATACAGGTAGAGCAAGAGGGACATTCCATGGATATGGATGGGCATATGAGAACAATAATGTGAAACAGCTGTCTATCATCACAGCTTTTTCTGTTAAGGTGGGCTGCATGTCCATGTCAGTGAATTTAAATGAGCCCAATGAGAGGGACGGGGATGAAAACTGAATAGTCAGGCTCATGTCTAATCTAAATCCCTGCTGCTGCAATTTAAGCCTATTACTTCCGGCCCTATCAACCACTAATGTGGTGAGCAGATTTTTTTCCTTCCTCTTGATAACAGTTTTTGAGGCTGTTAAAGACTGTTGTAATGTCCCTTCTCAGTCTCCTCTTTTGAGGCTAAACAAACCCATCTCTTTCAGTCTTTCTTTGAGGACATGCCCTCTGGATCTCTCATTCCTCTTCTAATTGACTTCTGGCCTTTACCCGGTCAAAGTACATCTTTCTTGAATTGCCCTGTTCAAAAGTGAGGACAGTGTTCCAGCTGGGATCTTACCAAAGCTGAGGGCAAAGTTTATTTCATGCATCTTCCAGACTGCCCTTCTGGTTATATTCTCCACATATTCCATATAGTCAATGACTTCTTATTTTTTGTAAAAATCCTCAAAACCTGCATGAGTTATGTCCACTCATGCTCAACTACAATCCCTAGTTTTTCCTCTGAAAAAGTGGCTGCTTTCCATCCTGAATTACCAGACTTGCCATTAAAAGGAGTTTTAACTGTCCACCTTGAATGCCATTATTTTTTCACACATTTTTTCCACCTTATTTTAAGTTTATCTTTTAAATATCCACAGTATGGATATGTGCCTAGTGACAGACTCTAGAGAGATGTACTGCTTACTGAGGGCTCATATTGGGGATATCACTGAGAGACTACCAAGCCTCATACGGTCTGCTGACTATTATCCACTGCTGTTGTTTCAAGTGGGCACAAGTGATATGAGCAGGAGCACTCTGAGGAGTATCCAGAGGGATTACAGAGCTCTGGGAGCTGTGGTAAGGGACTCTGGAGCACAGGTAGTTTTTCCATCAATTCTCCTGGTTAAAGGGAAGGGGTTTGAAAGGGCCAGTTCAATCTGGTAAATCAACTAATGGCTACAGGACTGGTGCCACAGCCATGTGTTTGCTATTTGGACCATGGCATTCATTTTGAGAAACCTGGTCTGCTGAGGCTGACAGGTCCATCTGTCAGAGAACAGGAAGAGCATCTTCAGTTATCATGTTGCCAAGATGGTGAAGAAGGCTTTAAACTAAAGTTGCTGGGGAAGGGGATCCTCAATCTATCCACTCCTACCAATTTGTGCCAGCAATAGATGCCCAGATACTAGACAGGGATCACATGTCAGCAGGAGAGCACCTGGAGAGCAGCAAAAAGGTATTCCAAGCACTGCTGCCAGTAACTCAGAGTCATAGGAGACCCTACTAAAATGCCTCCATACATCATGTAGCATGGGGAATAAACAAGAGGAGTTTGAGATGTGCACATGCCTGCAGGGCTTTGATCTCACTGGCATCACAGAGGTGTGGTAGGATGGCTCCTATGAGGTGGAATGAAAGACAATTTAGGAAGGTCAGGTAGAGATGATGAGGAGGCAGTGGTGCCCTCTATGCCAGTAACCAGCAGGAATGTAGGGAGTTCCACCTGGGGATGGACAAGGAGCTGACTAGGAGCTTATGGGTCAGGATTAAAGGCAGGACAGGGACAAGTGACATTACAGGGGAGTCTGCTGTAGGCTGCCTGACCAGAAAGTCCTTCTGCAGACAGACAGGAGCATCCTTGCAGTCACAAACCTTGGTCCTCCTGAGGGACTTCAACCACTCCCATATCTGCTGGAGGGATAGCACAGCAGAGCATAAGCAATCCAGGAGTTTCCTGGATCACATTGATGATAATTTCCTAATAGATGTGCTCTGTATTTCACCATCCAGTCAATTAAATGAAAACACCAAACAGAACTCAAGCTGTTATGCCTCTCCTTGATACATTTTTTCACAGGTTGCAAGTGCTCTGGTACAAGTACCAAATGTACCTCCACATTCTGATTACATACACGGTACCAAATACCTCTCTCAAACAGAGCTTCCAGCATCAGCGTATATAACACTAAATAAAAACAAAATCTGCTGTTTCAGCACAGTGCCCATTTTCCACCCCTTATTTCCTTTCCCTCCCCTCATTTCCTCCCTCCCTTCCCCCTCCCTGTGCCAGGGTTTGTTTTTCATGCCAAGGTCCTCTAGCTGAGACCCTGTATGGGACAGTACTTGTGGGAAAGGTTATTAGGAAACTGCCATCTAAACTGCTACCTTTCCGGCTTCCACACCCTCTCCCTCCCTACAAAGTCCCCTCTGTTCTGTTTTAATACTAATGAGTTCAGAGGAGGTTCCTAGGCTGGAGCAATTCACAGTCTAGACTGTGCCAAAGCACACAGGCACACACCTCTCTGATCGCTTCCTGCTCAAACACAGTCCTGCTGGCTCAACCTTCAAAATGTGGGCTGGGGATTGCTGCTGCTGTGCCAAAGGCAGGCTGAATTTCCAGGGGCGTCAGTGCCGCCTACTCCTCCCCTCACAGCTTTATCCTCTTGTGTGCATCCTATTTGCCATATGCCCCTATAGAGGAAAACAAGGGTAAGTCAGAGCTTGGCTGACCTTTAAATCTCTGATAAAATATTACGTAAAAGGGCAGGAGGAACTGAGAGGTTGGTTAAGAATTTAATGAGCAAAATTAACATCTTGTTGAGCTTTGGTTGTGCAGCTTAGAAACACATGCCCAAGCTTATGCACAGGGCAAACTCAAAAGAACTCCAGTAAATCAACATCATTTTTTGGCAGAAGTTCAGGTTTACACAGACAAAAGCAAAATCAGAAGCTAGCTTTAGTTGTTCCCTTGCCCTCTGACTTATTATTCCAAATTTGGTAATGCAAACCAGAAATCAGAATGCCCCAAACTCCATCAAATTGAGCGGACTTACTCTGGATTTAAACCAGTGGAAAATATTAATTAAATAACCTCTTTTAAATTGTAACAGACTAAACCTCTGAGCCTAACCACCTCTAACAGTGGCTCGTCCTATGATCTACAGCACAGATTTCCAACACAGAGTAGACTGAGATGTTTAACAGTCTCCTTTTCACGAATTATTAACTTCTACTTCAATAAATAGAGATGATCTGTATTCACTACTAATCAGTCCAGACCAGCTAGAATATCATCCACATATGAGGCTTCTGTTATCTCCTCTGGGTTGAAGAGGAGGGAAATTCCACAATTCTCTTCCCTCACATAAACAGAGCATCTCCATAGTCAAACATCGAATTGAAGGCATGACAGTATATTTGGTTATTCACTCACACCCTGTCCTGTCTCATTGCTCAAGTATTCTGATAAGCAGAACAGAAACTACTGCACTGACATCACTGGGCTTAAGAAAACACTAGCTAAGATGCTTTTCTCTCAATGTTTCCACTAAAGAAATTATCAGAAATTTTCACAAAATACAGCAAAAAGAGTAAGAGAAGAATGAGCATGTGCCTTGCATTGTCTCCTAACAACAAATCATAATTTTATTTAGTATCTGGTTAAGCATTCGTAATCCAAAATTCTTCCACATCATTAATGTATAAGCCAACAACTTCACACCAACCAACAAACTTGTGCAGCTGTTCCTCTCTATTCAAGATGTAATGCTGAAACACAGCCACTAAAGCAATCCCAATGGATTTTCCATGACTCAGGGATCTCCCTGGACACCTTCCAAACTGCGAAACTGCAATCTGCTTTCCCCTTGTAATTTCCTTTGGAGAAGTTATTCTTAAAGCCTCCACCTAGTAAACTATTGCATAACACTGTTGTGCACGCTGCTAACCTTTTCCAAAGGTTGTTAAGTAGGGGCAGTCTTTGTCTTTATGTGGTCAACAAATGATGGGAAACTGCAAAATTAAAAGATGCCCTGAAGTGTTTTTTAAGTAAAAGTGCATAGAATATACAAATGTTGACTAGGGCCTTTTTGCATACACCACTGGGTCTACAGGAAGGCAGTAGAGTCTTGCATCAGATTCTCCCTACAAAAAGAGCAAGTACATAAGAGCAGGGCAATGTCTATGACAGGAGGCAGTAATAGAGATGTGCTCCCAAGTTCTTCAAATACAATACACTTGCCACTGGAAGACTCTTGTACTGCATATAATCTACACATGCTTCATCTTTCCAGCACCTTTTCAATCTGGCTACAATTATGCATTAAAATAGGCCTAAGAAGCATTACTATTCCCTGTTTCACACAAGGGAAAAAAATCTCACAAATGCATGAATTTAGTTGTGTAAATTCGCAGGGGTAGCTAGGAAAATGCAATGTTCTTGAAAAGTTTTCCTCCCATCAAGCTTACAGACAACAAGGTACCTAATGGTAAAAGCTCTGGTCAGTGCTGTTACAGTGCCAGGTGGAAGGCATCTGTCTGTACTTCCTAAGAATAAAAAACATCAAAACAGAGTAGCTGTGGATGCAGTCTGGTGTGATGAGTGACAGAAAAAGCACCTTCTGACACTTGCTTTCCATGTGCTCCCACCTGGTGCTGAAGGATGAACACAAGGACCTCTGCTGTATTTAGTGGCACCAAAAGCTTCTACTTAGCTAGTGTGGAGGAAGGTGCAAGGGAACTGCTGACCTGAAAACCTTCTGCCCTAAAAAGGTACTACTCCATCCACCTCACCTATAGCACCTTGTGCTCCCCACTGTGGAGTCTTGCACACCAGGCAAAGAAGAGGCCATTTCCCCCCAACACTGGAAGAGCAATCCCAAATCACCTTAACAGGTCCCCTGAATTATAAACATTGAGTACTGTTTGAAGATAGAATCCAACTATAGAAGGACACAGAGACATGACATAATTACAAACCCTTTTCCCCCACTCTCCTTCAGGCGGTATGATACACTGAGCCATGATTATATCTGATATAAATTGTTACTGAGGGAGCAACTACAGAAACTAATCTTAGTCAACATATTAAACAGATGATACTTCATGATTGTTATCTTCTTCTCCATTCAATTATCTTATTTTGTTAACAGTTCCTCTTAAACCCCAGCTACAGTCTACCTCCCTAAGGATAACTACTATCTGGCAAGACACTTAAATCCCATCCTGTTTCTCAACCTTTTTTCTTCACTGGAAAATTTTACTGCTTCCCCAGCTTCAAGTGAGGAATTATTATAAATTACTACAAATTTATAAGGTCTTCAGTGTCAGAGGGATCTGGCTTCCCCTTTTTTGCTGACATCAGGCTAAGTAGCAAAACATACCTCCTACAGCATCTCAGATCTGGCCCTTCCTCTATAAGCTGCAGAAGAAATAGACATCTGTCATTCAACCTCCCTTCATCACCATTTATTCACTCCAAAAGCACAGCCAAAATATCATCTTGGCCTAGCATTCATTCCATATCATCTCCATCTTTGCAATCATTCTCCCTTCAGCACCACAGCTACTTCATTTGTTGTGTCTTTTTCTTCAACACTTTGGAAGACACTTTTCCTTCTTATCTCAATCTCCTGTCCAGTTACAATCTGGTCAATACGGTTTTTGCAACACATGGTGTTTTCCTCTTGTAATTTCTTGCATTTCCAGGTGGCACCTTCCCATCCTGTATTACCTTTCTTATCTGATTTATAACAATCTTTCACCTTTCCTTAGCAGACCAAATCCAGATTCAAATATTCTGTCCAGAAAGTGAGGGATGAGGTCTTAATAATAGATTTCTAAGCCATCAAATACAACTCTGAAAAAGGTAAGACACTAATAAAGAGAATTAAAGGATAGAAATCACAGAAGGGTAGAAATCATACTCAGAGAAGCTGTTCCAAAATGTTGGGGTAATAGGACATCACTGTACTGCTGCTGTTTATGCTATTTCTACTGAAGAGAGCCCACTCTCTAAGTCAGCAGGCAAAGTGGCAGGAAATACATGAGAATGCTGGTGCAATTCTAGGAGGACGGGAGAAAATTTTCTATTCTGTATACATCTAAGTATAGCTGGAAAAGCTCCAGAAAGCTGAAATAGAGATAAGTTAATCTGATCCTTCCAGCTAGCACGTATGACCCTACTATCAATATCATCTCAGTGTTTTATCACTTCAGCAGCCTTCAGGCTCAATCCAGAAAGTTGCTGACACTTTGTTATAGCCATAGTGGAACACAAAACCCATTCAAATATTAGCTATGCCTTACGAAGGAAAAAGGCCAGAGTAGAGCTCCATGATTTTTCTTTTTATGCTATGTTGCCTAACACTTGCAGCTATGCCAAAACATGACAGTATTAGTAAATCAGGTGATAAAGGTGTTAGAAACACATGGCCACAAGATTTCTGAACATTAAGCATATCTACCCTATCCATGATTTCAGGGTTAGGATATCATAACAGCTCCTGGGCATTCAATAGAGGGAAGACATAAGACTGACAACTTAGCACTGCCATCCTCTAGATGGATGGGTAGATCTCTTCTTTCCCCCACTTCTGTATCCCAAGCTACATATCCATTGTGGTCCCAAAATCCAATACTTCTCTTTTGCCCTGGATGTACTACATGCATTTCTCTGCACATTCCCACAGAACAACAGCACTGCCCTGTTAAAAGCATGTAGTCCTGTGAGAGCTTCCTCAGGCATTTCATGTCTACTGCAAATAAATCACTCTCAGCACACACTCAGACATTCCCTTCAAGTATCCCAGCCATGACCACGACCCTTCCCACTTTTCAGAAAGGCAGTCAGTATGCTGTTCCTGGGATATTCAGAAGCCAACAACCACCACAGACACAGAAAATACCACACAGGCCAAATTTCAGTCAATGGAGAATGATGTAGCTTCACTACTGTCTTGAGTGACACTGAACTGGTTTACATTGGGTACATCTGTCCATAAGCTTTATAGTAAAGCAATAAGATTTAAAACAGAGTGTATGCCTGCACAAAATCGTTAAATTGCACAGGTACTTTGGTAACGCCCCCAGATTCTTCACACCCAAAATCTCGCACGTAAGACCAGGTCTGGATTTACATTTGTTTACACAATCCTACTGATTCTCAGACACAGAGTGTGAGACCTGGCTCCCACCTCATGCTCCTCTCCCAGCGTCTGTGTCTCACACGTTTGCAGCATAGTGACTGCTGCTTCTTACACAGCTGGGCAGGGAGCTGGGAGCTGCCAACCAGCTGCACCTACTGGAAGGGAGCCTAACAGGAGAAGTGCTGGTGCTGCACTCAGGGCCATAAGCCTGTCCCTATCACAGGAATCCATACATAGGTGAGCACCTGAAAGGGGACGCTGTCTCTGTCACAAAGCCTAAAATGGACAATGCAATATGTCTTATGGATTTGGACTTGAATAACTACAGAAAGCTTCTTGTAGTGATATGTGCATTAAAATCAGGGACTCGTGCACATGTATTGCATATGGGACACATGCAAAGCAGACCCAACATTATGAAAAAGTCTCTCTGTAGAACAGGAAGAAAAAGAAGAAACATATCCCCTGTGTGGAAAATTAAAAAAGAAAAGAGCAATCCTGAGTATGTACAGTCTTGGACTATGCTGGACATAAAGGAATTTTGTGCATAACTAGACAGACTTTGATACCATGAAGAGCTTTTGCCTCCTGAGCCTCAGTACCCTTTGCTACAAAAATTTTAAACCACCCAGTTCTTTTGCCATTATTATAATAGAAGACAAGTGCATCTGAGTGGGTGAAAAATATTGATCTGAGAACTATAAACTAACCTAAGAGAAAGGGAAGTTTTTGTGGCCTGGCCACCATCAGTGAAAAAAGTGATTTTCTGCCTCAAAGTTTTGCTTTTTTCTGCTTTCAGATACAGCATCTTCTACTCAGAGGCTTCTTCCTGTATATGAGCCTCTTGTCAGGAAAATTCTGCCCTGGTCTCACCAGCAGTATTTTCTTACAACCTCCATTGGTTCATCCTCATTAAGTGCAAGAAAGGAAGTAATAACTGGGGTGGGGAATCTCCACTGAGCCAAGGCCAGCAAAGCCTCCTAGTTTGCTGAAGTCAGAGCTCATCAAATACAAATAAAAATGAAGGACCTCTCCAGCTGTCGATTGCGTTTGGCATTACACTTCCTGACAGATTAAGCAGATTAATTACTTACAGAGAAGCACAGAAGGGATGAGGGATGGGCACTGGAAATTAAATAACTTCCTCTTATGAGCAAAACAGAATAGTGAGACTTATAAATTATGGTTGCATTGAAATTTGCATTTAGCAACAACCCAAAGCTGCAGACCGGTCAGAGGCATAGTCTGAAACTGATTTACATGCGGGGCAAGTGACACAGAAAGTAAATCCTTGTATTCAAAGGAATCCAGCATTAGGACAGAATGACTCCAAAGCCTAATAATTTGAAACTAAACACTCAGATCTTGGTAACATGCCTGAACTTAAATGAGAGTAAATACGGTTATCAATACACAAGACAAGTGTTTGGGGGTTGAAGCAAGGACCTAACACGCATGTCTTTCTAAGTCACAATCTTTCAATGAGAAACAGACTTAGAGGATACTTTTCTGGAAAGGTGTTGCTCTATACTGAGAGCCAAGAGACAGAATAGGCAACTCTGCATCTCTGCTTCCCAGAAATATTACAAGAGAGCTGGAGGAGAAATAGGGAACTTTCTTCTTCAAGCCCAGTAGCAAACACATAGAAACACAGCTGATGCCCTCTTGTTCCTACGTACATTGACATATATTGTCTATATTCACATGAAAGATCACAGTGGAAGCATTTCTTGTACTTTTTACCATGTAAATACTCTTGCAGGTTGCAGAGCCAAAAAAAGGGCCTCATGAACACAGCCACAGCTAGGACTTGGCAAGCTTGAGTGGGACTGGTGATATATGGGAGTACTTATTCAATGTGGTGAAGCCTAGTTTTCATCTGAGCTTTATGTTGGATCCATTACACTAAATGGTCTGCAAGGGAGAACTAGGCATGAAGGGAACTTGCTACCTCGAAGTCAGCTGTTTGCAGTGGAAACCACTGCTACAGTTATTTAGGTTTGGATCTCACCTCCCTGTAGCTGCTGAAGGTATGTTATCCAGTGTGTGCCAAACTGATGCCTTGCTCAGAAATTGCTTTGCTTCCTTTAACAAAGTAAATAAACAAATTCCCAGATACTTCCATGCTTTACCTTACTTTCTGTCAATATAAAACTCTGTTCCTTCCTTTTCTCAACTTTCTCTCCTCTGGGAAACGAGACAATAATCACAGAATTTTACTCTCTTTTAAGGTAGAGAAGGAACAGATGTGGAGAGATTTCACAGAGTAAGAAAAGATGAGAATTTTCCCAAATGTTATGCTACTGGTTACTTCATCCAATGCTAGAAGAAACATGTCTATGGTGACCCCACTGTTCCTTTGCCTCAGTGCTGAGAGAAATAGCACAGGTACGAGTTATGTGGATGGCTCATGTACTCAGAGAACACTACTCAACTCCTTTGAGCATTCTGGCACTAAAGTGCTCACATATACTAGCCTGGTGTGTTGAGAAATCAAGAGAACACAGTAACATACAGAACAGGAGCTAATATCACACTACTTCCATAGTTCTATTTCAGGAGAAGATGAAGAAATTGATTTACTTAGGAAGAGATTAGTTCACTGCCATTTTTTCCAGCTAGATACCTCGTCTAGTTCATCTTTAATTCAGAAAGTGAGCCAACTTTGATGCTGTGGCAGTCATTACTAAATATAACGAAACAGAGGTGATGAGATTATGAGATAAAAGACTAAGAGTCGAATTTAGGTTTGTGTCAAGAAGGGACATATTTCCATGTTCTTGTGGTCGCTGTTGCAGAGCACTGCAGACAGAAACCAAGGTCACAGTTTCAACCACGGTTCCCAGAATGGGCTGAGGGAAGGACAAAGACCTTAATTCACCACTTGCTTCCATCTTCATTTAATTGCACTCAGGCAATATTACAGGGAAAATATGGGCTGGATTTCCAGTGGTCTTATTGTTCAGGAATATATAGCAGTTCCATATGCATCTTTTCTACAAAATCTGAGGGTTTGCAATAGATCAGAATGCTAGATTTAGAGAGTGAGAAAGAGAAGAGTGTAGGCTGCCTCACCTGAGCAGCAACCTACCTCTCTCAGCAATTCAATGGATGAGAAGAAGTTTAAAGGCTGGCCAAAATAGATGGTGGATCATTCTAAATTTTTCAAATATAGAGAGTTTATAAGTATTTATGCTGCTCCTCGACTGTAAATAATGTACCTTTAGGTTTTATGCCAAAAGTACTTATTAAGTTTTGTTCTGGAAAAGCCTGTGAAGATGGTAAATACCAATACAGAGAAAAAGCTTTTATGAACCCAGGAAGTCAACAAAACCCCTTCCTTAGGTGCTCAGAGAAAAAATTAAAATTTAAAAAAAAAAAAAAAGAAGGAAGAAAGCTCCCAAACTGAAAATTAAAGGGATCCAAATGCAATGAAAGAGAAACCATGACAGGGAATTCCAGTCAATATTCCACCTGAGGTAAATGCAAGAATGCTTCAAGGGCAGATAACACCACGAAACTATAACAGTAAGCATTTCTCAAATCTTCCCCAGTATAAGAATCTAATGTGCTGAAAATAACTCATTCAAGTTTGAAGGATATAACGATACTATCAACTTTGAAAACGTAAACTCAAGAGACATTTCAATTTCTTCCCCAAGAAGAAACCCATTTTTATGGGTTTTTTTCTGAATTGCCAGCATTTAAGTTGCCCTTCTTGGTATGGTCTGAGTTCCAGTATCGGATCAGGGTGCTGTTATAAGAGATGTAGATGGCAAAATCTTAGTGTCAAGCAGCACAACACCTTTAACCACCAAGAAGAGTCCAGGACTCTAACATAAAGAGCAGAAAGTATCAGAATCCACTGTGACAAGAATACACTGCCGCTAACAAATATGAACAAGGACATGGAGAAGCTGTTCCATGAAAAAAAAGTTATTTCCCTTTGCCTTACAATAGCTCTTCCAGACTCTTCTGTAGTTCCTGTTCAGTCAATAAATCTGTACAAGGAAAAACATGTGTCTAGCACAGATATTTTTGCCAGCAGGCACAAAACCATTTTGGAGCCTGCCAACAGACCACCATCTGCAGCAGTACTTTACCACTATATAGCAGTGTGGGAGCAGAAGTGATGCTGGTCACATCAGCCTCGATGGTAGGGCCAGTTTTACAATTTGCAAGGTACACACACCCTCCTGCCTAGAGCTTCTCTTTCTGCTTGTTCATTGAAGGGAATATGCTAAAGCCAGCTGTTCTGTCCTCTTCCACAAAAGCAGCCGTTGGAGGGCAAAACTTGTGGTCACAAATATTTTTGTTTGCTTTGTATTTTGAGCATCTACACTTTGATAGGGACTTACCTGTACTGTCACTACTGCATTAATCCCAAGGCAGTCACTGCCAGCAGATGGCCTGAGAGCTGGTACATCATCCCCTGTCTTAGCCCAAACCAAATCATTCCAAATCACCACAAGCCATCATCTTTGTTCAGACCTACTCTCTGCACATGTTCCCAATGGAATAAATCAAGACAGAATTTACAACCTATCAGGAGTAACTCTTTCTGTTTTAGTTTTCTAATTGATCAGACAAGGCATAAACAGAGCATCCAGCTTCAAGTAACACATAAGCCTAGGATTCATCCTAGAATTGTTTTTCTGGTTGAGTGGCAACAAGAGCAGCCATTTCAGCTGAAATCAGCAGCAGCTTATCATCTCACAGTCACTGCCTTGGTCAGAGTCCAGTCAGGCAGCTGCCATTACATAGCTGGATGGGCTGGGTACAAACAGAGCAGCTCGCACATGTGTATCTGCCTCAGTCTGGAGACTACACAAGCAAGTTTGAAAGCTTGGAATGGGTCACGTGAGCCCATCACAAATAAAGAATCCCAATACATTCCTAATTTTTCCCCCTAGAAAAATGGATATCTCCACATTCTCTTTTCATTATACTCATTTAAGTAGCACAACAACAGCAGAAAAAGACATGCTCTGGGTCCTCAAAATGCCAGTTTTCCTCAGAAAGGGAGGTAGAAACATACTGAATATTTACTTGATTGGAAAATTCATCACAAGGGAGACTCCTACAGCACAGCTATGCTCAGCTTTTCTTGTCATTAACTCTTCCATGGGAAAATGCCCCAGATTTTAACTGTAACAAGGGAAAAAAATAAGGCTTTCAAAAATTCATTCAACCACCAATGTTTCATTATACCCTTTGCAGAGCAGATGGCAAGATGATGCTATACCCCCTGGGCCTGCTTCAGGGAGCTAACACAAATGCTCTTCTCACTACAGATCTCAGATGATGTTGGTGTCATCATTTCACTTGGGGATTTGGGTCAAAAGGCTTTACACTCAAATCTGGTTTTTATATAGTATAAGTGCACCCAGACTAGACCCTAACGGATAAGCAGCAGGGAGCTAGCACACAGCACTGAGCTCTCTCAGGCACTTCCAGGTCGCTGATTTACACTGGTGCATTTACAGACTGAATCTTTCTAATCCAATTAAAATCTCATCTGAGCTGTCAATACAGATGTAGCCTGGTTTATTTTAGTGTCTCATAGAACATGCATTAATCCAGACCTGTGGACAAACTAGCCCTTCTAGGCAAAGTCTGCATTTTGCCAGCCCAGTTTCCAGCCCAGGTTCTTGCACATAAAGCCCTTAACTGCCCTCATGTTACCTGTCTAATCAGGAACTCCCCTGGACATGCACTGCCATCCTACCTGGCTGCTTTATAAAAATGTGTGATGTACACCATTACCCTTCTGAAAAATAGCACTTTTCTCTCCCAGCTCACTTCTCATGCAATGATGGCTGGGGTGCTATCATTAAATATAAGAACTGAATATGATCTGTTTTCATTTCAATGGCTTCATTTGTTTGAAATGCATATGCCAGTTACAAGCTGTCAGCACATTTAGTAAGTTATAGCAAAAACCAACAACTCTCAAACTACTGGGGCCAAAAATTTTTACAGATCATCACATATACTAGTCATTAAATTTTGCACCAGAAACATTATAAATTATACTTTTTAATAGACTTCCATAAGGCAGCTGTGAGCTGTTTTGCCACAAGCAAGCACATGGAACACCAGTATTTGCCAGACATAAAACTAGAAGTTAAAAGCATCATTAATACCACCACAAACTCTCAAACTCCTCATAAAACTGATACCCCTCTCAGTAAGAAAAGCCCAGCAGCAACTCAAGGTTGTTCACTATGGCCCAAAGGTAAACAAGTTCAAGGTTTAGCAAGCCAAGTTCAGGAGCAAAGCACATCTGTTGGTGACATCTTCAGCAAGGCTAGATTGAATGCTTGAATGGATCTTGGTACTGAAGAGAGATGAACTTTGATACAGCAGTTCAAGCTTCACATGTGAAAACCAACAGTTAAGCAGCATCCAGAAATAAATTATCAGCAGAGCAGATTACAGGTTACACTCTTACTCTTGAGAGATACCTGTCACCATATGGAATTCTCACAGTCAGCTGCATTTTCTAAGAGGGGCTCAAGTAGTCTCACATAAAAAGAAAACTGACCTAAATATAGACCAGAATTTTGGGAAATATTTCCATAAGAGGAGATTTTCCATTTGCAAATTAGTTCAAAACGAGTAGACTCTTCTGCTGCAGACATTATTCTTCCTGAAAAAGCTGCAAATCCCATGGACTCCTTTCTGTGCCTCTGCCACAGAATACTGAAAATGCTAATGGGTACTGGGGAAGTGTAAAGTTAATGGAAAAGAAATCCATACCAATTTACTATGTACACAGAAGGCAACTTTTGACTGAGGATGTCCTTAAGCTGGTAACTCTTAGAGGGTTGGAGAGTATCCTGGAAAGGACCACCCCACGGCCACACCTTATAGTCTCCAACACCTTAATTTTTCCCTAGCCATCTGCTTTGGACCCCATCTTGAACCTGAAGGTTGAGCTAGGTTGTCAGACCACTGATCTGACAAACTACAGCTGTCCCCGTATTTGATACGACATACTAGAGTTGCCCATGTCCAATTGCATACGCAAACTACATGGTTCTTTTCATTGCTATACAATTTCAAAGCTATGGTCATGGATAAGAATTTATTGGGCTAATGTTACAAGTGTAACGTAGAAAGACTACTGGCAAATTCCTCTAATGCTGAGATCCAGTATTTTCTGTTCTATTCCTCACCTCAGTCCTCAGGCATATACACTTACAGATATCTTGCTTTACATAAGCTCCAATCTCAGCATGGTAATGAGAAACCTAATCAGCTGCATCAAATGGGCATCACCTTTACGACACAGTTTGCAAAGCAACCCAGCCCTATGACATCTGCCTCTATTTTGTATTCAGGCTGAACAAGAAGACAAAGACAGTGAAGTCATTTGATGCCAGGCATGAAAAGCAAGTGTCTGGCTCCTGGAGTCTGCAACATTTACCACAAAAGCAAACAACAAAGTTCATCTGAAATAATTCCTTCTCTTCCTGTTTATGGCTGTTGCTGCAACAGCACCATTTCATGGTTCAAAGGCAGCTGTGTGATGAAACATAATTAGCATGGTCACCTGATTCTTATATCTCACCAGCAGAATGCTACTCACCAGCAAAACTAAATAGTCCTCATTTTATACATCTGCAAACCCTAAGATTTTCCACTGCATTACACAATATAGCAGATTTTATCCCAAAGTTGTAAACAAGAAATTGACTGTCAGGTCTCTCTAGAGAACTTGAGAGGTTTCTTCTAATATGCCCAATCCTGCATAGTACTATGAGAATAAATAAGCACATTTAAACATTTTGTTGTACTTATACCCAGTGCCGCTATTATCCACCCTGTTGCTTGCCACCTTTTTTCTACCAAGTAACTAGTCATAAAAGAATGAAAACGGTTTTTTAAAAGCTTCAATAGAAGCTCTCTAATAAATCCCTTAAGTCCTCTTACTCCTACTTTAAAGGGAAGAGTTCATCCACCTCACAAATATATCAATCTGTCAGCAGAAACTTACCACAAGTTCGGCGAATCTGGCATTGAGCTCTTCTGCTGGTGGTATTGGGACAGAAAACTCAAGGAATTGGAGGGGATTATTGTCCTTGAGGTTGATTTCAGGGAGGTCGCTACCTCCAAAACAACAAAGAAACCCCAACGCATGACGATTCCTCTTCCGGGGGGCCATGATCATGATGTATGGTGCTATCTTCTGATCATGTTCTGTAGGAAAAAACAAAACAAAACCAACGGACGTTAGGTGATAAAAAACACTGTTGAATCTGTGCAGTTACACTGGCTGTCACTGGAGTAACAGATGGAAGAGGACAGAAGGATCTGATACCCAAAAGAGCGAAATAAACACTCAAGCTAGATAAGGTAGCTAGGCCTTTGTATGGTATTAACGTGTTCTTCCATGGCACTGTAGAATCGCTTCTCCCAGTTTTTCTGAAAAGGTTTTACAGACTCAGTGTGGAATTTCCCAGCAGGTAGATTTATCAGCAATGCTCAGTAGCCAAGGCTGAATGCTACCACAGAATGCTGGTATTGATTGGCCTTTCTCCCACTACTATAATAAAGGAAAGAATCTATCAGAAGGAAAAAAGCATATATGGGAGAATTTACCCAGAACACATGGAAGAATGTTCCAAAGGTATCTCATTTGATCAACATAAAATGAACAATGAAACAATGAAGCAGACATCAATCTTCCACCACTGCAGAGCCAGACCACCAAACATTCACTTATTTCTTCACAGCCAGGACCATCACTATAAGACCATTTTGTCCATCCTATGTTCAAACACATGTAAGTAGTTTGGGCTGCTTTATGTATTCAGAGAATAAACAGCACAGTGCTAATGCATGCCTTCAGATTCACATTTCAGCTGCCAGATCCCATCTTGACAGGACCTGGCTTGAGGCACTTTGGTGTCAGGAGTAAAGGGAGGCAGAAGAAGGCCTGAAGGAGAAGCTGGGAAGTGACTGATTTCACCACCACACAACACCGTTTGTGAGCAGCCCATCCAAACAGGAAGTCTCCTGCCAGCAGTTTGAAAGGAGGGATCTGTGCAGTGCACAGAGAGCCACATATTTTGCCCTTTTAAGGGACTTGTTGTTTGACAGCTCAGGGGCTTATTTGTGTTACATTTTTAAGGACTTCACTTTTTCACTTAATCTGCAGAATAAGCCATATCCTTAGAGAGTAAATAATTAAACCTTGTTGTGAAGCTGGTCTCCCTGGGCACAGGGCAGGGGAGCAGGAGGGAGGTGGCAGGTGAACCAAACCACAGGATGCTGGATGCTGTATCAGCAACAACACAGCTGAGCTTTGTCATCAGAGCAGCTGCTGCCCTAACCTGCCCTACAATGCTTTGGTCTGTTTGCTTGCCAGAACAAGGCTGCTTTGAGCTTTCATAGAGACTGAGTAGCTGTGCAAGGAAAAGCACCTTCGGGACAGCAGTTGCATAGTGGGACTTAACGTGCAGAGCACAGCCAGCTCTCCAGGGACACTTTGTGCATAAATTGGCATGTTTGCTTAAGAAAAACCTAACAAACGACAACCAAAAAAATGCCCAAACCGCCCAAACCTCTACCCTTATGGCACTATGTACTTGGCAGGAATCACTTGCCCTACTCTGTGCTGGGATTAATTTGTCTAGCACATTCTCTTATGCATTGGAGTGGCATACTCTCATGTAGCTGAAAGGAAAGCAGGCCAATAAAAAGTACTGTCTTTCTGGCATGCCCACTTTGCTTTGCTCTCCATGCCAGCTCTGCAAGGGGTTTTATGTCCCCGCAGGATTCACTAGGGCAGGATGTTGCTAGCTTCAAAAGCTCATTCATAAAAACATCGGGTTCTCACTAGGAGATGCCAAAGGCCAACTTAAAACTGAACTGGTCATTGACACAGCTTCAGTCAGCAAAACCAAAATGCCCCCAAATATATCACAATGATGTGCATGGCAATTTCTGTTTCCTCTCAATAGTGGACACTTAAGAGATTCAGTTGCTAAAAGATTTCACAACAGAGCCTTGGAGATGAAACTTGTACACTACAGACCATCTTCTCAAGTATTATTATTCCAAGTGCAATGCCCTTTATGGCAATCTGGTCATGACTGAGATTAAAACCATTTAGTTTGACAAAACTCTCTTTTGGAAGGAACTCAATTCAATGAGACAAACCTGATTTACATGCAATACAACTACATTTGCACATCAGTTTAGTTGTAACCAAGCTCTGGTCCACTGTCTAAAGGTTTCCCCACCAGCCATCAAAAGACCAGCATTCTCTGGTGCATGGACAATGAATCCTCCTTGGAAAAACTGGCTGAGCCATTGGAGTGATAGGACCATAACATCCTTCTTTATGAGCTCAGGTCAAGACTCTGGTATAGACTTCGCCAAAAGAGGTACCTTACCAGGAAATGAGTACTATGTGAATGGATGTGAAGCTCAACATTTTCTGCAGGCTAAGTACAGCCCTGGTCCGGCTACCACAGACTGTCCTGCACTGGAATTTCATTACTTGGCTTTCATCTTAATCAGGTTCATCTAAGAGGCTGTCAGTTTCCAGGCTTTCTTCATCCATAATGCTGAGAAATACACAAGCTAATGTTTGTTGCTGTGATTTTTTTCACAGAATCTGCAGTTCCTTGGGATCTGCACTCGTGAAACTCAAGGCTACTTAATTTTTACTACCCTGCAAAAGTGAGCAGAGCTCACATGAACAGTAAGCTCATTTTCACAAAGCATCATTCCATCGTACAACTCATACTCTTAACACTGGCATTTTCCAGGTCCATCTATAGGCAGCAGGCATGAAATTCATAGTAACATAGAGGAGTAAAATAACACTACTATATTGCTTCCACACTGTAATTGTGTGGATAGGTGAGCTGTCTTGATGCTTTCAAAATAAGAACAATTGAGGACTGCTACAGAGGAATCCAGCACAAGTATTTTAGAACTGAATCATGGAAGGAAAGGAAGGAGGAAAGGAAGGAGGAAAGGAAGGAGGAAAGGAAGGAGGAAAGGAAGGAGGAAAGGAAGGAGGAAAGGAAGGAGGAAAGGAAGGAAGGAAATTTCTAAGTTGGAGCACTGTCTCTCTAAAATTAAGCCTGCCAGTTAAGCAGATGTCCTTCAGAATCCTGCAATTTGCACTGTTTATGATATTTAATAACTAATTAAAACGTTTTTATTTTTGTTGGTGATCAACAAAATAAACACTTTCTAATTACTTCCAAGTTAAAATATTTTTCCTTTCCTTTCTCTCTTTTTTGACTTTCCTTTGTCAAGAATCAAATCTGGGAAAAATGTGCTTCCAAATAATGAGGAGGGTGGGAGACAACAAAGAAAATGAAGAAAAGAGTAACTTTCATTTTTTTGAGTGGTAATTGATAGCAAAGCTGACATTAAAAGTTATGAAAATAACAAAAAGTGGGGGGTTTTCTTATAATAAAAGTTCTATTGCCTCTCAACTTCAGGCAAGTAAAAATAAAACGTGCAATTATGTATTTCTTTATATATACCCCCAGTTAGAATCAATAGGAAATCTCTCTCTGGAGAGAATCCCACTCTTACACATAACTCCCTCCCACAACTCTTCTCGGTTGTACTGTTTTGCCCTTTTGCACAACACAAACAAGTTGCTGTAATTTCAACAGCTAACCACACACCCGCTCCTCATAGCAATCCCTCTCCTGCTTCCCAGCCCCATCTGTGGTTCGGCTCAGGTCAGGAGTCACAGCCTGGAACTTTGCCCAAGGTCTAATTATAACAACGTCCTCTTCCTCTGACAGGGCGTACGTGTTCATTTCTAAACCATTTGGCTCAGTGACCAAACATAATTTAGCTAATACAATTTTTCCAACCCTTATCAGAAGTTTTAGCCACATGGGATCAGATCCATGCTAACTGCACACGAGAATCCTCTTTCAATTGCTTCATAAGCCTCACTCTTCTCTTCATTCTCATCTCAGAGATTGTAATTTTCATGCCAACATACACTAAATAAGCAATTCTCCACTAACAGTAAGACACCTAAAACAACTGCTCTGCCAGCAGCTCCCCTGTGCAAGACAGCTGATTATTGTAGTTTTTATCTCAATGAATTCAGACTGGTTTAGAACACAAACCAACTCACCCACGACCCCCAAATCCAAGTTAAAACTCTCTATTATTCAACTATTAAGTAATAAACCATGAGACCTTCCTGGTATTAAAACAGCTCCCTAGATCATTGCTTATTGATGATGAAATGGAGAAAATAAGCACCATGCTCAAAACTGCCTGACTATAGATACTGGATAAAGGGAAAGAGCTTCATACTGATCCTATGCTCAGATCCCTGGACCACATTGCTTCTTCAGTACACAGATGGTGAAATGATGAGCTTCGTGACATGACTTAATTACCATGGGAATTTTCCATGTATGTCACATGTAATGTGACAGATGTCAGATGCACTATATGGCAATTGCAGCATGGGGGATGGGGAAAGGAAGCAGACAAACAATTTGTTTGTTGCATCTGTAATAATAACCCAACCCCACTGGTTTGGATTTGTCACTGTACTAAGGAGCCTCCTGGTCTCCAGCGCACAAAACAGCAACAAAAAACCCCGACCACTTAAAATCCACAAAGTTAAAACCTTATTTTTCAGGGAAGCTTCCTGAAGATCCATGGACACCTGCCTGCTGTGTTACACAGGAAGGCATCAGACCCAAAACAATTGAACAGATCACTGGATGTGATCTGGAAACAAGCAGGGTCCTGTGCAGCAAAGGCTACTCAATCCCAATCAGCCATGGCCCACACTTAATAGTTTCCAGCACAGGAGAGAGGCCAGTTCAAATAATGCTGTGCATTTTAAAGCCAGTGCACGGATTTTCCTTCCCCCAATACATTGAAACAAGAGTGCAGAGCTCTTGGTGTTTATGAGGACTTTGCAAGACAGTCCAGAAACTCACTTCTGGTTTTACACACCTTCCCATTAAAACTGAGATGGTTGATAATTTCAAAGCATTCCACAGACCTAAGGATTTTCTCCTATTATATACATGTATCAATATTTATTTCATTTTTATTCTTTTATTTGAATCAGAAATAAATCCTGAGATAAGAGAAAAGGCAAGGACTATTTGAAGGCTGTCAGGTGTAATGATATCCATGAACCTACTTACTGCAACGTGTCTGTCAAAAATCTCTTTATTTTTAATACTTTAAGGATGCTCAGGATGTGCTGGGTGACTAATGACCACTAATGTTAGTCTGTTAATACCCACAAATCCACTACGTCTCACCTGATACCAACTTATCAACATACAACAACAAAATAAAGAAAGCTAAAGAACTGTAAGAAACTTCTCTTCTGAAATACTAACTTGCAACACTTTCTCTGCCTTCACCTAAGAATGAGGGGAAAAAATAACTCTACAGAAAAATAAACAAACAAAACCAACAACCAAACAAAAGAAAACAGAAAAAATATATACCTCCAGGTTCCTTCTCTTCCTCCTAATCATTAATCTATCCAAATTGTATTCATAGGAAAACCATTCTAAGAGAACAGTCAAGCATCAAAATACAAAGTGAAGAGAGCAACAAAGCAGGTAAAGTCAGTGTCACGAATCTGGCTAGTAATAACTATTTCTTTACACCTTTTTTCCCACCCTTTAATGAAGTAGGGATTAATAATTTTCTATGCTTAACTGAGTTAACCAAACAATCCATTCACTCTTTTACCTGCTAAGAAGTTACTTTATTTTTTCAAAGGTACTATAACTATATCATAGTTTCCTATGTCTATGACTTCACACAGAAATGTGCACTGTCAAAACTCATCTGTCCTCCTAGACACCAAATGCTGTCTTCATTATATTCTTGCATCATATTTATATACAAGTAAATCTATGCATCTTTAACATTTCTGAATGGTGATATGACCACTACAGCTTGGACTGCAAACAAGACAAGCAAAATTCACAGCCTAACTGTTTATCCAGGATAAGTATGTCCTTCATCTCCTTAGTATCTGATTGTACCACAGATTTGCATCCTAATTTATCAATTCCTCACTGAGGCATGCTTGCCAGCAATTCAAACCACCATGGTGGTGGAATGAACAGGATTGCATACTGCCTAAAAATATAATCAACCTTTCTGGTTTGCATGAAGCAGTGTGGAGTCCTGTCCTTCTCTCCTTACCCCTACACATATTACTTCCAAGGTCTCTGGTGTTACAGCCCTGCAGTTTCAGTAACAGTTACACATACCCTCCACCTCCTTCTCAATCAGAAAGTCACTGCTACCAAGATCAATTTTCTTGTCTTCTTCACCATGAACCACATTTTTTGTATTCATATACATCACCAAAGATTACCCACTCCCTCCTATTAAGAAAAAAGCTGCTCCTTTGTAGTCTTACTTCTCCCTTTCTTTCTTTTCTACCAGTTTTAGTTTTATTCTCTACTTTTTCACTGTTTCATTGCAATATCCTCATTTTTTTCATGACAACTGTTAGAATTGAAAAGGCTTCCTGTAGCCACTTCCTATGCTCACATTATAAAATCTTATTTTTTAAAGCAGATATTGAAGAGAAAAATATTTCTAAAGAGACACCTACCGCATGACACAAGTTGCAAAGTCTGCATCACACTTCATGTATGTTTTATTTTGGCTGTATTTTACTTTATTGTCCTAGTTGTGGCACTGAGGTTGTAGGTTCTCCAGTGCAGGGTCTTACTCATCTGCTTAAACCAGTTATTTTACAGTGTCAAATAGATGGTGGTACTACACAAACAGAAATAAAATCAGTAGGCCAGCAAAAAGGGGATCACCTGGCTGGAAGCTGGCCAGGACACAACAGGTTCACCCCTAGTAATGATGCTGCTGTAGAGACAGCATTTAGCAGTGTCCAAAAATCCAGCACGGATAAATTTATCCTTTACAAAATAATGGAATTTATGCAGTGATTTCCCCTACCACAGCATTAGCTTCATTGGATGGGTTGGTTTATAATGACCCTGTTCATCAATTTGCTGTGGCTGTAAGAGCCAATGGGAAATACACTGCAGAAAAGAAAACATAGGGAAAAAAACCACATAAACCCCACAGATGGCACCCCAAGACCCAATTCTGACTAAGGATAAGACCATGAAGCAGCAAGTATTTTTAAACACTCTCTACAATTCCCAGATTTTACTTATGAAATAATTCAGGTCCTAAAAACATTTTTTTTAAGGCTTGACAAAGTTATACTGTAATTCCACAGCCATGAATTCAGGACAAGGCTACAATCCCAGTTTGTGTCTGTGCTACTCAACAGAGTGGGTCTGAACTTCCTCTTGTAGACTCTACAGACCTAGACAGCAGAACCCAAGCTAGACTCTCAATTTTCTTTACTTTCTTTTGGTGATGGGTACAATGCAGTGAAGCAATTTCACAGAAAAAAGTGCCATGGAAGTTGGAGTGCAAGATGAAGCTTTTACTCAATATAAGGAATCATAGACTGAAGATTAAATAGATCATGATGACATCAGTTAAGCAGACACACAGACTGACAGTCAGAACCAGCACACCACTTCTTCAGCTTCAATGCAGAAGATAACTATTTTCCTCTACGGGAAGATGAATTCCTGTGCCTTTTACAGGTCTTATGGTATGAAATGCCTTTGAAGTCATTGTATGACACTGACTCTAATCAGTAATGTCTGTCAGTTCTATCCAATAAGACCAGGTCTCAAGGATGAAACATCCATACCCCAGAGCAACATTTTTGATCACCTCAGGAAAGAAGCCAAGGATTGAGTGATCTGTAGAACAACGTGTCCCACTCTATCCTCTCTTCCATAAGATCAGGAATACCAGTAAAGTACATTATCACTTTAGATTAGTACTAAAGCTTGATCTAGGAATTTAAAATTGCTCCAATATTTCTATTGGGAAGAGTGGGGTCTAGTTACAAAGGAAGTCAATCCAGAGTTTCCGAGTAGCACTAATAACTACCATGCTCAGAAGAATGAACACGCAAAACCCCATTACTAAGAGCGTCCCTGTCTTGTTTCAGTCATTGTAATTTTTCCATTCTGTCATTGCCCAATTATTTCCAGACATGATGTAACTATTTTGCCAAGGGATTTGGGAGTCAAAATGTTGCAGTTGTTGTCATCGTTATCCTGGGTGCTTGAATTTTCCAGACAAAATAAGCAGCTGAGGGCATTAGAGTGCCTCTACTGAGAGAGAAATACTCTTTAAGAACTGCCAGGGTGCTCCAAGAAAAACAAACAAATGGTAAAGGTCCAATTACATCCCCCCGAACTCCTTATTTCCATGTGAAATGCCATTTTCTTATTCAGACAATTAGTAGAATAAAATTTCATTTGTTGTCTGATGTCATCATAGCATAAAAAAAAATTTATTTCCATTCTAACACTATGATCAGGGCCACTATGGGACATTAAAACTCAACTTCACTAGAAATATTCCTTGATTATAACCAATGGAAACTAACCACAGATGTAAGTGTACAAGTGCTGTCTTCACTATTGACAGGTAAATCAATTACCTGCACTGGTAAAATTTTCCTAAACATCACACACTGGAAAAAGAAATTCAGTCTTTATAGCAAATGGGTATAACTGGGGAAAAATTCAACACAGAGACCTTTTGGACTTTTACCTGTTTTTTGTGGATGGCACAGAATCTCTTCAAAACTAGTGCTCATGAATGCCACCTGGGAAAGCCAGGTTCCAGGCTGCAGAGCTGCCACTTTCCTGCTTAGCACCCCAGCTAAAGCACAGTGTGCTTCTACGTGTCCCTGCAAACCCCTACATAATAAAAATGGTGGCTCTCTGTTCAGTTCCACAGGCTGAAAAGCCACTCATGTGGATGATGGTTAAAAGCCTTCTTTGGCTAATGGAAGAAACAGCCACTAGATGCATTCACAAAGGGAACAGGTCTTGGGGTTTTTATGCTCACTCCATCCTGGAGATGGTTCCCACAGGTCAAGGCACACACAGGGTCAAATGTCATTGATTCTATATAACTACTTTTTAAACTACTCAGATTGCAGAGTTGTCAATTTGGCACCAAAAATAAATTCCCTGTAGAAAATCAAGTTAAGAAAAGGTCATATACAGCACTTTATTCCAGCATTTTTATTTTTCTTCAACATTCTGACCAGGGATACTCTGGGTTCAATGCCCTGAAACCTCAACATTACGCAAGTAGGTTTGAACTCCAAGCCAGAAGCTTGATGAAACTGCTGAACTTTTAACCTAACGTGTCTTCATGAAGAATGGATATTTGGAAAGAGTTTTGCTGAAAGATTTTGGGTTGTTTTCTGTGTGTATTTTTAAGTGACATCCAGATAAAATATATTTTCTGGCTGCTGCAATATTTTCAGAAGGAGACTTTACACCAACACTGAAGGCTGGTTTCAGAGGCGTGACGTACTGCTTTAGGTTTTGGGGCTCTGAAGCGTTTCATTGCATTGATGCGAACAAAGCTTCCTCTACATTTCAGTCAAATTCTACAGAACTTATGCTTTGAGTGACACAGGTTGTGATCAGCTACGAGGGTCTGAGAAGAAAGCACTAAAACCAGCCACCTTCCTGGCACGGTCAGTGGGTACTCTGGCCGAGAACATTATGTGGAAAAGACTGCAGTAAAAAGAGGGACAGGGAGACCTGCCTTAAAATGCACAAATGTGAGGTTCTTACCTACAAAGCAATGCCTATCTATGTGGTCTAGAGCATTAGATACACAAGAGTGTGGTGCCTGTGCTGATTGTCAGCTCTCCCTCCTTCCATCCTTGAACTGCCAATAGCTAGTTCTAGTCTCCCAGATTCTCATGGCAAGAGGTCATGTCTACATCAAGGCCCTTTAAGGCTCATGATTAAGAAAAGTTTAAGCTCTGAAGTATATCTAGGGAAGACTTCCTAGAACTGTAACTGACCTCTAACACACTGCCCTTTCACAAGGATAGGTCATTTTTAAATGTATACTCAGATACCCAAAGAAAACTGCTGAGAAGCTGCAGCAGATGTTTGGGTAGTTATCTCCAGGCTTCTAAGTATCTACAGCAGCAAGTCAACAGCCTGCCTGAAAATACAGCAAGTTCTTTCAGCTTCTGAAACCAACCTACTTGTAGCTTGTTGACAAAGCTTGGAGCACACTCCACAGAAAAACAGACTGCTGCACAAAATTCCCTCAGCTCTCCACCACAGCTGCACACGACTGGAAAAAAACCTCTAAAAATTCAACAAAACAACCAACCCTGCTTCTAAACCACCACTTGATCTGGATTCATAGTCCTCAGACATGATTCATAAAGAAGGCCCATTGCATACAAATAGAAGAGAAACCTATCCTCTATCAGAGAAGGAACATGTTTATCCCCTGAGGGCTGCAAACATTTTTATATCCAGTGATGTACGTCTTTGCAGAACATGTACCAACATCACTGCCTGTTGTCTCTAGTTTTGTATAGCACTGACTTATTTGATAGCTTGTACAGAGTTTTATGCAAATCATCACCTGCTGCAGTTTGTTTTGTCTCACCCTTTGGAAAGAGTCTATTTAAAACTTACTTCAATCAATAATTTTTGTTTATTTATGGATAGAATACATACAAATAAACACAGCAAGCAGTTATACATTGCCTTGACAAGTTGAGGTCTTGGCTTTGCTGCCCTGGTCATACGCAGGAATATGTCCCACTGCAAGAAAGGCTGAAATTGCTGTTATTCCCATTTTCTACTAACTGAAGAAGAGCCACAGCCAACCACTACCAAAATCTTTCCAGTAACAAGAAGCAGCAGCTTTTGCCCCTCTTCCTGCCCAGAAACCCATCTGAACAAGGAAGCAATCTCAATTTTCATAAAACCTTTGGTAGCAAAATAAGAGGGAACTGTGAAATGTCAGAAGCTCTGAAAAATCAAAACCAACTATGCATTTGGTCTGGGTGGCAAATCCAAGAAGAAAAAATATAACCCAACGATTTGCACAGAAGCTGACAGCCTATCACTAAATTTTAACTACTGGCTGTTGTACCAGTAAATTCAAGATGAAAATGGCACTAATGCTATGGAATCCTAATGTTTTACTTCCTCCCCTTCTCCCAGTCATTCATGTTACAAGCAAAGGGTCTATCACACTACAGTAGTGAATGTTTAAAACAGATAAAATTGTACAGAGAAGTGTATCCATCTCCAAACCCTTGAAAAGATAAACTAGCAGATGTGTAAAGCAAACACTGAGTCCATACCAATGAGATACTCTTCTGAGTGAACTCTTACCTAGTACTTGTTCTGTCCATACCCTAACAACAGTCAAACATAGCCTGTAAGAAGCATGGCTACTGCTCAGGAAATGTTCTTACTGCTGGGTTTACAGTATCATCAGCTCTGTCCTCAGAGAGGACATAATCATAAAATCATAAAAAGCTGCACTGGGATAACCCCAGAATTAAACAAATTAAGAAATGCATGTCTAGAGAGGGGAGTTGGTGTGGGAAGTAACTTTAAGGAACGTTGTTTTGTTTGCAAGAAAAAAAAAAACAGTTCTTTAGACAGGAGCAAGTCCACAAGGTCTTACACTATCCTGTTCATGCTGAGATCTCAAACACAGGCAAAAATTTTCTACATTTTTAGGAGGTCATGCATGATAAGGAAACAATTCATCTCCTACAGGGCCTACTAATAGCAGCATTAACTCTTCTTAATTCCCACAGCACATTTCATATCCAAATCAATATTGTAGGACACATTTCCTGTATCTACCAGAATACTCCTACAGTTAGAGTTCACCTCTGCTTAAATTGCAATATTATGATGACATGGTGAACACTTCACAATCACCAGATCCCTGCATGTGACCACCAAGTCATCCATTTCCCTGAAAGCTGTTCATAGTAGAAGTGCCCTTTAAAGGAGTGATTTTCACAGCACCTCAGAAACTTCTGTGTGAAAGAGGATGTCCAAGTAAAAACAACACAAGACTCCAAACCCCCACTTTAATGCTGTGACTGGATTCACATAGAGAAGGAGTTCTGTCTTGCTCATTTGATAGAGAGAAACCAACACTTAGAGTATCTTGGAAATGAGCTCTCTCTACGCCTTCTAACCGACCACTCCAGACCAAAGAAAGCAACTCTCTAAGCTGGAGGGAGCGCCTTTGAGGACCAAAATTTGAGCTTGAGTTACTAAATAACTGAAGAGAGGGGAAACCACTTATCACGAGATATAGAGCAAAAGGCAAGAGGAAAGATCAGCTTTCTAGCTGGAAGGATGCTGTGCTCTGTGGGTGTACTATAGCAAGTCACATGCTGTGGAAAGACCTTGGTGTGGAGGTAATGCCAGCAGATCAACAAGCCAATAGTTTAGTCAAGAAAATAAATTCATGTCTTTGTACTCAGTTCTTCAAATATTTTGGCTGAGGTTACTCCAGAGGAAATCTCTTTCTTATCAGATACTCAGGGGTTTATACTGTGTAAAGCAGAGTATTTCAGACATTTTTTTGCTAGGGAATCCCCCAAAAATCATATTTATGTAGGCAAAGTCATCAGAAAAAGAAAGAAAAGCGTATAATAAAAAAAAAAAAAAAAAAGAAAAGAAAGCATTTTATCCTTCTCTTCAGACCAACTTTGGAAAGCATGCTTAAAAATCTGTTCATCTTATCAAGGCAGTAATTTCAGGGTGAATATACTATTCAAATTAGGTTACAGAGACTTTACAAGAGCCTTTCATTCCCCAGATGAGTGAACAACATACACTCCCTATATCATTTCCTCTTCATGGGTGTAACAGACTCCTATTAATTCTGATGGAAACACATAACCTCATAGAACAAGAGATCAACTCTTACAAGCAGACCTCAGACTCAGTTAATTTCTGGTGAAATGGCCCTTATTGAAATTGTGCCAGACGGGCACCTGAGATTTATTTTTTTTTCAGCCGCCCAAAATATTTTATTTCCTCCAAAGCCCTTTTGAGCTGATTTTAGCAAAGTCAATCCAAGCCATCCAGAGCATCTAAATCATAATTTCCTGACTCCTGCGGAATGTATTCCAAGTAGTCCATATACAAACTTCAGTAGGGGCCAATTTTTAACCTTAGTCCTAACTCTGAAAGTCTCCTGACTACAGATTCAGAAAAGCAATGTGTTCTATATAGAAGTAGTAGTTTTATGTTTCATCTGTACTTCCATATTTTCCCTTAAATTTTCCTAACCCAGGAGTACTTTTCCATGCTCTGTGTAACAGCGCAACCAGTTTGTCTCAAATTAGAAAGAGATTGAGGGCAGAGTTGTCACTGCTTCCGATGCCACTAAGCAGAAGCTGCTCTAGAGCTGTGCACAAAGTCAAAGGTTTTCTCTCTCTTGGCTCTGAGCAGAGCTTCTGCACCTGCACCAGCCAGTGCCAGAGTGCGTAGTTGTGCATCATGGACTGCTCTGCAACAACCTCTAGCTCCCTCCATTCTGCACTTCCATCACCACTGCCAGCAAACACCTAGATGTGGGTTTCCAGTGTTATCATAGAGCAGCAGTAGATAAGCAGCCCTGGCTCTGGAGTGGATAACTAACACAAGACACAAAGGAGAAGGCAGACTTGCCCCCGCCCCCATGATGGAAAGAGTTGGTATATGACACTGTTCTGTATGCCTCTTAGTTGGCTTCAAAGAAACATTTTATATTATTTTCTTCCTTCTGTTTGCAGGTTGTCTTCACTAGCTATAGCTTTGGTTCTCAGCCACCTGTCACTTCTGAGACAACCCCATGGAAATAAGGTAATGCCAGCACACTAACATTCAGAAGTTTCTCAACAGCCATATCAGATGTTTAGCATCAGCCATCCACAAACATTATGCAGGCGTTCCTATCCCAAGGCACTGTCAGACTATTGGTGAATAGTAGAACAATGTCCTCCTATTCTGCTGGTCAGTTGAGGTCTCACAAGTAACTCATGAATAACCATGTTAAAAATGGATAGCACTTTTGGATAGTAGAACATATACTTCACCTTCAACTGTTGAAATATGAGTCAAAATTTTAAGCTTCTTTCACTCTTTTGGTAACATATCCCTAGTTTTCAGCACAAGGCATTTTTCACAGTAAATGTGTCCAGGCTTTCAAAACCAAACGCACATCACCGCCAGTGCAGATCTAAAAGAGTAAAACACACAACTTCCATGGAAGTCTTCCTTTGCTATATGAAAATAATGAATCAGCCTCCGTCCAGACTCCTGCCCCCTCTGCCAAACTTCACTGACTGCCATTGTAGCAAAATATTCCACCTTAGTTCAAGTTCTCTGTCCCCTCTAGATAAAGCAAAAGGGTTTGCATTCCAGCTTGAAAATATTCAGATAGAAGAAATTCCCTTCCTCTAGTTTTATTAGAACATTGAGATAACAGGTTTTTGCAACACTTCTTTTCTATCTTCTTCTAGCCAAAGAAGCACTTCAGTAAGGAGATTTAAAGATAGAGGGCTTAAATCAAAGCTTTATTATAGTCCCTACATATGTATTTCTCTCACTTCCTTGTTCTCGTTCCCACCATCAGGCAGACCCAAAAGCCCATAATGTTTTGATAAACACACCAAAAGTAGCTCGGGATGTCAGCATGAAAACACGTACAGCGAGTTTATTTTATGCCGGTTTGTTTTATGGCTCTCCTCCAGCATTATGGATGCACAACCCCACTAGGGTCACAGTGCTAAAATTTTCCTTAAACAAGTCCATCTCAAAGGTCCAGGCCTCTTTTTCCCTTTCCATACCACCTGCATCTCAACACTCCTTAAATAAAATAGAATGTATCCCGTGCAGAAAAGAATAATGATGTGTATGTACATCCCTCTGTAGTGAATCCTCTCCTGCTTGGCTGTGTTCCACCTTCCTTCATCAGTGCAGTTTCTGTACAAGGGAATCAGAAATCTGTACAAGGCTGCTAAGGTGACTAACTGCTTTAGCGCATAAGATCCAAAAGTTGGTGGGGTTGAAACTTGAGAGTTTTGAAACAAGCTCAGCAGTATAGCTGGAGCATCTTGGAATCCTCAAAGCCAGAGTTAGATGAGACAAAGATCAGGGTTCTTTCCAGTATTACATCCCCCACAGAGCCCCATCTCACAAGGCCCCAATGTTTCAATCCATGTTTTTCCATTAACAGGACATTAAAATCCCAGAAAACACATTTTATTCTGTCCATGTCTGAAAGGTCTCAAAATTTACACATCCACATTGTTTTACCAGATAGTAGAGGCCAATCTCTATGAAACACATTGAAGAAATGGGGCTGGGGGAGGGAAGGCAAAGGTTGAAGAGAAGATAAAAAATAAAACTTTGCCTTCAGCCTCACTGGAGGAAATTTATGGGTCTGTCTTTCTTAAGAAACAGTGCTTCTTTCACACACTTATAAAGAGTTTTTTCTTTGCAAACAACTTCCAAATTAACAGTAAAGGTCTGACAAGTTTTCTTTAAGATGGCAGGTTTTCTTTAAGAGGCAAACCAAACAACTCTTAGAGCAGGGTAGTGGCTGGGTGAGCCATGGGCCACCTTTGATTCAGAAGCAGATAAACGAGTTCTGAGCAAATGGTAGAGGGGAAAAAAGAGAGGAAGAGACAGAAAGTGTGAAATAACCAGTCAAAATATCCTGTTTTAGAAAAAGATTAAGTTGCCATCTGCAAGAGGGATTAAAGAGGAAACTTAGAACCAATGTGTACTACCAAGAATCCTTTTGAAGGAAGACCCAACTTCCTGGCCCCAGAAGCCACACACTGAAAATTTTCACATGGTCAAAAGCCAAGAGACACACACCACACACCTTGTGAAGCTGAGGAAAGGGAAAACACTAGGACATGGCTCACAGTGTAGATATAACAACACATACTCATGACTCCTGCTGCTCCTTTCAATAAAAGGCTGGGCCAGGCAGGTACCCAGCTCCTAAGAAAATGCTGCAATACTGATCTCAGCAGTTGAAAGGAGCCTCTCAAGAGTGTCTTATCCAGTCTCCTCGCTCAAGCAGGGTCAGCTAGGGGACCAGTGTTCACACACCTCCACAGGAAAAAAGTTCCTTGTGTTCAGATGGACTTCCCAGGGCTTCAATTTATGCGCATTGCATCATCCTGTCACTGGGCACCACTGAAAGAGTGCACCTTTCTGAAGCAAAGAGGCAAATTTCCCAAAAGGCTTCTTACCAGATAAGCCCTCTTAACAACATTTACAGCTCTATGTAGTTGTTTAGGGAATTTACTCTTCTGTACAGATCTTGCTTGCATGACAACAGAATATTGCAGAATTTCTCTCTTGTGCCAGTGTCTGCTCATGACAGACACGAACAAGCTGCAGAACAAAGAACCATGCATAGAAGAGATGTGTTAGAAACAAAAATACCAGTACATTTTCCCATAGGCAAACTCATTATATGTTCTCATAGCACAAAAATTCACAGACGGGGCGTCAGTCAGCCAAAAAAAAGACTCCTCATATTTGTAGAAGGTCTTCACAAATTGTTACTGCACTGCCCCAACCTTCCTCAAAATAATATATTACTGACAGCACAATTTTGTCATTAACATTAGAAGCTGTGAATCCCAAACAATTTAATACCAGTAGAAGCAGCCTTAAAGAAAAGCTCTTGACTGGTGATGCTTATCAAACTACTGTTTCCCTCTTTTAGTCCTATCCACAACATAGACCCTGTCCCTGCATTAACACAGGTGGTGACAGCGACAAACAGAGTGGACCTGTACATCTACTGCTTCCCATACCAGGTAAGGTAATAGCTATTGCTGTTGCACTGGCTTGCTCCAAGACATTCCCTGGATATTCTAGTCTACAATCTTATTACTGCCCTGCTTGAGAATAAGTCTTTGTAACTGGTGATGATCCAAACAAAACAAATCAAAACAAAACAAAAAAATCTGTTTGATTTGAATTCTCCAGAAGTTTAGGCCTTTACAGAATTTTTCCTTTGCACGTCTCATCTGCTTCCAATGAAGTCAGCGGATGTTTGACCACTGATTTCTGTGGGAACGACGTGGGATTTTAGCCACAGCAGGACTGCTAACCACTACCACCTAGTATTTGCCCTTCAGAAGCTTTTCAGGGCAAATGCTTAGAAAGTAGTTGAATTCAATTTTTGCAAGCAAAGCCCCAAGAAAACCTCTTTCTCAGAGGTCAAGCCCTGTTCCCTGAGGCCTTGGTGCAAGCTGTCTTGGCAGGACTTCTCCTGAGCCTGTTGTGTGGAAGATAAGGAATTTGAATGATTTCCTGCTCTGTAGCATATAGCTCCCCAAACATCTGACAGTTTATGTCCCAGGGACTGTCTCCACAGAAACCTGGCTAGAAAGACCATGATGCTGAAAGTGAGAGTTATCCAGTAGCCAGCAGCTCATCTTCAGTCTTTCACACTCCCCATCCTGTACTATTTTCTAACTACATTCTCTTGCCTGTGGCTCTCCCAAAGCACACCAGGTACTGCACACCTCCTCCCAGCCAGGTCTGAAGGAAAGGTTATTAACTCCCACATTAATGCACCAATGCTACAGATAAAGCTCCTCCGCTGAAATCAAACACACTCCTGTTCACCAAAATATCATGTGCCAAGTGGGAGTACACTTGGCCCTGACTTGCTGCCCCCTCCTGCACTGCACACATTTTCTATCAGATAAGCCTCCAGCAGAGTCCTTGCGTGAGGTCTTTTTCACACTGTTTCAAAAGCAGAAGGGTTTCCCCTCAAGACAGCTTGATTTTTATCTCAGAAGACTGAAAAAACCCAGAGGAAAACCAAAAGCAACCCTCACATTTCAGGCTGTCCTAAACTAGAACTGTGTGCCAACCCCACACCAGAAGAACGACGCAGCCCCCAGGGACTACGAGCCCGGTGTTCTCTCTCTTCAGGCAATCTTTACCATACAGCTGCTTGGGCTCTTCAGGACACTCACCAGCTAGACTACACCCAGGAGATGCTGTGAGTGAGATTACTTCCAGCAAAACTGCCCAACATCTCTTGGGGCCAGGCCTATCACATGGAGTAGCTGAGCTTATCCAGCCACGTCCAAGTTTCATGGAGCTACTCTTCGAGGACTAAGAAGAATTTAGTATAGCAGTTCTGAAGGCTGACTTGCAGTGATGCCTGCAAAGACAGCTAGCCTGACCTCTTAAAGGCATATGTGGCCCTTCGAGGCATTCATTCAAAACGGGGATTAATTGAAGAGAACATCTCAATTAGTTGATACTTTTTCCGTTCAACTGTATGCCATAAAAGGAACATTTTACTATTTAGAGGACATGCAGGAAATCCTTTCTCTAAAAACACTTATCAGCCTGCTCTGCAGCCTAGCATTCATCACTACTGTTAGTTGCAAGAAGAGAATTATACATACAATCTGCAAACTTCACTTGCCATGTGTGCACAAGACATACTGAACTTCTATAATTAGAATTTAAAGAGACTTTGGCTCTTGCCTCAAGAACAAATTTTCACAAAACTAGCCAGCTTCCATTTCAATGAAAAACAGGAAGCAAAAATCCAAAATAGTGTAGTTTATTGAACAGACCTAGTTAAAAGGAAAAAGAATTGGCTTGAAAAAGAAAAAAAAAAAAGTCATTTTGAAAGAAAGTGCAAGCTATTCTAGTGTTGGGGATGCCCTTTGAGGTATTTTTTTAAAGAAAAGGAAAAACAAAGACACTTCCCCTTTCACCAATATTTTCCCCTCCTACTGAAAAAAAAAAAAAAATTAATACAATAAGGAAAAGAATTTAGAAAAAGCTATCACCATTGATTGCATAGCATTCAACAGCAGAAAAAAAAGGGAAATAAATAGTCACAAATAAATACATGTTTCTGGCATGATCTATCACACATTTTGAAATATCCAGCTCGTATAGGAATGTGGAAACATTTGGGAAAATCTGAGTTTTCTTCAAAATTTGGCAATTCTGAGTACAGACCTTTTCAATGAGAAAATCTCAATGGAAAAATTTGCATGAGACAAACTGAGCTCTTTCGAAAGTCTAACCACCAGTGTCAGTAAGGGAGATGAACACTTACTAAGACCAGTCTGTCTTTTGAGAACAGTCGCTCAAACAGTCAAGTCCTCTAGGCTACCACCAGCTGCAGTCTTTCAGCAAGAGCAATAATTGAGCTGCTAGTTTGGTCAAGGACAGGGAAATTCTCCTTTACCCCTGAGCTGTGTCCTCCATTCTCAACAGGTAGCACTACACACAGTAGGAGACAGACTAAACAAAACCCACTGTGTTCATTGCCTTGTACCATAAGACACAGGTGGGAAATTAAAAGCAAATCACTCTCTCTGACATAACATGAGGAGCAACTCAGTAGCCAAGAATCCTTCCTTTTGCTGAGCAGTTTTGTATGCTACAGTGCTTGAGGAGAAAAACTAAAACAATGTAAATACAAATCCAAATTAATGCTCTGTATCAATGATTGCCAAAGGGATAGCAGAGCAGGAATTCCCAGTTGCGTCCACAACATTATGTGCTGCTTTTTAGATCTGATCAGACTTTATCACTTTTCAAATCCCATTTCAAGAAAACAAGCAAAACAAAAAAAAAATCCCACAATTTTAAGACGTGCATGGAAAGTACTGCAGATTGGTTGCAAGCTAAGTGATAACCATGCAGTACAAAGGAGATAAAAGCAAAACAGGAACATATTTCTGTATATTAGCTGGCAACAAGTGAATACAGGGTGGAATCATGATGGATGTAAAAGGCAACAGTGTAAAACCCTGGCCTCAGGTTTATTTGGCTTCCACTGGCCTCAGTGAGACTTCCATTCACCAATCTGATAAAAATATCTTATGAACTATAAAGCTCAAAGGGTTGTACCAATCTGCTAGTCTGACCTCATACATAGCACAAGCCACAGCATTGCTATAAATTCATTCCTGCCTGAAGTAGAATATAACTTTTCAATAGGCATCTCATTTGATTTAAAGATTTCCAGCAGTAGAAAATCTACCACAACTCTCAGTAAACTGCCTCTCGCTTTAGAAATTGTTTCATCTGCCAAGTTTCGATTCCCAGAGTCTGGGCCCTGACTTACTTTTTCTAGATTGAAAATTCTATCACCAATGCTCTCTGTATAGCTAAGTATAAATAGTGATCAACAAGTCACCTTTTAAGCACCTCTATAAATAATTACAGGATAAGCTTTTGAGTCTCATCCATCAATACGTGGGATTAATCAATGTTAAATTCCGTAATGTTCCATTTATGACCTCTGCAGCAGTCTGTCACATATACAATGGTCACTTGAAATATGGTTCATTCTTGGATCAAAGGAGTCAGTCAAGTTTAAAACAGAAGTTATTTCTCATGGCAACGTGGCAGGATACAAGGATATCACAATACAGGTATGAAGAAAACAATGGTCTGCTTAAGGTCATTCAGCAAGTATGTGGCAGAGACCAGAGTAATGCCAGTTAATTCAGATTTTAAATCTTCATCCTTGCTCACACCATCTTCCTGCACAGCACAAGACAGAAACTATTCCAAAAACAAAACAAAAAACCACATCCTGGAATCTCTCCAGATTTGGAGCAAGGCTTTTCAGCTATTTGCATGCAACTGAAAGCAATATAGAAAAAAATCTTGGTATCTGCATAATAATATCCTTCCTGATTACTTTGAGGCAGAGAAAACATACCAAGTAACTGAAACTCATAGGCCTGCATCCACAGTAGGCTCACCCACAGATTCTTGTTCTCTTGCATCTGCAGAGGTGCTTGGCAAGACTAGTTCCAGCAGCCTACTGAGGCTTTACTATCAATTTGATTTCTAGGAACTAAGTAGTCAACAAAAAAAAAGTCTGTCTCACAAATTCCAGTTTGCTAATGTAAACATCATAAAAAAACCACAACAACTTTAAAAACAAAATATTTGAAAGTCAGTTTCCCTTCTTTACTAGCTGCCAAGAGCAGAGTTCAGGGCGTCCTGCTTCTTGAGTTGATGAAACCATTAACACCTACAGCAGCGTGAGGAATGTTAGTCTGCCCTCAGGACTTGGTAAGTAATAAGAAACTGGTGTCAGTTTCACATTTAAAAACAGTTCCAAGTAATTAATTTCCAATTTCTGATCCGGATGGGAGCCCAGCCCAAGCAGCATAGCAGAGGCTCAAAGCACTGCACTAAAAAGGTATCAACACTGCCAACTGTGCCAGTAAAATGCTTGTGAAAACAACTGGAAGATACCTAACACAAAAATATGCCTTGCTGCAAAATGCATCCAGCAGAGTGTACGGACAGTTATTACAAAAAACCCAGTGAACAACACTGGCAGCACAGAAAACTTGACTCTCTCTTTAGTCAGTCCTTTTGTTGCTACAGACGCCAGACCAAGACTTAAGGAGACCTTGTGTGGCAACATCAGGCAGCCAGTCTGGAAGCCAGAGAGCCAGTGTGAATTACAGGGTCTGTATGCATTTAGCAACTTCAATAAAGAACCCCCTTCATACTCATTACAACACAGTTCTGTCTTCACTGCTACAAGGGGTGCTACAGAGGAGGCATTAGCAGCTGGTCCTTGCAAGAGTTACATCCTTCCAATAGGATAAAGGTGGGGTGCAACCCTCTTTCCAGCAATGCAAGTCTCAAGTGCCTCACAGCACATGGTGATAGCTTTCTCATGGCTCATCTCGTTCTTCCCCAAACACAGCTCAGCAGGCACCATCCTACACAAGTTGTATGTGCCCATTTCCATTTCATAGAGGAGGGAGCCACGACTGGAGTTCAACATCCATTCATTTATTTTGGTCTGCCTAAGAGAAGCACAGCCAACCTTCTTGTGCACTAAACCACTTAAACCAACACTTCCCTGACTGTACAAGCTCCTATCCATGCCCTCTGGGCTCTAGGGCTGGAGCGAGAGATGTAACTTGGCCACCTCTCTTCTACTTTCCTGTTCCTCAGGTGAATTCACTATTGTGTTATAAGGTGCAGAGGAAAATAAATCCCACAATGATAACCTGCGACTTATTCTGTATCTATTTCAAGCAAACCATCTTTCATCCCATTAGTATGGGATGCAGAGAGCATCCTAATATGCCAAATGTCTTGCAAGTTTCTGCATATTTTGATGCACTTCTTTTGACACTACTGCCGTGTTTTGTTCCTCCCCACAAACATGCGTCAGACACCCTTCCTGAAAACACCTACTCTGACGTGTGGTACTGTGCACTGCTAGTGCCATATGCCAATCTTCCTTTAAAATTCATTTCCTTGTGTCCTACCAATAGCCCAATAGTCTAGGATTCTCAGTCATTTCCAGTCTCTTGAATTAGCATCCAACAATGTCCTGTTTACATTTCAGGGCTGTGGCAGAAATAAACACCATAATGTCAGGACATTCCATCAGCAGGATTCCAGTGCAACCATGCTGGGCTGTGACCAGGATGCTGAACCAAGTATGGTCTGACTTTTTACTTTTTCTTATTTCCTCTTCCTTATACTTCTACTACCTACCAGAGTATGCCTTCTGTTGAGACAGTCCCTGCAAGCAGTGAGCACACAGGAAGGGTCTTTACAATTGTTAAGTTACTAAACAAGGAATTAATCAGTAAAGAAATAAACACGACAAGCAGGGAAGGCATACTGGACCACAGAAAAGGATTTTATGTTTTGTCAAACAGATGTTCAAAGTAACATAATCATCCCTCTATCTGCCAGATGATGAAACTGAGACGTGGACAAGGCAAAGCCATTTCCTGGTTAGATGGTTGCAAGGACTAAATTCTGCTGTCAACTATGGTAGCAGTAAAACCAAAGATGAGTCAAAACTAATTCATTTCAATTATTGTTAATTATATTTCACCTACTTAAGTAGCAATACTTGAATAATCAGAGGAGACATCACAAATGCATCTGCTATTAAACCTCAGCCAAGAGACACTTATTTCTAAGTAGGTTATAAAGTTTCTAGACTAGAAAACAGCCTGTTAGCAAAAAGGCTGTCCCATGGTATGATTAAAAACTCTCTACTTCTCACCCCAGAAATGTACAAACAAATGCTGTCTTCTCCATTCCAATTAGAATATCAAATGTAAATATTATGAAGAAGCATCTCTCAAGACACACAAATTGGATGGCTCCCAAGGACAGGCTGAATGCTTTGAGTGCAACATTTTCTATGATGCACCGGATCTCTCAGAATCAGAGAAAACAAAGAAGGGAAAGATATACCAAGCTTGCATACTCTTTTTGTCCCAGTGTAAATAAAATCTACTTAATATTTCGTTGAAGTGTCAGTTCAATCTACATTTCAAGTGTTCCCATTTCATGCAGGGTAGAGTTACTGTTTAGGTACTGATTCTTGGGGGAATATAACTGGAAACCAGAAGACTGTGCTGTTGGAATGAATGCCTTGCTCTTTGGGATTGAATTAGCATGGAAATGGCTTCCTAGCACATGTGTAAGATTTCTCATCTTCAAGTCACAACCCAGGCCAGAGTTGTCTTTAAGACAATTTTGTACAATGCTTTGGACACAAAGAATTGTCATTTACTATGACTGATAGCCCTGAAGACTATTTGGAAACTATTTGGAATGTGGTAAGAACTGCAATCTACTACCTAAACAAGGCAAGGGAGATAAGACCCATGTTCCAGGCTTGCAATGATCTCCTTCCACACTTCTAGATATCAGTTATTAGCCACCATTCACCAAGTGGACCAGACCTGACAGATGCCTTAGTATGACAATGACAGCTTTGAGAATCTGCCTCAAGTCCCGCTGCTGCTGCAAAGATTTTCTGTTCTATGAAATTTGTTCCAGAGGAATTGTGTGGAAGCCTAAGCCTCACCACATTTAGACCATGATGCAAGACTCACCTCTTTGTCCAAAGCATAGTGTGAACTGCAGACTCAGAACCTCCTGGCACTTTTCCACGAGCTGTATTTTTCTTTCTGCCTGTCCCTGAAGTTTACAAGCACATTGTTGGAGGCAGGTAGGGAGTTCTGGTACTTTTGCTCCCCCTATTTGGGAAGCTGTTGATTTAAACCATGTGCACACAGTGAAGTCTCGACAAGGACATTATAAATGCATGTAATGATGTGATGGCTGCTGGCGATCAATGGAAAAAAAGAGAGGGAGGAGGGGTTTACTGGGTCTTGGGCCAGCTCCTGATGGACAAGCTTCCACATCACAAAACCAAGCACGGCAGCTGCCAGAAATCACCTCAAACAGCCCACTCCCCAGAACATCCAGGCAGCAAATGGACAGTCACTGACCAAGCTGCTCTCTCCTAACGAGGTTTCACAGGACTCTGGAGTGCACTAGCAAGACAGGCTGTGAGCAAATTCGATGTGTATTACCCATGCTTTCCCTGCCACTTTAGCATCTTTAACAAATACTACACTAACTTTAAAAATAATCAGTGGGCCCAAGTTAAAAATAAATTGCAAGTTGGCTTCCATGAGAAAGCAACCGAGCCAATACCATTTATAGTAATTCAACGTGTCACTGAATAGCATCATTTTTATAAATACACTGAAAGCCGGACATGAAATAACTGGTTAACAGCTCCCTAATCACAAGGGCTTCCTCTGCTACACATTTTTCCTATTTATCCAATGGCTTCTGTTTTATATCTAGTTTGCTAATGGAAAGAGGGGCAGGGGGAGGGGGGGAAATTGGCCTTAAACTGATCCAGCAGATGCACAGAGCTGGGGCCTCAAACACTGGCTTCTTTTCTGCAGCCACCAAAGGGCAGTGGGGGAGAGACATTTCAGCAAAATTCTTTCTCTACAGTAACTACCACAGAAACACATTTCCCTCTGTTTGTAGCCACTCAAAATAACTGCATCTCAAATGCCAGAAGAATATTTTGTGCTCCCTGCATTTAGAAGAGAAAGAAATGGGAAAATGCTAAAGAAAGTTCCTAGTCTGGTGGTCTTTAAACAGCAGAAAAAGGCTTCCAAAAAAGCACACTCTCATAAAGAAAGCAAAACAATCTAGCCCAAAAATATTTGTTATTTAATGACCCCAAAGTGTTTTACAACCATGCATAGGCAATACATCATTTTATAAGACTGTTCATCTTCTAGGCTGTGCAAGCCATTCAGTGTTTTAGAACAACTCTCTGTACCAAATTTCTTACAAGTGCCAGGAATGCCTTTGCAAGCATGACTGTGTGCAGCACAAGCAGCTATCATCATTTATGACTGTATTAAAATAATTAAACAAAATTCCCTCAGGTATGTTGATTTCTGTCTGCACTGCTTAAAGTTAGGATACACATTGAAGCCTGTGTACTTTCACAGTGAAGACCCTGCCTTGTGTTACTAAATGGGTGGGAGGATGCCTCACACTAGCATAAGATTATAAGGCCAGGAAAAAGGTGAGGGATTCACCATCTACTCAAAACTGCACCTACCTTTGCTCTGTCCACTTTAATTTTAAGGTGCTTGAGAAATACTTTAATCTACAAAGGTGGATGAGGGGGGCCCTATACATGCATGCAGAATGTGATTGCAAAAGTTGTCTAAACTCAAGTCAGTAGCAGAGGCAAGAAGCAAACACCTGCCTTGGGTTCTGTACCCATGAGGCCCTTAGCTCCAGTGAATAAACTTTCACTGCATTCCATATTTCTGTACTGCAGTATTAGCCCCAGAAGCAGACATGGAAATCTCCTAACCCAAGTCTCTTGACATCAAAACTATACTTACGTTACTTGCATGTCCTTGCAGTCCTCCCAACAGTTTTCTCTGTTGTGATGACTTATTTCCTAATCATTTGTCAACAGTTTGCCTATGCAGAGTAAAAGGAAAGAGAGTGGTGATAAACATGGGAAGGCTAGTGGCACTGAAATAATCTTCCATACTTCCACCAGTGTGGGCAGGTTCTGGTCTCTAACCTATATTTCTCATTGCTTAGGGTAGCCTGTGCTTAATGCACTTCCAGGTCAGGGTGAAAGGCATTTCTCTTTGTGAATGACTGAATTTGGGAAAAACTTAATAATGTATCAGTAGGAACTTAGTGCTGAAGATCACTTCAGATGCAAAAAACAAACAAAGTTGATTCAGATGGTAAGTTTGATGCTGACTTGATGAAGCAGGCCATTTATGGCTGTTTTATAATTCCCCCATAAGATGTCCTGGCACAATGGGAAACAATAGAACTAGCTACAGCTGTAGGAATGACTGTCTGCAACGCATAACCTTTGCCACCAGTAGAGTGGACAAAGGAGAAAGAAAAGCAAGAAGCAACTTTCAGTGTAACCATGGACACATGTGAGCCAGGGACACCATAGGATCTGTTCCTTCTTTCCCTTGGGTCTCTTGATCTTCCTTCACCACTTGCAGACAGGACATAATGTTCACAGGAACAACCCAGCAGGTTTAATTCTATAATAGACAATGCAGCACTTCCAAGAGTAGCTCCTCTCCTCTTGCTAAAGGCTGAAGGGAAAGATGTTACCTGAAGTGGTTAGCATTGCTAGTCCAAGGACAGATGCCCTGCCTCGTGCCAGATAAAGTCAGAGAAGACGGCGGCCCACAGCTAATGCCTTGACACGCTGAGTGGGATTACAAACCAAGGCCTGCACTTTGTATGAAAAAGCAGCAAGCAGACTGCCAAGACCCCTGTCTAAATACATTTCAAAGTGGGTTATTGTGAGGAGTGTGAGCATTATGATCTCAGCTGCCAACAAGTACTTCTGTGGGAAGCAGTTTGCAAGCAGGAACGCATTCTCCCAACGATCCAGGCTTCCAGGCTTTGACCCATATTTGTGCTGTGCAGTTAATCTAAGTGGAATTAGTGCTGATGAAAGGGGCCATATGGACAGCCCTTGAGACAGAAATCTTATTTACCCACAGAAATTTCCATGGCCAGCAGCACTGTAAGATACATCTTACATGCATGTGCCAAAGCCACATGCACTTCTCTCCAGCTGCCTAAACAAGGACTATCCAACCCCAATTTTCTGTAAGATGCAAGGGAAAAATTTTGTGATTCCTAGGTTCATGCACAGTAACTAGAAGAGTTATTCTAATGCATTTTTATATAGCACACAGAACACCTAGCAGTGCTTTCCTATTAGTGCCATGTTTGTCTGGGTCTGAACAGAGGACATCCAAGAACACACCTACTGGTAGGCTCAAAATATTTTCTTCAAATTTTAAAACAAACTCGGTGTGTTAAAACCAAAATGTGTTTTTCCATACTACCACATATTTGCCTCCCTCTCTTCTCAGTCTACAGCTCCCTTAGTGGTACCCCAGAACTACTTAGACCAAAATTTCCAGTTAAGATCTCCTTCAATTATTATGAGAGTGTAATTCAGAGAGAAACATAACGCCAGCAAAGCAGAAGTTATGACTGGACTTAGATCCTACTTTTCATGGAAAGCAAGGCTTATAACATAATTCCCTTGTGTCCTCACAAGGCACATGGATTGTGTCTACACAAGCTTTAGAGGACACCATGCATATTCTTCACATGCAAGATAGCAGCATATCACACAGCTGTCAGAGAAGCATCCCTTGTTAACATTCTTCAGCTTGTTTTATGAACTGAGATTTTGCAGAAAATAGCAAATAGAATAAGCTGTCCAAAAAACAGTGCTAAATGATGGAATAAGAGTAGAGACATAGGCAAAGATAGGTGCACCAGGGGTCTATGCACTGACTGTGTACACAGGAATTATTTTTCCTCTCAGTTAGATTACATGTGCTGGAAGAACTATGGCAGTCCAGGACCCTTTAATTTCTTAAAATGCAATGGCAGATGGCATTAGCAAAGCTGCAGTTGAATTCACTGTTGTGCAGCGTGTGTTAGCAGAAACAACATCTGGTGCCCTTCCTTATATTTCTTTAAGTTTTCAAATGGGAACATGCCTTATTTAATTACTTTCTAGCCACCCTACACAAGACATCCCACACACACTCCTATGGTAGATTCCTCTACACAAGTGCAAGTTGAAATATTACAGCAGTTCATTGCCTTTTATATGCTTTCATGCTAACCACTGAAGTTCTGGCTTGACCACTATTGACAGGTACACAGACAATTCAAAAGCTCATTGCTGCAGACATCCTAAAACTACCAGGCAAGCACAGAGCAAGTACATAACGTCACCTGCAGAACGGGTACAGCTTCAAAGACAAACAGAAAATCTGACATTTTCCTGTATCCTGTCATCCCTGACCACCATCTTTGCCTGACGGAAGAACATTAGTCTTTCAAAAGAACATGCAGATAAAGCAGAGGCAACACTACACCTTGAGTTATCCCTGTATGGAGATAGGCATATGTGTGTATGCCATTGCCCTGTTGCACATTCCAGAGCCAGACTTCTCAGGCTTCATTTGTCCCTGGCTTCTACAGTCAGAGAGAGGGCTATATGTTCAGGAGATAGGGTAGGGATCCATTTGTGGCATGTCTGCCTTCAGCCCTGAGAAAAGAGACTGACACATATTCACTTCCACCTTTCTCCTGAGCTTAGGGGTAAATTGCAATTCAGTAATGAATGAAACACATTTCTCCCAAGAAACAAAGCTCAGCTGTTTACATTGGAGCTTAAACCTCCCTTCCACCAAAGCAGTGCACTGGAACATTTACACACGAGGATGGTCTTCCTATATAAGAAGTGTTTGGGGAACTCCCAATAATGCATTGTACAGCCTGAATTCCCACTTGGACAAGGCTCCAAGCACTAGACCTTTTCCCCTCCAAGCAGTAAAACAGTGGTAATATCTCTTGCATAAAAAACAACCCCATTCCTGCTTTTACTTCTTAAGTTGGTACTGTTTCCACAAACTCTGTATCAGATCCTCAGTTTGTTTATACTGAAAGTTCCTTGGAGCAGTGGCAGCTTCTCCTTCAGCTCCTCACTGGAGCTTAGCTGCAAAGAGTAATAGTCAAATCTGCATTGGCAACACTTTCTATGGCTGGGCATGAGGCCCAGAGAAAGAATCAAAAATTCTCTCACCCCAAATACATTCTCCTACGCTTGCTCTGCATTCTCAGTTGTACCATATTCACCTCAGAGGGGGTGAGTTTGCCTTTGAATCCATTGATTAGGATCACATAGTCATAGCAACACCTTCCCAAAACACTCCTAATACTGGGCCACCCAGAATGGTATCAGAATGAACTAATGGATAATGGGATGAACTATCTCAAACTATACAAAGTACAAGGCACTGGATTCACTACACCAGATTAGCACTGCTATTTATTGGTTACAATAGCTATACAGACAGGGGGTTATGCCATAAAGTCATCCATTCCAAGAATCTAAGCACTCAAAAAGATGGCAGAGAAAAAACAGGTACAGAAAAATGGCTGTACTTCTCCCTTCTGCATTAGACCCCCTTGCAAAAGGCCATTCTCCCTTCCCACATCAGTACTAAAAGCCTCCTACAAATATTGTTCTCCTTAGTGTTCAGGTGATGACTTGTTGAATACACAAATTCGGCTCTAAATTTCATGCTTTGTGGATAAATTTACAGGTCATGCTACCCAGCACCTGAGAGAAAGATATTCCTGTTAGGTGGAAGTCAGAATGGCCCATTATAATCATCAAAAATGATCTCTTGCAGAGCACAAACTCCAGAATCTCACCTAATAACGTCTTATTCACTCTCTCATAGAGGTAGAAACAGAGTTGTCACTGCATGGTATCATGTATTTTTTTTTTTCTGACTCCCATTTACAACAGGCAGGAGATGTCTCAACAGCCAAAGACATTCATCAATTCATGATTGATAACCATTCAAATTACCTTACTCCTTGGCCCTCCTTAGCAAGGATCAGTAAATGCATTACTAGTATCAATGCATTTAGTCTCAGGTCATGATTAAAGGAGTCCTCTTTCTCCTAACTCCAGATAAAGAGAATTAGAAACAATAAAACTACAACTATACAAAGCGGTATTGGAAGAGTCAAAAACAGAAGCTAAGTGTCCTGTTTTCAAGATCAGCTTGGTTTTTGGACCAACAGTTTCCTTTAAAGGAAACCAGGTAATGCAGAAAACTAAGGGTTTCTTTTGGTTGTTTCGTTGTCTTGCATAGGAGAGATTCTAGAAGGAAAAATGATCACATCCTGTGACCTCCACTATACTGAACAGCAGCAAAGAAAGTTTGATCCCCAAGAGCTTTTTCATGTCCTTCTCCAAAACCCAGTATTTCTCCATCAATGAAAGCAGTACAGAATTTCATATATATAGTGGTACGGTAGGACTGCTCAGTTATAGAGAAAACAGCAATTCTTTTAGTGTGGGGCACCACAGACTACAAATGGGAAAGGAGAAACAAGATCCAAGAGGACAAGACAGGGCTGATTTTGGTTCTTTGGGGTTTTTTTTCAGGGGCAGAGGAGTGGAGTGAAGCAGTGACCTGAAAGAAGAAAAAAAAAAAAAAAAAANGAGGAGTGGAGTGAAGCAGTGATCTGAAAGAAGAAAAAAAAAAAGTTCCAACAGAAACCCCATCAGATTACAACAAAATTCATTGTACTTCAGTGCTTCTAAATGCCTCCTGCCCTTGTGTGACTGTAACACAATATTGAACCTACAAAATAAAAGTTTCACTACAAGAATTCTTTCTGCACCTTAGCAAACATCCACTAGTAGATCCAGCTCACTGGTAGATTACCAAATTGTAGTTGATCAGGTATAGATAGCGCTGACTCTCAGACATTGCAGGCAAAACATTTAGGAATACTGCTCAAATGTAATTTTCTTTCCAGTGTAGTACGCATTTGTGACTGAGGCAATCAGAAAACATTTACACTACCAAAAAGCTAGGAAATAGCTACAAGTTTGCTGCCTCTGGCCAAATTCTTTGTTTACTCATAGAAAAACATGTCTGACTTCCGTAGGATTTTCTTGGCATTTCAAAGATGCCCTTGGTCTCCATTGGGATGCAAGGTGTAAACAAACCAAGAACTCGACCCAAATTTGCTTACTCTTCAAGACAACTACAAGTTAAAATTCCCAGCAATTTTTATGATGCCATTATTTTGTTCCCACCAACACCACTTGAACTCAGTGGCTTTCGTTTTGACCTGTTCAGCTGATTCTTCTCATTTGCCAGGCTGATCAAAATGTTCTGAGAAAGATACAATCTCTTCCTATAATTTGCTTTTGAACAAATTAAAGCACCCTGGTTCTACTCTTCTGAATCCCATTAAATTCTACTTAATAATCATGCAGTTTCTTCCCTCAGAAACTTGCTTCCCTCAGCAAGTAGGCTCCTCCGTTCTGCCTGGTACAAACTGTTTGTGATCTTCACTGTAGACAAGTGTTTCCAGGGACAAAGAATTCATGTATGCACTATGGGTATACCATGGATAAGAAAAATATCTAGAGATTTAAGACAAATACTTTAATTAGCAAAAAAAAAGGGTTATGAAAAATCGTATTTGTAACCTTCAGAATTTAAGTGCACCTTGAACAGGGGTCAGAAAGAACATGTTCTCTCCACCACCTTTTTAATTTGGAAAAAATAAGATAAAGAAGGGAGATTATTTTCCTTAAACTCTAACTATGTCAAATGGCTCCAAGACAATGGAGAAGAAAGATTATCTCTACCAGTAAGTAGGAAATATGGGAATCTTAAACTGTGTGATTTGTATAGGATGTCTAGGATGTAACACCATGAAGTTTAGCTCATCTTTTCCTCAGCATAATGCTTTTCTATTTTCCTTGTCAAAATCATTATTCTTCAAGATGTAAGTTGACCAGAAGTTGAGAACAGGGACACTGGCAAGTAACTTGTGCAAGGAATGCAGGGGAATATGCATTGGCTTCCATTAAAGAAAAGATTCCAGCTGAAATGATTACTTGGTCCCCCTTGGCAGGGTTGTTAAAGTGCTACATTTTGCTACTGTATCAGGACTTCCTAACCTTATTGTTTCTATACAAATTTAATGTTGGTTTCTGTTGCAATTCCTGCCAATACAAGGTCCTGAAATACGGGGCCCCACCGCAGTCAGAAGGAAAAAGATGTACAATGGAACCAGGGATGGGTTAAAGAAAACACAGAGAAGAACATTGTACTTGGCTGTACAAGTAACTCATGAATACATCTTGAGAAATGTCCTGGATTATCAACTGCAATAAAACTCTCTCAATGAGGAAAACAGGGATGTCCTGGAGAACTATGAGTTCTGGTTTTCTATGTTCACTTCATGCACAGTTTGAAAACAGTCTGGAGAGAGATGAGAGAGTGGCAGAGAGAGGGAAAAGAGAGAGCAGCAAGAGAGAGGGAGGGAGAGAGACAGAGAGAGAATGCAGCCACAGAAAGCTCATTTTTCCCAGTAGCTAGAGACAGATTTAAGCACTGCCCCTCTAAGGAGAAAGACAGCAAAACACTATTTGGAACATGGATGGAAGAGCAGGGATACAGAAATAAAGAAGGGTTTTATCTGCTTCTTATTCAGTCAAATTTAAGTGGGAGACTGAGAGCTCAATTGTTAATTTGGGGGCATCAGTTCCTCCATAAAGAACGTATTTGAAGAAAGGAAACTGAAGTAAAGCTGAAATGATGATCAAAGAATGAAACGGCCAACAATTTAAAAGTTATAAATCAATCACATGCACATAGCATGATCCTCTCTATCATCTGCTATGGAGTAGTCCTTTTACCTATCTTTAAGCAACAGTTGGCAGTATCTGTAAGATACAAGCCAGAAACAGCCGTCTGCATCATTACAGTAGTAAACTTCCCCTGAACTGAGGAAGACTCTCCAAGTTCCCAAATAAATTCCCCATTTCCTATTGAAACATAATGGCTTAAAATGTGAACGTTTCACACCCTCCAGAACCCGGATGTGTTTGAGTAGGAAGAAGTAAATTCCCAAATTACTCCTTTATATCTAAAGCAATAGAAGCTCATCATTTTCATGCTGATATCCTAGGAACGCTGTACAGAAACATAGGATGAGTCCCTGCATGCACTTGGATGGAAGACTATTCAGTGTTTTTTTATATTTGCTTTAGCCCCATCTTGATAGGGTTGAAAATTATGTCAGTCTTCAACTTCTTACCTGTTGGTGTTAAGCTAGTATGTTTGCTATTAATTTATTTATTTTTTAGCAACAGCCAAGATTTAAAAAGTAGTCCTTTTAAACATTGAAAAAAGAAATCGAGTAGTCTGTTGCAAGTGCTTGTTAAAGGGCTGAATTCTGCTTTATCTCAGGCATCTTTTAGGATGCCTCAACTACAGCCAAACACAGTAAGAGTTTTAAGAAAGACAAAAAGAGTAAGCAACAAACCTTATCTTCCCATCTTCATCATAAAAATGCAAAGCTACCCATATGGCCCACTGCAAAAGAATGCATTTCCTGGAGGCACTGTGCTGTCTCACTACTGAACACATACAAGATGTACTGTACAGATATAGGCTGGAGGTCACAAAATCCTACTGCTGACCAGCAAAAAAAAAAAAAGTCCTCATATTTCACAGTCAGGAGATTCTCACAGAGCCACATTTCACAACACAGCAGCTGAGTAAGGGTTTTTAAAAACAGCAAAAACATCAAAGCATGTTTAAGGTCCCAGATACATGATTTCTGCTCAAAATAAAACCTGTTTGTTCCCACTGTTTAAAGGAAGACAGAGTTGGATGTGGTTGTGGGTTTGCATGTGACATGCATGCACAGCATCATAGCAGGAAGCTTGCAGATCCATGAGGAAGAGCACGAGCACTTGTTCATACACCCCAGGACAGAAGAGACTGGCTGCCTATTCACATACTCAGGCACACACGTGTTGATCAGGCAGGACGAAGGCAGAAACACAAGTTCACACACATGCAATTCTTACCTCTTCTCTGTATACAAAACAGATTTAGAGCCTGAATGAAATAGCTTGGCAGTCAGAAGAAAGTGATATTTCTCATGTAGAAAATACCACCCAAGTTGCAGAAGTCATTTTTCTTGCTACTCCTCCATTCCACGTGCATGTTGGCACTTCATGCCGACATGAAGTCATAGTATATTCCAGGAACAGCTCTAGCCTTTTTTTCTTCCTATTTTTTCTCTTTTTCTTTCTTTTTTTTTTTTTTTTCAGAAGGAGAAGCAGCAACTTTACCAAAATTGGCTTAAACCATGAAGACCAAGACCCTGAAAGATATGTAGATGCTTTTATCATGGGACAACCATCCCCCAAGAGAAAACTTGGGAATCTGTGCTCCTCTGAACACCAGCAGAGTCAAAACCACAGTGAGGTCAGTGGATGACTGTGGAAGACAGAGGCTTCTGCATGCTCTTAACCAGTTTGCCTGCAACTGTGTTAATAACCCGGAATTTCTGACATTCATAAAGCAATCCAATAATTTGATAGAAACAGTGGAGGATTATGTACATTTTGCTGTATATGACAGCATCAATTGAGGCTTTGAAGTGACATTGTGGGTCTTGGATGGCTTCTCTATGCTGTTAAGCCACTGGTATTTCAACTGGAACCCAAACAGTGCTTTTCAGTGATGTGTCTTCCTTCACAGACATTAATTATTTTCTAAGGCATTCTGACAAAACAAAGGATTGAAAATGTGAATGGATAGTCTGCCTGATGATTGCTGCTACCAATCTAAGATTTTTAATGACCCTAAAACCACAGAATCTAATCTCCAGTTTTCCAAAGCTGCGCCACAGCATCCATATCCTGTCCCTCCAACTTCTAACCCACAAACAGAATGACAGGAGCCTCAGGCACTAAAGCAGCTTTCAGCTGCAGGCACCACTGGAACTCCAGGCATAGAATTAAAAGCTCGTTGTGCTTTGTAGTGACAAGAAATGATTACAACTAAAAAATGCTCTGTAGCAGGAAGACACAATGACTTGGTCATCTCTATGAACTCAGAAGAGGCAACAAACTCCCAGCAGAAATCAAATGTTACAGAAACCCACCATTGCCAAATATTGATACATCTTAAGTCCAGTGGCCTGACAGAGCTGGGAAGAAAGGGTTCTCTGAAGCTACAAAGCCTCATTGTCAAAACAGTTAAAGGATGATAGTTATTCATCAATCTGTTTCCAGTCACACAGCTCTGGTGGATTGGTTATTTTTGGTGAGTATTTTGGGCTTAGACTCAAAGCAAAAAGAAACACTATGCATTGCTTAAAACACTGAGAAATAAAATGCACCAAATAATATCTATGCCAATCTTGCAGATCTGCTATCGGAAACTCCTGATTTATTATCAGGATTAAAATGACACCAAAATATTCAGATCAAAGTGCAAAACTGAGGACAGATATTCTTTCCTATATACATTTAACCACATGTACCAAGAGGAAAAGAACACTTTATCAAAGGATAAAGTCCAAATAGAAGAACAGTTTTATCAGATTTTCCAACTTGCTCCATTGGTCTCAGTCACAAGCAGCATTTTCATTTGCTTTGTCCTCTAAGCAAAGCTCAGTTAAAGAGCACAACTCCCTTTTATTCTGAAGCCTGCAGACTGCAAGTAATCTTGACAATTTTTCCAAGCTCAGACACTACAGGAGAAGGCAAATGATTCCTGGGTCATGCTATTTTTAATGCCTGTCTCTCTGCCATGCCATCACTTCTATGCCACTTCTACAGAGGATGACAGCTTTGAAACAGCTTCAGTGGAGAAGATATGAGAGTCATATACCAAAAAAAAAAAAAAAAAAAAAAAAAAAAAAAAAAAAAAAAAAAAAAAAAAATAATAAAAAAAATTAAGTATGTTCTTACTGTGAAAAGTGTAAAGTTGTAGCTTTTTCTTCAGACCTTTGTGTTTAGAGGCATAATAGAAAGGTGATGGTCAAAATTTTCACTGTTACTCTTAAGCACTCCAAGGATCATGGGCAAACAACACAATAAAACATCCAAAAACTTGAAGTCCTGCAGAAGGGCACCAGGTTTCAGGATCAAAAGAATGTTTGCAGACAGTTCCAGAAGTATCCTATGCTGTTTAAAAGAAAATAAATGTGCACTGCAAAACTGTTACACTTTCTCTCAGTTCAGTTACATGCTGTTCATGATCTTTGCCACAACAGGAAGCAGAGGAAAGGAAGAGGGAGAAGAAAAGAGAGGAAAACTATAGCTTCTGACCATCCAAGAGTTTGGTAAAGTTTTTAGGAAAGGAATTTTTAGGAAAGGAAAAGAAAAAATCTACACAGGATTATCATTAAAATTTAGCAGAATCAGCCATTAAAATACAAACAAAAACTGTTCATCTTCATATAAGAATTATATAGAACAATATTTTTTACAGTGAGAAGAGTCAATCACATGAACAACCTCCACAGGGACATGCTAGAGACCCCATCACTGGAGGTTTTCAAGATGCAACCGGACAGAGAGCTAGATAATCTCACCTAGGCTTCCATTTCCAATAAAAGGTTGGATCGGACAATTTTTCAAGGTCTCTTTAAACCTGGGCTTTTTCATGAGCCTGTGACCACTAAACTGAGGATTTGGTTAAACCATGTGAGGTTTAACATCCAGCTGAGCACAGTAGATTCTGCTTCCTGAAGAAGTACCTATGTGGACCAAGATAGCCAAAAAAACCCCACATGAAGTTAATTTTGTACCATTGTTAAAATTTCAATGTATCATCTGTCCAATGGTAACAGCAAAGATACTTCTCAGTGACAATAGGACTGGTTGGGCATTTACATCTGTGTTCATGTCCATGCTTTTTCAGCTTTATCACTATTGATTTTAGATTCTCTGCTTGCAGTACAACAGTATTTACATTACTATGATTTTTAACTGTACATCTGCAGCCAGGCGAACAGATTGGGTTTGTCATCTTTTGCTTTCCAGTTGCCAGTCTTTAAGTCTAGACCACTGATGTCTACACAGAACACTCCTTTACCCTGCCAGCCTCTAGAGACTAACTTCCAACTCTCCTCCATGCATTTCCTGCTCTGTCCAGAAAGAAACTGAGATGGCTGGAGTCATTAGATGAAGGGTCAGTGTTGGTGAATGCTAGTGAGGCTGTTGCAAAGGGGTTATTTGTCATAACACAGACCATCACATCTCTGAAACTTCAAGCTACAAAGAGGTGCACAAATACGGGCAAAGAGAGGAACTGAGGTATAGGAAGAACAAGAAACTTTTCCTGCAGAGGAAAAATAAGGAAATATGAAAATAGACATAAGAGAGTGAGGTATTTTTAAATCCACTTGGTATAACAGAAACTATGGTTATTTCTAGCTTTAACAAAAGGTCTGATTGTGCTGCATTAAGGCATGGCCTTCTAACTTTAATTTAGGTTTCTTGAGTAAAACAGCACTAAGGGATCACAGCAGAGCCTTTTGTAAAACCTAAGCCTGCTTAGAAGTCAGGATACTTATACGGGTGGCTAACATGTTTTCAAGTTCAAGACACCACACGATGGCTGCCACTGATCTCTAAGCTCTCCAGACTGAAGTTAGCTCAGATCTGTGTGTGTGCATCCTGCATTTCCCATCCTAAACCGTGGTGCCAAAACACTACACTGGTAAGTTGACGCTGCTTTCCAAAACTTCATTTCAGCATCAGCTGATGTGCATACTAATGGTTAGAGACAGAAGAACAGGAGAATAAAAGGCATTCAGTACCATACCTGTCATGGCACAGAATCAACTGGTGTTGCCTCTGCATAACAATATCATTCCACAGAGACATGGCATGCCACCAAAACAACTACTTGTTTGTAAGTTCTTCAGGATTAAAACTTATTGGCCAAAAGTAAGCTTAGTGTTTATGTTTTGATTATGTTCTCTGGAGCAAGTACCTGTTTAAAACATCAAGCTTTGTAAATTCATCCACTCAAGTGATGCTCTGTGAAGTAGGCCAGGAAAGCAGTGATATTTCTCAGCTATTTTATCACAGCCTCTCTTAGATTGTCTCAAAAAGGTGACATGTGAAGGGTTATTTTCTCCCTTGTGAAGAATAAATTTCTGGCAAATCTATACCATTTATACTATTTCTCTACATGGAAGGTTGAAATAGGAGGCCTGAATGCACAGAGATAAGCCTAATCTGGGAAAAATGTCAAATGCAGAAGAAAAGGAAGAAAGGTGATAATGGAAGAGTAATCAGAGCCAAAAATTCTGAGAGGACAAATATTTCAAGAGGTCCCAATCAGAACATTAAACATGGATAAGCAAAACCAGTAGCTGTTCAAGTTCAGGAGAAAGACAACCCCTGAAAATAACAGACAGCTGAAAGTAAAGAATGAGACAGAAGAAAAACCATGAGGCAATGACAGACAGTCATTCAGGCCCAGATAAATATGGAACTCAAGAGATAACAGTCCATGGGAAAAAAAATACATGAGATGAATATGAATTTTAAGGCTGTAAAATTCAGCCAAGCCCTGTAATCTGGGATGGCTGTGGTACTGTTCAGAGGCAGAGCTCTCAAAAACCCTTCTCTCACTACTTGGCAAGGAATCTGATGCCTGTGAAGCTTCAGCAGAGCATAGCTCAAGACAAAAATATCATAGAGGCGAGACAATATCTGTAACATGACAAGGGAAAAATTTAGTTCAAGATTTTTAGAAGCAACAGAGAAGGTGAGGATCCTTCAAATGAAACTTAAGTCCATGGAAATGGGAATGTATGAAGAGAAGAAAGACGTGAAAAGTCTGCCTGGGTCACTTCTGCATACTCCATGCACCAATTCCATCAATGTGACAGATATAAAAATAAAAAAGGGAAGAAGGAAAAAATAACATTGAGACATTTGGAGTTTATGGAAGCTTTTCTGATTTTTTTGATAAAAGGTATCAAAAACAAAGGAGTATATTTTAAGTACCCTAAATTTTCATTTTGAACAACTCAGACATCTAAGTTCTAGCTGCGTTTGTCAGAAAAAGGTAGGAGAAAAACATTCCTGTACAGCATGATTTCAAGAGGTGAGGTAATTGTACAGGAACTGTCCAGAGGTCATGTATCTCTGTGTCTCTGTGTGTGTATATGTGCATGTGCATATGTGTAGCCACCCAAGATAAAAGTGAGAAGGAGTGAAAGTTTTCCATGGAACAATTTGAATCTTCTAACCTAGACAAAGAATGTTACATTCACACAAAAGAATGTGAGAGATGAATTTCATCTCTTTTAATTAGGAAAGGAGCTTTCAAACTAATTCACCACTTCTATTGCTGTATTATATTTCTTTTATCCTAAAACCTCCCTAATTCAATGGAGTCTACCAGTTTAAGGCTACCAACTCTTGCAGGGAGAGAAATAAGAGACTCAGAGATAACTGACTGCCAAATTTTTGAAAATGCCACATGCATCTGCAACACACAGGGTAAATATGATAAAAAATTAGCCCCAAAAAGATGATTATACAGAAATCAATCACATGGACTGTGACAGAAGAGACTTTCAGAGAAGACAAAGTAAGACTGCAGGCACCAACTCTGATGAGGTCTGGATCCCACCCAGAATAGATAGATGATTCAAAGTTGGGCAGCGAGTCAGTCTTCAGAATCACACACTGCTGTTCCACACCACGCCAACAAACCCAAAAGATATACTTAATGAACCAGAAATCCAAGTAACCCATTCTCTGACCTACTGGTGAACTATATTCCCTCCTACCCTATCCCAAAGCCAAATACAGAGTCAGCAAGGCAGGAGTCCCAAGGCCCTCTGCCATTCTCTTGAAGAATAACTAAAGAGCGCAGTAGTGCATAGTTTCTTCTGCAAGTTCCATTGGAAAGGTAGACTGGAGTACCGTCAGTTACTCATCATTATCTCTGTCTACATAAGAGAACATGTTCCTAATTAAATTATAATGATGTTTGAAGTTAAAGTGAGAGAAGGAACAAGACCTGCTTTTGGGTTGTTCAAAGGAATTGGGATAAGAAAGATTTTTTTTTTTCAGGTCAGGTTCATAGATGCCACTTAGAGATATTTGCTCATTTAAAAAAAAAAAAAAAGGGTAAAGTGACTTCAGTTTTCACTTCTCTGGTTATAGAACTGGAACCAGACTGTGTTCAGACAGGTTGGGCAGGGCATAGTTAGTGTTGATAAAGAAAAGAGCCAGTAAATAGTGCTCAGAAAGTGTCACTGAAGCCTGCCTCAGGAAAGTGGAGCTCCATTTCAAACCACTTAAAAAGGAAACTCTACAAATGAAGACTTGATAATGAATAAAAGATGATCAGAGGCAGAATGATATGCTCATTGTGAGAAAACGCAGTTAAGGAAATTGTACCCATCTGCAGTCTTGAAATGACAACAAGTTCATTTCCAGAAAACCAATATTCCTACTTCACAAGAAGAATCAGAATACTGACCAGGTTACAGCCATTTTCATAAACTAACAGTTCTGTCTACATATATTCTTCATCTCTGTCTTCTATATGAAGCACATATAGCAAGAGGAAGGTTCCTAGCAGAAATATTTTCAAACAAAAACAAGGTCTGAATGTTATACTCTACTGGGTTTGTGTGGCAAGGTTTTGGTAGCACTGGCAGAGGTGTGGCAGTACAGTGGCAGCTTCTCACAGGAGGTACCAGAAGCTTCCTCTGTGTCTGACAGTGCCAATGCCAGCTGGCTCCAAGTCAGACCCACTGCTGACCGAGGCCAAGCCCATCAGCCATGCTGGTCCTGGCTCTGGGATAACATACTGGAGAAGAGAATAAAAACTGTGGAACAGCAACTTTGGCTGGAACAAGAAAGCAATGGAGACACCAAAGGCAGTAGGGGTAGAAGTGCTTCAGGTGTAGGATCAGAGATTCCCCTGCAGCCCATGCTGAGGCAGCTGTGCCTCTGTAGCCCATGGTAGTCCACAGGGGAGCAGAGATCCATCTGCAGCCTGGGGAGGTTCTTGGTGGAGTAAATATCTGCCTGCAGCCTGTGGAAGAGCCCATGCCAGAGCAGGTGGTTGCCCAGAGGAGACTGTGATCCCATGGGAAGCCCACGCTGGAAGAAGATCCTGGCAGGATCTGTAGGCCCATGGAGAGAGGAGCACACACTGGAACAGTTTGCTGGTGGGACCTATCATCCCGCATAGGACCCATGCTGGAGCAGTTCACAAAGAAGAGCAATCCACACTGGAGAAGTTCATGGAGAATTGTCTCCCATGTGTGAGACCCCACATGGGAGCAGGGGAAAAGTGTGAGGAGTCCTTCCCCTAAAGAGGAAGAAGCAGCAGAGACAATGTATGATGAATGTCACACTTTGCTGCTTGAAGGCAGAAAGTAGACAAACTTGGAGTAAAGTTAAGTCCAAGAAGAGAGAGATGGGAGGCAGGTATTTTTAAGGTTTGGTTTTATTTCTCATTATCCTACTCTGATCTGATTTGCAATAAATTAAGCTAATTTCTCTAAGTTGAGTCTGCTTTGCCCATGATGGTAATTGGCAAGATCTCTGTCCCTGAGTTTATCTCAATCCCCAAGCCTTTCATTATATTTTCTCTCCCATGGCCAGCTGAGGAGAGTAACAGAGCAGATGTGGTGGGCACCTGGCCTTCAGCCAGGGTCACCCCAGCATATACTCACATAATTGATTGAGGAGATAATCATATTGAAACAGCTAAACTTCTGTCTTGCATAAAAAACAGTCGGAACAAAGCTCTAAACCATACCAGTAGAACCAGATTTGGGCCAGCTTTGTTTGACAGCCAACTCTACTTAGCCACCATAAATAGATACGGTCTATTTCCCACGTAACTGTGAAATTCAGTTGTGTTTCAGAAGCATAATCTTTATCTAGCACACATTAAATATAGTCCTGCATAAGATCCACCATGAGATTTTTCCTACCTCCACACGTGATAACAGGTGTTGCCATTCTGACTCCGTACTCGGCATTGGCTGCTGTCCATAAGTCAAGGGCAATCCAGACTTTTACAAATATTAAACGCCTTTAGTGTTGTCACCAGGAAGCACGTCAGAAGTGACCAAGCAGTCAGCTGTACACAAAGCTCCCATGAATATATCTCAAACACACAATGGGGAAAGATAACAAAAAGGGCATGGACAAAAACATTTAACAGAAGGTCCTTACTCAGAATGAAAAATTTTCCTACTGAATACCAGGACAAAAATCACCTGGAGATGAATTCTCAGGTTGCTAATACCAGAGAGCCAAAAAATCCCCAAACTAGTCCAAAAACAGTGCTACTAAAAATATTATTGTAACTGAAAGCCTCTTTAGTAATGAAACCTTCATAATACTCTCTTTTGACAATTTAACTAGCTTTTCAGTTTAAAGCACTATATCTTGATTTGATGAATGGAGATGTTGTTTTTTTTTTTTTAAAACAAACCATCAGGTTGTTGTTCAAGCTGCATCCAGGTTATATATGAAGTGCTAGATGGTAAAAAAAAAAAAAAAAATTAAATTAAAAAACTCTAACCCCAAAATAAACACAACAGAATGNACCGAATCCAGGGTAAAAAATAAAGGCTTAAATGTAAAAAAAAAAAAAAAATTAAATTAAAAAACTCTAACCCCAAAATAAACACAACAGAATGCTTTCATTATACGTGGACCTCTTTAATTAAAAAGCATTTATTTTCTGCTAAGACCATGCTACCCATTCTTCCTCCTATCACAGCAAAGCTATTGCATTACTTTTCAAAAGAGACTCTCAGCAGCATTAGTGCTGCTGTATGCTTACACACTGCTCACATACTGAAAGCTAAAGCTTTCACACATCTTTTCCTAAAAATCTTATAATATCCTGAGTTGGACGAGACCCACCGAGATCACTGAGTCCAACTCCTGGCCCTGCACAGGACACCCCAAGAGTGACCCCATGTGCCTGAGAGCGTTGTCCAAATGCTCCTGGAACTCTGTCAGGCTTGGTGCTGAGACCACTTCCCTGAAAAGCCTGTTCCAGTGCCTAGCCACCCTCTGGGTGAAGAATCTTGTCCTGATATCCAACCTGAACAAACTTCAGGCCATTCCCTCACATCCTGTCACTGGTCACTACACAGAAGAGCTCGGTGCCCAGTCTATTTCTTCCTCAAAATGATCCACTGGATATGGATTGTTTTGGTCATTTGCCTTGGCCTTATGACTGAATGGCAACTGCAAGATTTAGACAAACAACTGAGCTGCATTTGCAAGCAAGGCTTACAAATGCACAGTACGCTCAGTGTATCAGAAATTTATACATTTGCTAAGAAATTAAAGAAAACACAGCAGGAATGTTCATCATCAGTCCCTCAGAGTTTGAACCTGTTAAATGTAATCAATATCACATTTGCCAGGAGGGTGTTGACAGGTGGAAGGTAATAGCAAAGTATTTTGTCATTCCTATAAGCTGAATGCAGCCATTTGTTTCCTTCTATGGACATTATACAGCCTTTTAAAAGCATATTTATTTCTGGCTCTGCCTGTCCTGTATGAACCTTCTCCCCAGAAATTTCAGACTGAGAAAGTACAACTAATCCTGACCAAAGAGCTCTAACAAGAATCACCAGCAGAACTCAGACTCATGACTCTCCTCCTCCATTTCTGTGCAACAAGTGAGGAGCCAAAAAGAGAGAACAGTGAGGGACTGTTTATTAATGTTTGATTAGTCCTCAGGAAGCCACATTTTGGTGTATGGCTGAACTTCAGCCTCCTAAGTCCTTGCAAGTACTGACCAAGCATCAACAGCATAATCACCCTTCTCTTTTTTAGTGTCCTGAGAACTCCTTCAGCATCTATTGCCTGCACACAGGGCTCAGAACCCTCACTGCGGCTCCTGAACCGAGCCATGGGAGCTGCGCAAAACTTGCGTTGCCTCCGTGGGAGGAGGAGTGCCTGGATAACACAGGGACCACAGTCAGGCATCCTCTCCCAATTCTTCCACATATTTCCAATGAGAGAGTAGACCTGTATGTATAGTACAATGAATGTCACTTCTTCATCTTGAGAGAAGAATGCAAATCACAAAATGCAATCAAAACTTAAGGATGAGCTAAAAAATGGAAAGATTTTCAACCAGACTAATTTCTTACATACGGGGCAAATCATTACCATTCCTATTTATAAACTAACGAAGAATCAATTAGTGACTACAAGCCTTTTGGTACAACAGAAGAGTATGCTGGGCTCTGAAAAGGCACAGGGCATCTCCAGCTAGCTCTGCTCAGTCTATGCTGGCACTGATTAGAGACATTCTTCACCTGTAAATTTAGATTCTTCCTGCTGAAGTTCATTAGGATGGATGAGAAAAGAAATACACTGGTTCTGCTTCTTTGAATACAATCAAAGTAAATTTTAAATGTATCTAATTATGGTCACCAAAGCATAAGCACCTCATGTGATGAATTATTTAGACTGTTTAAATAAATCTGTTGGGGAAGAGTAACAGTAATTATTTTGAATTAGTGATCAGGAAACAAGTCCCAAATTTCTTCTGCATCAGTCCCAGGAACTTCATTCCAGGAGGATTCCAGAGTTATCTTACTTGGTAAAATCCCAGCAGTGGGGTAATACAAGGAGTGCAGGACACAGCAAGCTGTATGTGTGCATACCTCTTAGCTACAGGAGCAGCGGAGACAATAAAAGAGGGTATATTTGAAAACTTGCTCTTGAAAAAATGCCAATGAAAAAATTTCTTTGGTAATCAAAGAAAAAAACCTCAACATACACAGAAAAATACAGACAACAACTTCTAAAGAGCTCTAAACCACTATATTCTCCTTAAGGTGACAGACCTGAACAGAAGTCCCACTACTCTCTCACCATCTGCTCTGCTCTACCATGTGTTCTGATAAAGGAGCCAGACCTTTTGTTTTGGCCTTCCCTCCTCTCAGTCTTTTGTCCTGCTGTGCCAAAATTTCCCAGTAAACTTCAGACATCTTGCCTGAGACTGGTACTTCCCTGCAAAAAGTCCTGGTTTTGATACACTCTGCTAAAAAAAAGCTGTCTTGTAAGAGACATTCATCCTAAATCATATCGCTTTAAGATCAGTAGCATCATGGTAAGGACAGTATAGAGCAGCATGCTGAATGGACTATACAGTTTCTTCTACTGAGTTTAAGGGCATTTGAAGAATCTTGTAAATGATGCCATCAATACTGCCCAGAGAGGGAAGCTGCATGGGAATATACTGAGGTCACAGCAAACCTTACTCAGCTTTCTCTCTCCCCTCCATGCCCGCCCTCAAGTGTAGCTTAGCGTGGGATCCTGACAGCAGGAGGTTCCCACTGCAGGCCTTTGGCTTCATCTCTCCATCAGCCTCCAGCCTCTCAGTTCTTCTCAGGGACTCCCCATGCACTCTGAAGAAGAAAGATCCCAGGCATTTGTCTGGGGCTCTGGGAGCTGCTTGCCTCATTCCTTCAGAGGAAACAGCTGGAAAGTTGCCCTCAAAAACTCATTTGTGAGCTGCATCCCCTCCAGAAGTTTTATCAGCTGCTCATTTCAAGCAGGTTTTTATAGAGCAATGGCAGAGCTGGACTGGATGAAAAGAACTGGATCAATGCCTTTGCCTATCCCAGGCACCAGATCCTCAAACCCAAATCATTCTTCACAAAGTCCCCAGTTAAAGCTTTTTACAGATGCAGAGACATGCAGGCCACTTTCTCCCTCTTCCCATCTCACCCTCCTGGCCCTAGAGTTCACAAAAAGTTACACATATTGTCTGTCTAGGAAAATGCAAACAGCCACCTTTTCCTGCTTCTGCCCGAGAACTGACTGGAAAGGCTGAAATGCTCTCAAGTCTAAAGGATTTATCAAACCAAGACACAATGACACTGATAATGAAGAACATAATGAAGAGATGCACAATTTTAATTATCTTCCCTCTTAGGGAAAAACAGAAGGAGGGAAAGACAAGAATTCTCTTAGATCACAGGAGGAGTGTAAGAAAGGGGAAGAACTATTAAAGTTAGAGAGCAGTGTTGGCATAAAACCAAATGGGCATGAACAGGTTATGAACAAATTTAGTTTGGAAATTGGAAGCAAATTTATAAACATCAGAGGAGTGACATTCTTGAATGGCTTCCCAATAGGAAGCAACAGGAGCAAAAGCCATTTGAGACAGAGATTGATAAATTAACTAAAGCAATCCTGCAACATAATTTCCTGCAATTACAGAAATGGTGTAGTCTGTAACTCAGGAGGTCTCTTTCAGTCTTGCACATCTCATCCTCTGCTGAGCCAAGACAGGGTAGACAAATAAATAAGAGACAAGGTACATTTTAAAACTGGAATATTAGCAGGGCAGCTAGAATAAGGGTGAGTCTGCTTTCTTTATTAAGCAGATTTATGGAAGTTTTTTTGAGTGACATTTATTCACCTGTATGTACTTATGTATTTTCAGGTAGAAATTTGGGTCATAAGGGAAACAGGAATAAAGTTCCATGATATCTATGATCACCTGCAAGGAGCAGGATGGAGGTGAACCCTTCCACCTACCATGCAATCAGTTGACTGCATTGTTAGAAGTTATCTTCACTGACCTGCATCCAGGGGTTAAAGTTGTCAAAGGAACAGTAAAAAGAGGTAAATAAGTGAGAAAATTAACAAAGAAAATTATGCAGGAAGAATTCAAGCGAAACAAAGAAATTTTATAGCTGAGAAATGTGTGGATGGGTATAGAAATCATCACCTGTCTTTTTCAGACTTGACCAAAGTTTTGCTGGAAAGAAGTCTCTGAAAGCATTAAAAAGAGTCAGCAGGGAGAAATCTCTTCACATTCTATTTCTATATTGAAAAGCCCAGGATAATACCACCCTATTCTACACACAGGAAAACGCTAAACACATGAAGCTGAAAAAGCATGAAAAATATAGCACTGTAACATAAGAAATCATCTGTGAACTCTCCTGTAGCACATCAAACATGAGGTATTCATTCACTCCCACAAATGGAGTCAGTGTTGATCTATAAGCTGCAGCACAATATTACACATTTCGGTTTCATGATAAGCTGTAGCTCTGTATTACACATTCAGTTTCATGCATTTAAGCCAGACAAACATTCCCAGAGGATTGAAAGAACCCGCTACAGTGAGTTGTGGTTCTATTTTGGATCATATCACAGCATAACAAATCACAGTTTCAGACACTGGGATAAGGGGCTCAATAAAGCAAGTAGCATGATAACTTCATGTATATCCCTTCCACACATGCAGCCATGTGTAGAATCAAATCCACCTCAGGCCTTTCAAACTGTACAACTACAAAGGAACCATCACTCTCATCCCTGCAGGTATCCATTATTCATCAACATATATATTCTTAAATACACATCATTTATTACATACTGCTGTACAGCAGTAGCTATCTAACCCTGTCCACACACATCAACACTGTTCACCATATCTGATCTCTCACATTTGAAAAAAAAAAAAAAAAAAAGAAGAAGAGAACAGAAATGTTTCATGCAGAAGTTCTTTTGGTGGTGCTGGTTTGTTATCCTGGTTTTTCATTCATGTCCCAGACAAAGTGGTCCTCAGAAGCAGAGTCCCTATATGTATTTGGTAACCCACCAGCTCCCTGTGACTGCTGTCCCACAAGAAATTCTGAGGGCTGAGAATGTTGCACTGGTCCCCTGTTGGTCTAGCAGATTTTTGGTGTCAAAGAGGTTTGTAAATTAAGTAAGGAAGGAAAAAAAGGAAGGAAAAAAAAAGTCATAACTTAAAGGCTGAACTGCAAAACCAGCCGTGTTGCAGGTACCCTAGTACCCCTGTACTCTACTACTGTTGATCTTTGCTCTGGTTCCCAAAGAAATCATGTTAAAACATGCAAGAGCATTGAAAATTAGTTTTTCTTATTAAAACACCTTACAGCACCCTCTGCAGATTAGCAAATTCTTCTGAAATATGAAAAGATTTCTGTTAATCACTGAGTAAAGATGAGAGACGACTTCCAAGAGGGTGCAAGTATTTCTGAGGTATGAGATGCTATATTTTCCTAAAGAATTTTTGCACATTAGATGCCTGACTATTCATGTCATTTTGTTCTCAGGCTGAGAAACTGAAAATTTCTCTCTGAGCTATTTTGATTGACTGGGCCTTGGGACATGAAGTCAAAGTAGCAAGCAAGAGCGTAAGTCTCCAAACTTTCACAGCCACTTTCTTGTTCTCCCTATTGTGCTCAAAGCTGAAGCACTGTAGTAGTTTCATTCCCTCCACCTAATTAAGTTGCATTGAAAAGGTAAATGAAACAGGGAAAAAACAGCTTGTCTAGAGTATGTTTTCATTTTTCCATTTTAATTTCACCTACAAGTCAGCCACCTTAAACATCACATTGGATGGTTGGCAAAAGCATAACATTATTGCCTAAAACCTAGCATCACAAGAACTCCTTGTTTGTTCTTGGGTATTTTCTTAAGTGAAAAAAAAAAGGAAAAAAGAAAATGTTCAACATAAATAAATCCCTGAAGGGTTTCCAACCCAAATGCTTATAGTATTAGACGATGAAAGAACTGCTAGGGAAGTGAACAAGAAACAGGAAGTTGGAACTACCTAGCCAAGTTTCACTCTATAACCTGAGTAGTGTGCCATTAAAAAATAGCCAGCACAAAGAGTGAAAAACAGCTTCCAGTACAAATATATACTTTTATGATCAAGTTCTCCATAGACAGAAATTTCTTTTTTTCCTAGAGAATATGACTAAAAGACAGTCACTGTTTAAATCTCAAGGAAAAGGGGAAGGAGACATATATACAAACATAAAGATACAAAGTTTGCATAATATTTAAAAACAGTATCTTGTTTTTGAAAATACAATATCCTACCAAAAGGTTTAGTCTACACTACAGTTATTACACATCCTTGCAGGTATTACAACAAACCCTGTGCCACTGTCACACACAGTCCCTCTGTCCCACTCTAAAAGAAACCATTTGTAGTTCAGAGTCTTTGATTTCTAGATGAGCTTAATGCAAAAGCCCACATGAAACTTTCCAAAGGGCTCTGAATCAGGAAAAGAACGCAGAGCCTAAAAACACAAGGCTTGTGTAATGCAAGTGGAGTATTGAAAAACCACATTCAGTCAGGAGATTGAATGATGCACAGGGCTGGTAATGGAATACAGTATGTCCTTCTACCAGGTCACTAGGCTGAATCCATTCTGCATGATGCCTAAAAACCATTCCCATCTGATTACTGCTCATGTGAAATGAATTGATCAAGGCTGCCCTGATCAGCGAGCAAGTTTGTCACTTGAAACAAAAAGATCCACAAGGACTTCTGTCAGCAAAACCTCATGAGATTCAAGAAGAAGCCATCTCAAAATCTAAATAGTCAGCTCATTGTCAGGAATCTGACAATGCTGGCCAAAGAAAAAAAAAAAAAGAAGTTGAAGAGAAAGATGCTAAACGTTGGGTTTGATCCACTCACTGACCCAGAACGTGCAACTAGAGAGCAGCACTGGGGAAGGGGACTCAGCCATGGTTCAAGGCATCACTTATTCTGTGACTGAACAAAGAGACTGCAGTCTTCCAAATCTGTCAGTTTAACAGCTTTCACCCAAAAGAAATTAATTTTACCTTCTTAAAAGGAAAGCAAAAGAAATCTAACTCACCAGTGAAGCCGTCCAAGATTTTTTGAAGATAATAATCCTTCAGCTTACTGGGATCTGCACTTAAAAGACAGATAGGGTGCCAAGAGGTAGCTCAGCCCCAGCTGCCAGTGCACCCTTCTATTCCAGCAAACCCAGCTTCCTGCCTTTTAGCACACACAAATTTGGCACATTTAATCAAGTAAGTGTTCATTTTAATAAAGTATCAAATTGCCAGAAAAATATTTTGCTTGCCTACCAGAAGATAAAAATTAAGCCTGTAGCAGGTTTTCTTAAAAAAAAAAAAAAGACGACAACAAAAATGTTGCCATCTTAACGGAACCACTAAAGCTTTTACTTTATTTTGGGTCTGTTTCAGCTACTGTAAGATGTACTAAAATAAACAAACTCCTCCATGCACCTCTGTATCCCTGCATCAAGTCCTGAACCTAAAAATATTTTATCATTTCCAGTGTGCTATCAAAGGCACATGAGAGTGAAGCACTGGTGTGGACATGCACATACATGCACACATACACAAACAGTATTTATAAAGCCACTGCTGTAAGGGTTTTGGCATTTATTTTTTTAATTAACTGAAAATGATAACACAAGAGCTTTTCATCTGGCATGAGCTTGGATTTCATCAGCTGCTGGAAAAGATTCTCTTGGAGAAATAAAATTACAGTGTTTCTTCATGTACTCTCCATGGATTTCAAAACAGAAGTATATGGTCATGCCAGTTAATAAAGAGATGTAGGTAAAGTTACAGGTACCTCTTGATACACATCCAGAAAGAGGCTGCAGAGCTAGACACACACTGGTAACACATCATAATAGCTAAATGACAAAACACCCAGGTGAGGAAAAAAGTGAAGGCCCACTGAAAAGAACTGGGAAGGGCAGTTGAAAAGAGTGTGATTAGCCTTCCTGCTGCCCCTAGATATTGCATTATACACAATGTGGCATAAAAGAGATTTCATTGTCTGATGCTCCTTCTGCCCATCCACTTTTCTCACCATGTCACATTTCTCAAAGGGAACAACGTGTGACAGCAGGAAACTAAAAGTTATGCAGACAAAGACTTCAGAACTGCTTTTAATCTCTGCTCCATTTCAAAAGTCAGAAGCTGCACTGTGAATCAGTTCCATGACACGCCCCATCCCATTCCCTCCCCAAAGGGACAATTTGACAAGATGGTAAAAACCAGCCCTGAGTATAAAACTTATTCTTTCAAATGAAGGCACTGAGAAGTGCAGCCCTTGCTAAATAACAGCACTGCCAGTTGCCACCTTGGTTTTTTCTTCTCATATGGAATCCTTTACAATCCATGGTCTCCTGAATTTATGAAGAAGGAGGAGAGGGGAATCTCAGCAGTACCTTATTTGGTCCCTTTGGTCTTTTTTTAGAAAGCTAAAAACTCCTACCTCTTTTCCTCATTTCATGCTACAAAACACATCAACTTGATACATACTTTTGCCAAATGCTCAGAAGATTATTTCACAGGTTTCAGGGTGTAGCAAAAAGAACAGAAGGGATTTCGCCATTGCTTGATTTACTGGCTGGCAAGGTCAATGCAGTATTTAAATGTGATAATTTAATGACACATTAGGTCACTACCATGTTTTTGAAAGCATAATTAAAGTGGTAGAGTGCCTAAAAAATTTTTAAAGGCTTCTCCTTCATTATTTTTACATTTAAGAAATACTCTCAACAATAGATTGAGATTGAAGAGAGATTGAAGTTTTCAAGGATTCTGATGAATCTGGCTAAGAAGAAAAGAACATATAACAAAAGGAAAAGCTCAGTCATCAATTGTCTCAGACACGAAATGACAGATGTACATATGTGAAGATGAAAATAAATTAATACTTTGGAGGATACTTATCCACATGAGTATTGACAGATCTGATGCAGTCTCCCTGGGAGAGTCAGAACTAGCTACACACAGGTTTCTACTTCACTGAAAATATTATTTGGGGAACACATTCCTGCATTAATTCCTTTCCATATCCACCTTCAGAGCTATTAAACCTTATTTACTTTCCTTCGTATTCTGTGCAAGTTAACATGTTTTGATCTTGCACAGGACAACATCTTGAGAGGTCTCCACTTATACAGATAAACTAGTCCCACGTGTAATGGAAAATGTGGCATTCCAAACACTAAAGTACAGACAGACAAATAAATCCGACATAAAGCCACACCTATCACTGTTCAGTATAAAAAAAATACAAAATCTTTTATCAAAGGGAAGAGCAAGTTACTATGTTACCAGCACAGTGAGCTTTTGATGTGAAACTGGGGTTTTAAGTTGGGATCCTGGTTCTGCTATATAAAGCAGAAAGAGGCTTTACCTACAACAAAGAACAAGGCCAGATTCACCACACCTGTGTGAGCACCAACAAGCCCTCATAACCTGTGGTAACATCCTGCACTTCATAACACAGGAAACATTCTAAGAGAAAGGATTTTGCAGAAGGCTTCGTCAAGTAAACTATTATAAGATGCTCAAAGATTAATTAACCTGAAGCTCTATGAAACAATGACAAGAAAATTATATTAGAAATCAAGCTGAGAGTGATTTGTTGAGTAATCATGAGTCTTGCTCTGGCTAAACTCACTCAGCAGAGTTACTGTCAGTGTAAGCAAGTACTAGACAAGTGCTCCAATGGCAGTCACAGAATTTATAGCACTGCCAACACACTAAGTATCGACTGGCAGGTAAAAAGATTAGTGGTCTCTAATGAAAAAAGCTATTCAAGGAAGCTTTGTTTCTTTAATTTAGCATAAATACAGGTGGAGGATGCCTTTACATTTTAAATGTCACACACATATGTCTTATTAAGCTAATGTTTTGGGAACTCTGCAGGAGTTAACTGTATGACCTCAGCATCAGCCACAGACAGACTTACAGTGTTGACTCCCAGGTACAAAGTAACTCAAAGCCAAACACTTGGGAGCAAAATAAAACAAATACTAAAGTGAATTTCCAAACAACACAGTAAAAATCAGATCTGGCACATCACACTATCTTCTCCATTTGTGAAGATTTTAGTTTGAAATGTAGGCAAGTAGGAGAATTAAACTGAAACAACTACAGCTACCATATTAAACATGTAATGCAGACAAATAGCAGGGGGATGCAACTTTTAAGAACTTAGCTGGACATCAGTGATGGTGGAGGAGACAGTTTGAATGCATAAATTAGCCTCCTACGAAGGCAAGCATCTGCTAAGTTCAAATCCATCTCAGAGTGTCTGACAGCAAAATCATTCTCAATGAACTTGCAATCTGCTTGAAGGGAAGTGAAAGAGATTCCTCAGTAAGTTACTGAGGCAGTAGTCAGACACCTGACTAATGCCTGCTAGTTCAGAGAGGAACTGAAGAGGGAAATCTTTCCTCTAATGCAGTAAATCATTTGTACAGGCCATTCGTACCTGGACATCTAATGAAGCATAAGGAGTATAAAGAAATGGCTGCTTTTTTCTTGAAAAACTACTAACATCACAAGGATGCACCACCACACAATAAGTGTTTTACTGTCTCTTGCAGGTAAGAAAGTTGTCTTCTCTTCACATACTCCACTGATTCAGCAGAGGTAGTAGAACTCTAAACTTTTCAATGAGGCATATTAATTGGTAGTCGGAATGACTGTGTTCCATATGGTCATTCAGTTCTTTTAATCTGCTTTGCCCAGCATGTCTCACATTAAGGACTCAAAACCTGCAAATCTTTCCACTCCACTGCAAGTAACGGGGATACAGTCAGACAGAAAAGTCTTGTTCAAGGCACAACCAAAGCCCCAGGTCACAACAGAAACATCAAGTTCTAACAGAGGTTGGATCAGAGGGGAAATTGACAGCTCTGGTCATTCTCTCCTCACAAGAGAGCTGCATTAGTTAAAATAATATCTTCATTCCTTTTAAAGCCTTTGATTTAAGTAAACCCAAATTCCTACTCCACAAAGAAGAATATTTTACACCTCAGGTGATACATAAGCAAGTATACACACACAAAGGTAAGAACAGATTATTGCTTTATTTTCTAACTCTTTGTTTATATGGATGAAATAACACAATTGTCAGCCTCTTGTAGCAGTATTGGGATTTCTATGAGGAAAGCTGTATACCTGGACATGACCTTTCCCCTTTCCCCAAACTACTTGACAATATGCCATTCAGTCATTAGATTTTACAGGTCTTAGTCACTTGTAGATCTCTAACCTCTGCTGTATATCTGTATTGGATACAAAGGATATATTCCCATGTAAAATGTCCAATTCCAGCCTGGAACTTGATCAACACTGAGAGACAGTTCTTCCTCATCTTCCACACCACTACTGAAGTAACATTTCTGTCAAGAGATTGCACACTTTCCCTCCCCTTCTTGATCCAGGATTACTCCACAACACACTCCAGAAAAGATAACAAGGTCATAACCAGGCTCTAATATATTTCTCTTTGTAATTCAGATCATCTCCGTACAAAACAAACAAAAAAACTTCCCCCAAAACTTAAGGGAATGAAAACTAAAAATATTGGCTGCCCCAACGGGATGCTACGTCCTACAGCTTTGCGCTCGTGCGAACAGTTGCTGGTTTAATGGTTTAAAACATCTCTCCTCCACTCGATTTTCCCCTCGGACTTGGACCAGCTCCCCGCTTCAGGAGGCTGATGCCGGGTGCAGCAACAGCGCCCTCTGTCCGCCACGGGGGAAATGGCATCTCCTGCCTCTGCCCTCCCAGGGCTGACGATGGATTTACTTAAACTTAAACAAATATATACAACATTTGCCCGGCAATACTTTCGCATCCAGATTTACACTGACAGCACAGTTTTTTAAAGTTCCTTCTTCTTGCTGTACAAATCTCAGTGCGTTTAAGACTTCAACACGACACTTGTGTTTACTCTGGAAAAGTAAATGACAAGTCATTTCAACCTTCTTGAAAGTTGGGGTTTGTTTTGTTGGCATTTTTTTTTAATTTGTTTGTTTGTTTTTTGAAATCTTTAATCATGTCCTAAGGAAAAGCCAATTACAACTCTTACTAGCTTTCTGTCCCCCCACATACAAAAGCACTTGCTGGTTTCTCCTTCCTCACCCCTGCAGCAAAGCTTCCATGTGGAAAGAGGATTTCAAAAATAGGAGCACAAACACTGACAAATCGTCAAAGTTTTTTTACACTTTTATTTTGCCTCCATGTTCTCCCAGCTGCTCTGCTTAAAAGTAAAAGAAAAAAAAAAAAAATAAAAAGCTTGCAGAGAACATTACAAATTAAGAGACTGGAAAACTGCAGTCCAAGGAAGAGGATGTGACTCTAGTTTGACTTACCAATTTTATCCAGATGTATATTTTCCTACTTGCTTTTTACAGCGGCTGAGCTCAGTGCTCAGGAACGTCCATCCCGTGTCAGGGAGCCAGGCAGAGCGCTGATCCCCACGCTGGATGCTGCTGAGCGAGCGGAGCTGGGGTGCCTGCTGCTGCTCCTGCTGCANAAAGAAAAAAAAAATATAAAGCTTGCAGAGAACATTACAAATTAAGAGACTGGAAAACTGCAGTCCAAGGAAGAGGATGTGACTCTAGTTTGACTTACCAATTTTATCCAGATGTATATTTTCCTACTTGCTTTTTACAGCGGCTGAGCTCAGTGCTCAGGAACGTCCATCCCGTGTCAGGGAGCCAGGCAGAGCGCTGATCCCCACGCTGGATGCTGCTGAGCGAGCGGAGCTGGGGTGCCTGCTGCTGCTCCTGCTGCAGCGGCGGCTGCTGCTGCTACGTGCGCTCTCTCGGACCCAGACCAGGAACTGCTTCCCGTTCCCCAGCGCCGCTCCAGCGCTGCGGGCTGCGGGAGGCAGGGCCGGCCCCTGCTACTGTGCTGCGCTTTCTTAAAGGGCCCCGCGCCGGCCTGGCGGCAGCGCTCGGCCCGGGAGCCGCCGGCGCTGCTCGGGCGGCGCTGCGGGCGGGGAGCGAGGGGGGTTCACCGCCGCGATAACCATCGCCCTCAGGGAGACGCTTTCCTACACGCCTCGGGAACACGAACGCTCTTCCGCACAGCTTTGCACTCAGGGCTTTCAGGTGTGGCGGGGGTTGCTCTTGGCTTCCGTCGCGCTCTCCGCAAGGCCCGCGGGGCAGGAGGCGGCGGGGTCCGCACGGATCCCTGGGCAGGGGGCGCGGGATCCCGGCTGCGGCAGGGACCCCCGCGGGGAGCAGTGCGCCCTCGGCAGCCTCCTGCTCCGTGAGGCACACTGTCCCCAAACCGTGGGCTGCAGCGGCACGGGGACGAGGGATTTCCCCTGGTACTCAGCTCAGTCTGACCTTAAGAGATTTTATTCCCTGTAATGGAGAGGATGTGATTTAACTAAATAAAAAGCTCTCATTTCCTAGTTTTTCTTCTCTATTCATTCTCCAGATTGCTTTAATCCCGTGTAAACCACTGTTTCTACCATGTTTGCTGTTTTCTGACTTCACTTTTAACTGTATCTGATTTTAATAGCTGGATTAATGTGGAGGAGTTGTCTGCCTCGTGTGTGTTTCTGTCTGCAGTGAAAGAAGCTGCATTCTCTGTTAAATAAAAACATTGAAATTCAGAGATAGTAACACCATCTGCAAAATCTCTTTTTTTTCAACTCATGGAAATATATGGTTTGCTCTTTGTATGTGTAAGACATTAGTTTTCATTGCAATAACTGAACTCTCATGATGACAATACCAATCAACACATATCACAAGGCAAAGTCATATACACACACACAAATATGTGTATCTTTAATGACACATCCAGAGAAAGCCAGTTACAGGGGGAAAATGCTGCCTTCAAACTCGCAGGCCAAACCAAACAAGATGAGGCCAAGTCACCACTGTCCTGTCCTCTCTGCCTTCACTTAAACCAATGCACAATAAGCAAGGGACAAGTACAAGCTGCTTGCAAGCCATGATGTCTTTCTCCCTGTTTCTTTCATCCTATGGAGAAGAACATGGGTACAAACCAAAAATTGAATGCAGCCATTTTAATGATAATGGTCCATCACAAACAGGCTCAGTAGGTACCTGTGAACTACTGGCATGTGTACCTTCTGCCCTGTAAGCAAAGTAGCCATTTGGCCACATGACTAAATTACAATATTCAGCACTATGAGCCTTGTATGAAACCACAGGGACCCATCAGAGTTCCTCTACTATGAGCTGTACTATGCTCCTGCCTGTCTCAGCATAAAGCCTGAGAAAGTTTTAGATTATTTACACATGCAAACTACATGTGATGCATGGTAGAAGAGATCTTAAAATTCCACTAGTCCTCCCCTCTGTTCACGCATTCCCATCGGTCTATTAATCCTCACTTCCCACTCATAGCTCTAGCTACCCCTTTTTTCATCTCTTCCTCTAAGTCCTTCCCCATTTACTCCCTCTTTCCCCGTTCTACATGCCATGTACTTCTGCAGCTGATCTCCACCTTTCAAGTTCCATCTAACTGCCTTGGTCCCCCCTACTCACCTCTTAACTCCTCAGTTTCTCATTGGAAGAGGAAAGAAGGCCTGAAAGGAGACCGGGAATGATTAACCGATTCCTTCTCTTGCATCCCTCTCCTTTCTACAGCAAAGTTTCTGGAGCCAGGGACCTGTGTCCAGCCCAGAAACTAACCTGCAGCAGCAGGCCAGGGCACAGGGGCTAGGCATGCTCACAGTACCAAGGCTATCTGCCTGCTCACAGTTCCACACTGAACCATTTATTATGATACAATGTAACAAAGATAAATGGCCCTTGTCCATTAGTTAAAAGTTAAGAAACACCCATCTTTAAGACAAAGCTGGGCATCCATTTGGTGCCTTAGCTAAGGTTATTCTGATACCTTCAAAGCAGACAGAGTCTGTCTACAAGACAATAGGGTAAGGTGCTGCAGTGGATGGGAAATTGAATGGCAAAGACACCAATGATGGGGAGAAACTGGGGGCTGGGGGGAAGCTAAAGTGACGCTCCACTGTTCCACACACACAAAACAGGAACATGCAAAACACCAGGAAGTGCCAGCAGGAAACAGGCTTGTACCACTGGAAGAATGATCTAATCACCATAAATGTTAAGATAAAAAAGGAATATCTGCAGTTCCTTACATATGTGGCTCCTTACTCTCCTCATAATCCCATGTGAAAGCTGGCCCCCTCTCACTGCAGCATCTGGATGTTCCATTGACAGAGCATTGTCTCATGTTTTCTATTACTGGCTGTAGGAGAAATGTGTGGTATATTAAACAAGGACATAGAATTTGAATTCTGCTGCATGCTTCAATATTTAGTCACCAGTAAATGAAACTAGATAATAACTGATTCTTTCTGTGACTCTATTCCCTCAATTACAGCAAGGTACATTAAACTCTGGTGTTACATAATTCAATACTTGCGTTAGTAACAGCTTGGAATAGAAGCTGATGGTGAATCCAGTTTTTTATTATGAAATACTGAACTAGAGATACCTCAGAGAAAACAGAAAAGTGTTGCAGTTTGCAGAAATGCTTGATTCAGTAGAGCATTCTCCTTGCACAAGAAGTGACATTTAATAGGAGGTATTTTGTTGTCTTAGCTTAAAGGGGACAGAAAAACCAAACCACTGCCAAAGGTGCCCAAAAAGGTGTGTCTCTATGAACAGTGTATCACATAATGTCTACTTTGCAAGGCAGCACACACATACCTACAAAGGCAGCTCTGTCCGAATTTAGGAATAAATCTATTAAAGAAATCACCTATTTTCATGAGAATTTTTAGGTTCTGAAGACCAAGGTCAAAACCAAAAAAGCTGTAGTATTATTTGTGTATAAGGGCCCAGAATAGTAAGGAGTGAAAAGGGGAAAGACACATACAAAATCAAATAATTTGCTGCTCAAAACCACATTCCTTTCCGAAGACAGATGCAAAAGCTTCTCTGAGATGTTGCTCCACCTCTGGAGATATGAAGTGTTTGTTAGATCCCTCATCAAAACAAAAGGACACGGGTATATTAATCTAACAACAAAAGTGTCCATTGTGAGAGGGGACCCAGTGCCAGGCTGCCTGCTCCATCTGCCAGTGAGAGTAAACACCACGGCTCTGTGTGCTTGGCTGCGTGCCTTGCCTGACACCACCACCCCGTGCAGCCACAGGGTCAGCAGCTCAGTCACCACAGGGTACAGGACTAACAGGACTTTCCTACCCTCCTGTCATTTCTGCGTGTCTCCCAGCCTCTGAAATGCCACACAATGTTTTGAGCATCCCTCCAGTCTGAAATACAGAGCAGTATAACTACTATACACTGACGCTGGATGTAATGTGGTGGTGGATCCATCGCTATGGTCACTCATCAATGAACCACACAAAATTCTGTCCCCTGTTGCTGAGGGGCTGAAATGAGGCATATATAGTCAATATAAAAAAAATGCATGTACATTCATTTAGTTTATAGAATCCTCCTAAAATTACTTTTAACTTTAGGCTGAAACCTCACCATCTGATCTAAAGGCTGGATTCCACTCTCACTGACTGCCAGATGAATAAGGACACTTCAATTCAGGGATACATGTATATACATATGCTTTTTCAGATTAAAGTTTTTCAATTCTATCCTAACAAGCATCTTTAATGCTGTTGATACATCATTTTGAGAACCTGCCTTGAACTTTTAAAAAGTAAAGGTCTGGACAAAGGTCATCTGAAATAACATTTGTTATTATTTAAAATGTATAACTTGTAATGCCACAAGATTTTTTTTGCACTTGATGAACCATAATGCATGTACACACTTGTCTGTGTGTGTATGCATTTACACATGACTATATTCATGCAGATGTTTGAGTGAAACTGTGACAAAACTTATTGCTGGTAGGGTTAGCTTGCATCTGATTTATTGCTGGTGTTGTTATTTTCCTGCAGCATTCTTGACTCTGTGGAAGAATATGGTTTTGTAAGATGTCACTACAAACCCAGCACAGACATTTATTTTTGGGGAGTTTATTTTCTCAAATAAAAAAAAAAAATTGATAGGAATAAATAAATAAATAAATTTATTCCTAGAAATGAAACCTTATCAGATCTGTAAGAGTTGTGTAGTTAATGAAAGTTATGGCATTCAGTATGAAGACAATTTCTTGAAAATGCCTGAAATGAATGTACTAGCTATCAAGCTACTT